>CM035812.1:39726754-40216754 GCA_020458035.1 Magallana ariakensis
CAAACTGGTGCATGTTTCAGCATTGGAAGATCGTGAGAAACAACCGTTTGTACTAGAATCTGGTTTAACTTAATCAGTACAACTTCAAGATTCGGCGTGAGGTTCGCTGTTATGCCCCTTATGTCTAAGAGTTCAATTTATTGGATACGGGTTAAATCGGTTTCCTTCGCATAAGTTCGACACAATTTGGTGCAACTGGTGCATGTTTCAGCATTGGAAGATCGTGAGAAACAACCGTTTGTACTAGAATCTGGCTTAACCTACTCAACGCAACTTCCAGTTTCGGCGAGAGGTGCGCTGTTATACCCCTAAGTATTAGAGTTGAATTTTTGTAAATAATCCTATAAGGGTGTATTAGTTCAATTGACATACTTTCTACAAGAACCTTTGCTACAAGTGCCTTTTTTAACCCTGTAAAATCGTGAGAATCATCTGTTTATACCAGAAATTAGTCACAACTAATCAGCACAAGTCCTAGTTTAGTTTAGAGTTGCGTTATTATAACCCCTATAATTTGGTAAACAACTGTTCTCGTAAGGGTTTATTCAATCAACTTCACACACTAACAAATTGGTAAAAATGCTGCATTTCTTTGCCTGAGAATATGCAAAACAGACATTGGCATCGACAATTAAACTAATTTAACCAATAGATGTCCTAGATTATTATAAATGTGAGGTATTACTACCCCTATATTTGAATACTCAATTATTTCTTTAAGTGTTTATTTGGTCTTCTTTACAAAGCCTTCGACAGGTTTTGGGAACAATGTTGCCTGTTTCAGCTGCATAACATTGTTGGAAGCAATTTTCCACAGCAGAAATTAGACTCTAATAACGTTTCCAAGTCTAAGTTATTGCTACGTTTGCGTTTTTATATCCACTAAGTTTCAGTTGAATAAATCAGATAAGTGATTATACGCTCTACTCCACACACTTTAAACATAAATCGGTGCAACTGGTACATGTTTCAGCATTGGAAGATCGTGAGAAATATCCGTTTGTGCAAGAATCTGGTTTAACTTAATCAGTACAACTTCAAGATTCGGCGTGAGGTTCGCTGTTATGCCCCTTATGTCTAAGAGTTGAATTTATTGGATACGGGTTAAATCGGTTTCCTTCGCATTGATTCGACACAATTTGGTGCAACTGGTGCATGTTTCAGCATTGGAAGATCGTGAGAAACAACCGTTTGTACTAGAATCTGGCTTAACCTACTCAACACAACTTCCAGTTTCAGCGAGAGATGCGCTGTTATACCCCTAAGTATTAGAGTTGAATTTTTGTAAATAATCCTATAAGGGTGTATTAGTTCAATTGACATACTTTCTACAAGAACCTTTGCTACAAGTGCCTTTTTTAACCCTGTAAAATCGTGAGAATCATCTGTTTATACCAGAAATTAGTCACAACTAATCAGCACAAGTCCTAGTTAAGTCTAGAGTTGCGTTATTATAACCCCTAGAATTTGGTAAACATCTGTTCTCGTAAGGGTTTATTCAATCTACTTCACACACTAACAAATTGGTAAAAATGCTGCATTTCTTTGCCTGAGAAAATGCAAAACAGACATTGGCATCGACAATTAAACTAATTTAACCAATAGATGTCCTAGATTATTATAAATGTGAGTTATTATTACTACTATATTTGAATACTCAGTTATTTATGTAAGTGTTTATTTGGTCTTCTTTACAAGCTTTCGACAGCTTTTGGGAACAATGTTGCCTGTTTCAGCTGCATAAAATTGTGGGAAGCAATTGTCGACAACAGAAATTAGACTCTAATAACGTTTGCAAGTCTAAGTTATTGCTACGTTTGCGTTTTTATATCCACTAAGTTTCAGTTGAATAAATCAGATAAGTGATTATGCGCTCTACTCCACACACTTTAAACATAAATCGGTGCAACTGGTGCATGTTTCAGCATTGGAAGATCGTGAGAAATATCCGTTTGTGCAAGAATCTGGTTTAACTTAATCAGTACAACTTCAAGATTCGGCGTGAGGTTCGCTGTTATGCCCCTAATGTCTAAGAGTTGAATTTATTGGATACGGGTTAAATCGGTTTCCTTCGCATTGATTCGACACAATTTGGTGCAACTGGTGCATGTTTCTGCATTGGAAGATCGTGAGAAACAACCGTTTGTACTAGAATCTGGCTTAACCTACTCAACACAACTTCCAGTTTCAGCGAGAGGTGCGCTGTTATACCCCTAAGTATTAGAGTTGAATTTTTGTACATAATCCTATAAGGGTGTATTAGTTCAATTGACATACTTTCTACAAGAACCTTTGCTACAAGTGCCTTTTTTAACCCTGTAAAATCGTGAGAATCATCTGTTTATACCAGAAATTAGTCACAACTAATCAGCACAAGTCCTAGTTTAGTTTAGAGTTGCGTTATTATAACCCCTATAATTTGGTAAACAACTGTTCTCGTAAGGGTTTATTCAATCAACTTCACACACTAACAAATTGGTAAAAATGCTGCATTTCTTTGCCTGAGAATATGCAAAACAGACATTTGCATCGACAATTAAACTAATTTAACCAATAGATGTCCTAGATTATTATAAATGTGAGGTATTACTACCCCTATATTTGAATACTCAATTATTTCTGTAAGTGTTTATTTGGTCTTCTTTACAAGCTTTCGACAGGTTTTGAGAGCAATGTTGCCTGTTTCAGCTGCATAAAATTGTGGGAAGCGATTGTCGACAACAGAAAATAGACTCTAATAACGTTTGCAAGTCTAAGTTATTGCTACGTTTGCGTTTTTATATCCACTAAGTTTCAGTTGGATAAATCAGAGAAGTGATTATACGCTCTACTCCACACACTTTAAAGATAAATCGGTGCAACTGGTGCATGTTTCAGCATTGGAAGATCGTGAGAAACAACCGTTTATGCAAAAATTTGGTTTAACCTAATCAGTACAACTTCAGGTTTCGGCGTGAGGTTCGCTGTTATGCCCCTTATGTCTAAGAGTTCAATTTATTGGATAAGGGTTGAATCTGTTTCCTTCGCATAAGTTCGACACAATTTGGTGCAACTGGTGCATGTTTCAGCATTGGAAGATCGTGAGAAACAACCGTTTGTACTAGAATCTGGCTTAACCTACTCAACGCAACTTCCAGTTTCGGCGAGAGGTGCGCTGTTATACCCCTAAGTATTAGAGTTGAATTTTTGCAAAGAATGCTATAAGGGTGTATTATTTCAATTGACATACTTTCTACAAGAACCTTTGCTACAAGTGCCTTTTTTAACCCTGTAAAATCGTGAGAATCATCTGTTTATACCAGAAATTAGTCACAACTAATCACCACAAGTCCTAGTTAAGTCTAGAGTTGCGTTATTATAACCCCTAGAATTTGGTAAACATCTGTTCTCGTAAGGGTTTATTCAATCAACTTCACACACTAACAAATTGGTAAAAATGCTGCATTTCTTTGCCTGAGAAAATGCAAAACAGACATTGGCATCGACAATTAAACTAATTTAACCAATAGATGTCCTAGATTATTATAAATGTGAGGTATTACTACCTCAATATTTGAATACTCAATTATTTCTGTAAGTGTTTATTTGGTCTTCTTTACAAGCTTTCGACAGCTTTTGGGAACAATGTTGCCTGTTTCAGCTGCATAAAATTGTGAGAAGCAATTGTCTACAACAGAAATTAGACTCTAATAACGTTTGCAAGTCTAAGTTATTGCTACGTTTGCGTTTTTATATCCACTAAGTTTCAGTTGAATAAATCAGATAAGTGATTATACGCTTTACTCCACACACTTTAAAGATAAATCGGTGCAACTGGTGCATGTTTCAGCATTGGAAGATCGTGAGAAACAACCGTTTGTGCAAGAATCTGGTTTAACTTAATCAGTACAACTTCAGGTTTCGGCGTGAGGTTCGCTGTTATGCCCCTTATGTCTAAGAGTTCAATTTATTGGATAAGGGTTGAATCTGTTTCCTTCGCATAAGTTCGACACAATTTGGTGCAACTGGTGCATGTTTCAGCATTGGAAGATCGTGAGAAACAACCGTTTGTACTAGAATCTGGCTTAACCTACTCAACGCAACTTCCAGTTTCGGCGAGAGGTGCGCTGTTATACCCCTAAGTATTAGAGTTGAATTTTTGCAAATAATCCTATCAGGGTGTATTAGTTCAATTGACATACTTTCTACAAGAACCTTTGCTACAAGTGCCTTTTTTAACCCTGTAAAATCGTGAGAATCATCTGTTTATACCAGAAATTAGTCACAACTAATCACCACAAGTCCTAGTTAAGTCTAGAGTTGCGTTATTATAACCCCTAGAATTTGGTAAACATCTGTTCTCGTAAGGGTTTATTCAATCAACTTCACACACTAACAAATTGGTAAAAATGCTGCATTTCTTTGCCTGAGAAAATGCAAAACAGACATTGGCATCGACAATTAAACTAATTTAACCAATAGATGTCCTAGATTATTATAAATGTGAGGTATTACTACCCCTATATTTGAATACTCAATTATTTCTGTAAGTGTTTATTTGGTCTTCTTTACAAGCTTTCGACAGCTTTTGGGAACAATGTTGCCTGTTTCAGCTGCATAAAATTGTGAGAAGCAATTGTCTACAACAGAAATTAGACTCTAATAACGTTTGCAAGTCTAAGTTATTGCTACGTTTGCGTTTTTATATCCACTAAGTTTCAGTTGAATAAATCAGATAAGTGATTATGCGCTCAACTCCACACACTTTAAACATAAATCGGTGCAACTGGTGCATGTTTCAGCATTGGAAGATCGTGAGAAACAACCGTTTGTACTAGAATCTGGTTTAACTTAATCAGTACAACTTCAAGATTCGGCGTGAGGTTCGCTGTTATGCCCCTTATGTCTAAGAGTTGAATTTATTGGATACGGGTTAAATCGGTTTCCTTCGCATAAGTTCGACACAATTTGGTGCAACTGGTGCATGTTTCAGCATTGGAAGATCGTGAGAAACAACCGTTTGTACTAGAATCTGGCTTAACCTACTCAACGCAACTTCCAGTTTCGGCGAGAGGTGCGCTGTTATACCCCTAAGTATTAGACTTGAATTTTTGTACATAATCCTATAAGGGTGTATTAGTTCAATTGACATACTTTCTACAAGAACCTTTGCTACAAGTGCCTTTTTTAACCCTGTGTAATCGTGAGAATCATCTGTTTATACCAGAAATTAGTCACAACTAATCAGCACAAGTCCTAGTTTAGTTTAGAGTTGCGTTATTATAACCCCTAGAATTTGGTAAACAACTGTTCTCGTAAGGGTTTATTCAATCTACTTCACACACTAACAAATTGGTAAAAATGCTGCATTTCTTTGCCTGAGAATATGCAAAACAGACATTTGCATCGACAATTAAACTAATTTAACCAATAGATGTCCTAGATTATTATAAATGTGAGTTATTATTACTACTATATTTGAATACTCAATTATTTCTGTAAGTGTTTATTTGGTCTTCTTTACAAAGCCTTCGACAGGTTTTGGGAACAATGTTGCCTGTTTCAGCTGCATAACATTGTTGGAAGCAATTGTCTACAACAGAAATTAGACTCTAATAACGTTTGCAAGTCTAAGTTATTGCTACGTTTGCGTTTTTATATCCACTAAGTTTCAGTTGAATAAATCAGATAAGTGATTATGCGCTCTACTCCACACACCTTAAACATAAATCGGTGCAACTGGTGCATGTTTCAGCATTGGAAGATCGTGAGAAACAACCGTTTGTACTACAATCTGGTTTAACTTAATCAGTACAACTTCAAGTGTCGGCGTGAGGTTCGCTGTTATGCCCCTTATGTCTAAGAGTTGAATTTATTGGATAAGGGTTAAATCGGTTTCCTTCGCATAAGTTCAACACAATTTGGTGCAACTGGTGCATGTTTCAGCATTGGAAGATCGTGAGAAACAACCGTTTGTACTAGAATCTGGCTTAACCTACTCAACACAACTTCCAGTTTCGGCGAGAGGTGCGCTGTTATACCCCTAAGTATTAGAGTTGAATTTTTGCAAATAATCCTATCAGGGTGTATTAGTTCAATTGACATACTTTCTACAAGAACCTTTGCTACAAGTGCCTTTTTTAACCCTGTAAAATCGTGACAATCATCTGTTTATACCAAGTCCTAGTTTAGTCTAGAGTTGCGTTATTATAACCCCTAGAATTTGGTAAACATCTGTTCTCGTAAGGGTTTATTCAATCTACTTCACACACTAACAAATTGGTAAAAATGCTGCATTTCTTTGCCTGAGAATATGCAAAACAGACATTGGCATCGACAATTAAACTAATTTAACCAATAGATGTCCTAGATTATTATAAATGTGAGGTATTACTACCCCTATATTTGAATACTCAATTATTTCTGTAAGTGTTTATTTGGTCTTCTTTACAAGCTTTTGAAAGGTTTTGGGAACAATGTTGCCTGTTTCAGCTGCATAAAATTGTGGGAAGCAATTGTCTACAGCAGAAATTAGACTCTAATAACGTTTGCAAGTCTAAGTTATTGCTACGTTTGCGTTTTTATATCCACTAAGTTTAAGTTGAATAAATCAGATAAGTGATTATACGCTCTACTCCACACACTTTAAACATAAATCGGTGCAACTGGTGCATGTTTCAGCATTAGAAGATGGTGAGAAACAACCGTTTGTACTAGAATCTTATTTAACTTAATCAGTACAACTTCAAGATTCGGCGTGAGGTTCGCTGTTGTGCCCCTTATGTCTAAGAGTTGAATTTATTGGATACGGGTTAAATCGGTTTCCTTCGCATAAGTTCAACACAATTTGGTGCAACTGGTGCATGTTTCAGCATTGGAAGATCGTGAGAAACAACTGTTTGTACTAGAATCTGGCTTAACCTACTCAATACAACTTCCAGTTTCAGCGAGAGGTGCGCTGTTATACCCCTAAGTATTAGAGTTGAATTTTTGTAAATAATCCTATAAGGGTGTATCAGTTCCATTGACATACTTTCTACAAGAACCTTTGCTACAAGTGCCTTTTTTAACCCTGTAAAATCGTGAGAATCATCTGTTTATACCAGAAATTAGTCACAACTAATCAGCACAAGTCCTAGTTAAGTCTAGAGTTGCGTTATTATAACCCCTAGAATTTGGTAAACATCTGTTCTCGTAAGGGTTTATTCAATCTACTTCACACACTAACAAATTGGTAAAAATGCTGCATTTCTTTGCCTGAGAAAATGCAAAACAGACATTGGCATCGACAATTAAACTAATTTAACCAATAGATGTCCTAGATTATTATAAATGTGAGGTATTACTACCCCTATATTTGAATACTCAATTATTTCTGTAAGTGTTTATTTGGTCTTCTTTACAAGCTTTCGACAGGTTTTGGGAACAATGTTGCCTGTTTCAGCTGCATAAAATTGTGGGAAGCAATTGTCTACAGCAGAAATTAGACTCTAATAACGTTTGCAAGTCTAAGTTATTGCTACGTTTGCGTTTTTATATCCACTAAGTTTCAGTTGAATAAATCAGATAAGTGATTATGCGCTCTACTCCACACACTTTAAACATAAATCGGTGCAACTGGTGCATGTTTCAGCATTGGAAGATGGTGAGAAACAACCGTTTGTACTAGAATCTTATTTAACTTAATCAGTACAACTTCAAGATTCGGCGTGAGGTTCGCTGTTATGCCCCTTATGTCTAAGAGTTGAATTTATTGGATACGGGTTAAATCGGTTTCCTTCGCATAAGTTCGACACAATTTGGTGCAACTGGTGCATGTTTCAGCATTGGAAGATGGTGAGAAACAACCGTTTGTACTAGAATCTGGCTTAACCTACTCAACGCAACTTCCAGTTTCGGCGAGAGGTGCGCTGTTATACCCCTAAGTATTAGAGTTGAATTTTTGCAAATAATCCTATAAGGGTGTATTAGTTCAATTGACATACTTTCTACAAGAACCTTTGCTACAAGTGCCTTTTTTAACCCTGTAAAATCGTGAGAATCATCTGTTTATACCAAGTCCTAGTTAAGTCTAGAGTTGCGTTATTATAACCCCTAGAATTTGGTAAACAACTGTTCTCGTAAGGGTTTATTCAATCAACTTCACACACTAACAAATTGGTAAAAATGCTGCATTTCTTTGCCTGAGAATATGCAAAACAGACATTGGCATCGACAATTAAACTAATTTAACCAATAGATGTCCTAGATTATTATAAATGTGAGGTATTACTACCCCTATATTTGAATACTCAATTATTTCTGTAAGTGTTTATTTGGTCTTCTTTACAAGCTTTCGACAGGTTTTGAGAGCAATGTTGCCTGTTTCAGCTGCATAAAATTGTGGGAAGCGATTGTCGACAACAGAAAATAGACTCTAATAACGTTTGCAAGTCTAAGTTATTGCTACGTTTGCGTTTTTATATCCACTAAGTTTCAGTTGAATAAATCAGATAAGTGATTATACGCTCTACTCCACACACTTTAAACATAAATCGGTGCAACTGGTGCATGTTTCAGCATTGGAAGATCGTGAGAAATAACCGTTTGTGCAAGAATCTGCTTTAACTTAATCAGTACAACTTCAAGATTCGGCGTGAGGTTCGCTGTTATGCCCCTTATGTCTAAGAGTTGAATTTATTGGATACGGGTTAAATCGGTTTCCTTCGCATTGATTCGACACAATTTGGTGCAACTGGTGCATGTTTCTGCATTGGAAGATCGTGAGAAACAACCGTTTGTACTAGAATCTGGCTTAACCTACTCAACACAACTTCCAGTTTCGGCGAGAGGTGCGCTGTTATACCCCTAAGTATTAGAGTTGAATTTTTGCAAATAATCCTATCAGGGTGTATTAGTTCAATTGACATACTTTCTACAAGAACCTTTGCTACAAGTGCCTTTTTTAACCCTGTAAAATCGTGAGAATCATCTGTTTATACCAGAAATTAGTCACAACTAATCAGCACAAGTCCTAGTTTAGTTTAGAGTTGAGTTATTATAACCCCTAGAATTTGGTATACAACTGTTCTCGTAAGGGTTTATTCAATCAACTTCACCCCCTAACAAATTGGTAAAAATGCTGCATTTCTTTGCCTGAGAATATGCAAAACAGACATTGGCATCGACAATTAAACTAATTTAACCAATAGATGTCCTAGATTATTATAAATGTGAGGTATTACTACCCCTATATTTGAATACTCAATTATTTCTGTATGTGTTTATTTGGTCTTCTTTACAAGCTTTCGACAGGTTTTGGGAACAATGTTGCCTGTTTCAGGTGCATAGAATTGTGGGAAGCAATTGTCGACAACAGAAATTAGACTCTAATAACGTTTGCAAGTCTAAGTTATTGCTACGTTTGCGTTTTTATATCCACTAAGTTTCAGTTGGATAAATCAGATAAGTGATTATACGCTCTACTCCACACACTTTAAACATAAATCGGTGCAACTGGTGCATGTTTCAGCATTAGAAGATCGTGAGAAATAACCGTTTGTGCAAGAATCTGCTTTAACTTAATCAGTACAACTTCAAGATTCGGCGTGAGGTTCGCTGTTATGCCCCTTATGTCTAAGAGTTGAATTTATTGGATACGGGTTAAATCGGTTTCCTTTGCATTGATTCCACACAATTTGGTGCAACTGGTGCATGTTTCTGCATTGGAAGATCGTGAGAAACAACCATTTGTACTAGAATCTGGCTTAACCTACTCAACACAACTTCCAGTTTCGGCGAGAGGTGCGCTGTTATACCCCTAAGTATTCGAGTTGAATTTTTGCAAATGATCCTATCAGGGTGTATTAGTTCAATTGACATACTTTCTACAAGAACCTTTGCTACAAGTGCCTTTTTTAACCCTGTAAAATCGTGAGAATCATCTGTTTATACCAGAAATTAGTCACAGCTAATCAGCACAAGTCCTCGTTTAGTCTAGAGTTGCGTTATTATAACCTCTATAATTTGGTAAACAACTTTTTTTGTAAGGGTTTATTCAATCTACTTCACACACTAACAAATTGGTAAAAATGCTGCATTTCTTTGCCTGAGAATATGCAAAACAGACATTGGCATCGACAATTAAACTAATTTAACCAATAGATGTCCTAGATTATTATATATATGAGGTATTATTACCCCTATATTTGAATACACAATTATTTCTGTAAGTGTTTATTTGGTCTTCTTTACAAGCTTTCGACAGATTTTGGGAACAATGTTGCCTGTTTCAGCTGCATAAAATTGTGGGAAGCAATTGTCTACAACAGAAATTAGACTCTAATATCGTTTGCAAGTCTAAGTTATTGCTACGTTTGCGTTTTTATATCCACTAAGTTTCAGTTGAATAAATCAGATAAGTGATTACGCGCTCGACTCCACACACTTTAAACATAAATCGGTGCAACTGGTGCATGTTTCAGCATTGGAAGATCGTGAGAAACAACCATTTGTGCAAGAATCTGGTTTAACTTAATCCGTACAACTTTAAGTTTCGGCGTGAGGTTCGCTGTTATGCCCCTTATGTCTAAGAAATGAATTTATTGGATAAAGGATAAATTAGTGTCCTTCGCATAAGTTCGACACAATTTGGTGCAACTGGTGCATGTTTCAGCATTGGAAGATGGTGAGAAACAACCGTTTGTACTAGAATCTGGCTTAACCTACTCAACACAACTTCCAGTTTCGGCGAGAGGTGCGCTGTTATACCCCTAAGTATGTATTAGAGTTGAGTTTTTGCAAATAATCCTTTAAGGGTTGATTAGTTCAATTGACATACTTTCTACAAGTGCCTTTTTTAACCCTGTGAAATCGTGAGAATCATCTGTTTATACCAGAAATTAGTCACAACTAATCAGCACAAGTCCTAGTTTAGCCTAGAGTTGCGTTATTATAAACCCTATAATTTGGTAAACAACTGTTCTCGTAAGGGTTTATTCAATCTACTTCACACACTAACAAATTGGTAAAAATGCTGCATTTCTTTGACTGAGAATATGCAAAACAGACATTGGCATCGACAATTAAACTAATTTAACCAATAGATGTCCTAGATTATTATAAATGTGAGGTATTATTACCCCTATATTTGAATACTCAATTATCTCTGTAAGTGTTTATTTGGTCTTCTTTACAAGCTTTCGACAGATTTTTGGAACAATGTTGCCTGTTTCAGCTGCATAAAATTGTGGGAAGCAATTGTCTACAACAGAAATTAGACTCTAATAACGTTTGCAAGTCTAAGTTATTGCTACGTTTGCGTTTTTATATCCACTAAGTTTCAGTTGAATAAATCAGATAAGTGATTATACGCTCTACTCCACACACTTTAAACATAAATCGGTGCAACTGGTGCATGTTTCAGCATTGGAAAATCGTGAGAAACAACCGTTTGTACTAGAATCTGGTTTATCTTAATCAGTACAACTTCAAGTTTCGGCGTGAGGTTCGCAGTTATGCCCCTTATGTCTAAGAATTGAATTTATTGGATAAGGGTTAAATCGGTTTCCTTCGCATAAGTTCGACACAATTTGGTGCAACTGGTGCATGTTTCAGCATTGGAAGATCGTGAGAAACAAACGCTTGTGCAAGAATCTGGTTTAACTTAATCAGTATATCTTCAAGTTTCGGCGTGAGGTTCGCTGATATGCCCCTTGTGTCTAAGAGTTGAATTTATTCGATAAGGGTTAAATCGGTTTTCTTCGCATAAGTTCGACACAATTTGGTGCAACTGGTGCATGTTTCAGCATTGGAAGATCGTGAGAAACAATCGTTTGTACAAGAATCTGGCTTAACCTACTCAGCACAACTTCCAGTTTCGGCGAGAGTTGCGCTGTTATACCCTTAAGTATTAAGGTTGAATTTTTGCAAATAATCCTTTAAGGGTTGATTGGTTCAATTGACATACTTTCTACAAGAACCTTTGCTACAAGTGCTTTTTTTTAACCCCGAATCATCTGTTTATACCAGAAATTAGTCACAACTAATCAGCACAAGTCCTCGTTTAGTCTAGAGTTGCGTTATTATGACCTCTATAATTTGGTAAACAACTGTTTTTGTAAGGGTTTATTCAATCTACTTCACACACTAACAAATTGGTAAAAATGCTGCATTTCTTTGACTGAGAATATGCAAAACAGACATTAGCATCGACAATTAAACTAATTTAACCAATAGATGTCCTAGATTATTATAAATGTGAGGTATTACTACCCCTATATTTGAATACTCAATTATTTCTGTAAGTGTTTATTTGGTCTTCTTTACAAGCTTTCGACAGATTTTGGGAACAATGTTGCCTGTTTCAGCTGCATAAAATTGTGGGAAGCAATTGTCTACAACAAAAATTAGACTCTAATACCGTTTGCAAGTCTAAGTTATTGCTACGTTTGCGTTTTTATATCCACTAAGTTTCAGTTGAATAAATCAGATAAGTGATTACGCGCTCTACTCCACACACTTTAAACATAAATCGGTGCAACTGGTGCATGTTTCAGCATTGGAAGATCGCGAGTAACAACCGTTTGTGCAAGAATCTGGTTTAACTTAATCAGTACAACTTCAAGTTTCGGCGTGAGGTTCGCTGTTATGCCCCTTATGTCTAAGAGTTGAATTATTGGATAAGGGTTAAATCGGTTTCCTTCGCATAAATTCGACACAATTTGGTGCAACTGGTGCATGTTTCAGCATTGGAAGATCGTGAGATACAACCGTTTGTACTAGAATCTGGCTTAACCTACTCAACACAACTTCCAGTTTCGGTGAGAGGTGCGCTGTTATACCCCTAAGTATGTATTAGAGTTGAATTTTTGCAAATAATCCTTTAAGGGTTGATTGTTTCAATTGACATACTTTCTACAAGAACCTTTGCTACAAGTGCCTTTTTTAACCCTGTAAAATCGTGAGAATCATCTGTTTATACCAGAAATTAGTCACAACTAATCAGCACAAGTCCTAGTTTAGTCTAGAGTTGCGTTATTATAACCCTATAATTTGGTAAACAACTGTTCTCGTAAGGGTTTATTCAATCTACTTCACACACTAACAAATTGGTAAAAATGCTGCATTTCTTTGCCTGAAAATATGCAAAACAGACATTGGCATAGACAATTAAACTAATTTAACCAATAGATTTCCTAGATTATTATAAATGCGAGGTGTTATTACCCCTATATTTGAATACTCAATTATTTCTGTAAGTGTTTATTTGGTCTTCTTTACAAGCTTTCGACAGATTTTATGAACAATGTTGCCTGTTTCAGCTGCATAAAATTGTGGGAAGCAATTGTCTACAACAGAAATTAGACTCTAATAACGTTTGCAAGTCTAAGTTATTGCTACGTTTGCGTTTTTATATCCACTAAGTTTCAGTTGAATAAATCAGATAAGTGATTATACGCTCTACTCCACACATTTTAAACATAAATCGGTGCAACTGGTGCATGTTTCAGCATTGGAAGATCGTGAGAAACAACCGCTTGTGCAAGAATCTGGTTTAAATTAATCAGTACAACTTCAAGTTTCGGCGTGAGGTTCGCTGTTATGCCCCTGGTGTCTAAGAGTTGAATTTATTCGATAAGGGTTAAATCGGTTTCCTTCGCATAAGTTCGACACAATTTGGTGCAACTGGTGCATGTTTCAACATTGGAAGATCGTGAGAAACAAACGTTTGTACAAGAATCTGGCTTAACCTACTCAGCACAACTTCCAGTTTCGGCGAGAGTTGCGCTGTTATACCCTTAAGTATTAAGGTTGAATTTTTGCAAATAATCCTTTAAGGGTTGATTGGTTCAATTGACATACTTTCTACAAGAACCTTTGCTACAAGTGCTTTTTTTTAACCCCGAATAATCTGTTTATACCAGAAATTAGTCACAACTAATCAGCACAAGTCCTCGTTTAGTCTAGAGTTGCGTTATTATGACCTCTATAATTTGGTAAACAACTGTTTTTGTAAGGGTTTATTCAATCTACTTCACACACTAACAAATTGGTAAAAATGCTGCATTTCTTTGACTGAGAATATGCAAAACAGACATTAGCATCGACAATTAAACTAATTTAACCAATAGATGTCCTAGATTATTATAAATGTGAGATATTACTACCCCTATATTTGAATACTCAATTATTTCTGTAAGTGTTTATTTGGTCTTCTTTACAAGCTTTCGACAGATTTTGGGAACAATGTTGCCTGTTTCAGCTGCATAAAATTGTGGGAAGCAATTGTCTACAACAGAAATTAGACTCTAATACCGTTTGCAAGTCTAAGTTATTGCTACGTTTGCGTTTTTATATCCACTAAGTTTCAGTTGAATAAATCAGATAAGTGATTACGCGCTCTACTCCACACACTTTAAACATAAATCGGTGCAACTGGTGCATGTTTCAGCATTGGAAGATCGCGAGTAACAACCGTTTGTGCAAGAATCTGGTTTAACTTAATCAGTACAACTTCAAGTTTCGGCGTGAGGTTCGCTGTTATGCCCCTTATGTCTAAGAGTTGAATTATTGGATAAGGGTTAAATCGGTTTCCTTCGCATAAATTCGACACAATTTGGTGCAACTGGTGCATGTTTCAGCATTGGAAGATCGTGAGATACAACCGTTTGTACTAGAATCTGGCTTAACCTACTCAACACAACTTCCAGTTTCGGTGAGAGGTGCGCTGTTATACCCCTAAGTATGTATTAGAGTTGAATTTTTGCAAATAATCCTTTAAGGGTTGATTGGTTCAATTGACATACTTTCTACAAGAACCTTTGCTACAAGTGCCTTTTTTAACCCTGTAAAATCGTGAGAATCATCTGTTTATACCAGAAATTAGTCACAACTAATCAGCACAAGTCCTAGTTTAGTCTAGAGTTGCGTTATTATAACCCTATAATTTGGTAAACAACTGTTCTCGTAAGGGTTTATTCAATCTACTTCACACACTAACAAATTGGTAAAAATGCTGCATTTCTTTGCCTGAAAATATGCAAAACAGACATTGGCATAGACAATTAAACTAATTTAACCAATAGATTTCCTAGATTATTATAAATGCGAGGTGTTATTACCCCTATATTTGAATACTCAATTATTTCTGTAAGTGTTTATTTGGTCTTCTTTACAAGCTTTCGACAGATTTTAGGAACAATGTTGCCTGTTTCAGCTGCATAAAATTGTGGGAAGCAATTGTCTACAACAGAAATTAGACTCTAATAACGTTTGCAAGTCTAAGTTATTGCTACGTTTGCGTTTTTATATCCACTAAGTTTCAGTTGAATAAATCAGATAAGTGATTATACGCTCTACTCCACACATTTTAAACATAAATCGGTGCAACTGGTGCATGTTTCAGCATTGGAAGATCGTGAGAAACAACCGCTTGTGCAAGAATCTGGTTTAAATTAATCAGTACAACTTCAAGTTTCGGCGTGAGGTTCGCTGTTATGCCCCGGGTGTCTAAGAGTTGAATTTATTCGATAAGGGTTAAATCGGTTTCCTTCGCATAAGTTCGACACAATTTGGTGCAACTGGTGCATGTTTCAACATTGGAAGATCGTGAGAAACAAACGTTTGTGCAAGAATCTGGTTTAACTTAATCAGTACATCTTCAAGTTTCGGCGTGAGGTTCGCTGATATGCCCCTTGTGTCTAAGAGTTGAATTTATTCGATAAGGGTTAAATCGGTTTTCTTCGCATAAGTTCGACACAATTTGGTGCAACTGGTGCATGTTTCAGCATTGGAAGATCGTGATAAACAACCGTTTGTACTAGAATCTGGCTTAACCTACTCAGCACAACTTCCAGTTTCGGCGAGAGTTGCGCTGTTATACCCCTAAGTATTAAAGTTGAATTTTTGCAAATAATCCTTTAAGGGTTGATTGGTTCAATTGACATACTTTCTACAAGAACCTTTGCTACAAGTGCCTTTTTTAACCCAGAATCATCTGTTTATACCAGAAATTAGTCACAACTAATCAGCACAAGTCCTCGTTTAGTCTAGAGTTGCGTTATTATAACCTCTATAATTTGGTAAACAACTGTTTTTGTAAGGGATTATTCAATCTACTTCACAAACTAACAAATTGCTAAAAATGCTGCATTTCTTTGACTGAGAATATGCAAAACAGACATTGGCATCGACAATTAAACTAATTTAAACAATAGATGTCCTAGATTATTATAAATGTGAGGTATTCTTACCCCTATATTGGAATACTCAATTATTTCTGAAAGTGTTTATTTGGTCTTCTTTACAAGCTTTCGACAGATTTTGAGAACAATGTTGCCTGTTTCAGTTCCATAAAATTGTGGGAAGCAATTGTCTACAACAGAAATTAGACTCTAATAACGTTTGCAAGTCTAAGTTATTGCTACGTTTGCGTTTTTATATCCACTACTAAGTTTCAGTTGGATAAATCAGATAAGTGATTATACGCTCTACTCCACACACGTTAAACATAAATCGGTGCAACTGGTGCATGTTTCAGCTTTGGAAGATCGCGAGGAACAACCGTTTGTGCTAGAATCCGGTTTAACCTAATCTCTATAACCTTAAGTTTCGGCGTGAGGTTCGCTGTTATTACCCTTATGTTTAAGAGTTCAATTTATTATATAAGGGTTAAATCGGTTTCCTTCGCATAAGTTCGACCGAATTTTGTGCAACTGGTGCATGTTTCAGCATTGGAAGATCGTAAGGAATAACCGTTTGTACTAGAATCTGGCTTAACCTACTCAACACAACATCCAGTCTCGGCGAAAGTTGAGCTGATATACCCCTAATGTTTTAGAATTAAATTTTTGCAAATAATCCTTTAAGGGTTCATTAGTTACTTTGACATACTTTCTACAAGAACCATTGCTACAAGTGCTTTTGTTTACCCTGTAGAATCGTGAAGATCATCTGTTCATGTTAGAAATTAGTCACAATCAATCAGCACAAGTCCAAGTTTAGTCTAGAGTTGCGTTATTATAACCCCTATAATTTGATAAACAACTGTTCTTCTAAGGGTTGATTCAATCTACTTCACACACTAACAAATTGGTAAAAATGCTGCATTTCTTTGCTCTAGAATATGCAAAACAGACATTTGAATCGACAATTAAACTAATTTAACCATAGATGTCCTCGATTATTATAAATGTGAGGTATTATAGCCCCTAAATTTTAATATTCATTATTTCTGTGAGTGTTTATTGTTTGTTCTTTACAAGCTTTCGACAGGTTTTGGGAACAATGTTGCCTGTTTCAGCTGCATAAAATTGTGGGAAGCACTTGTCTATAACAGAAATTAGACTCTAATAACGTTTGCAAGTCTAAGTTATTGCTAGGTTTGCGTTTTTATATCCACTAAGTTTCAGTTGAATAAATGAGATAAGTGATTATACGCTCTATTCTACACACTTTAAACATGAATTGGTGCATCTGGTGCATGTTTCAGCATTGGAAGATCGTAGGGAACAACAGTTTGTACTAGAATCTGCTTTAACATAATCAGTACAACGTCAAGTGACGGCGTGACGTTCGCTGTTATACCACTTATGTTTTAGAATTGAATTAAGGTCTTCCGTTTCCAACGGAAGACCTTACTATTATTGTGCTTGTAAGATTATTCTTATTTTTAGGGTCTTCCGTTTCCAACGGAAGACCCTCTTGTTATTCTTCGGTTTCTTTTGACATATTATTATTATACTTTTTCTTTTTTATCTGACTCCTTTTCGGCTTCATAACTCAAAAAGTTTTCAACCGATTTCAATGAAACTTTCAGGGATTGTTGCAAGTTAGCGTCCCTCAAAGATATTAAAGTTTCAATGACAAGGTCACTTCGTTACGTCATTTTTAAAAATTAAAAAAAGTCAAAATGTCCGGGGCTTTTTCTCAAAAACGCTTTAAGATAGAGACTTGAAGTTCTCCGATTTCGTCATTTTACCTCTGTAATAAGGCTGGAAATGAAAATCCGTAACTTCCGGTCGAAACCGGAAGTGAATCAAATTTTTCGAAAAATTAAATTTTTGGATCAAATCAAAAACGTAGATATGTTTTGTAGAGCACATTCAGTTGAATCTAACACTGAAATCCGTTTTAAAATCGGACCACGCATATTAGGGTTCAAAAATTGATTTTTCCGGAAATTTTGATTCCGCAGTCAAGATTTAGAAAATAGTGCAAAATTCACACTGAAAGTAATTTCTACTGAAAACAATTCGTACTGGTCATAAAACTTTTTAAAGAACATACAATTATATGCATATTGTGGAGTTCGCAAAGCTTAACACAAAAGTGTATCTCGTTATAAAATCGGATGATGAATTGTAGAGATAACGGGGTTTAAATATTGATTTTTCCGGAAATTTTGATTACGCAGTCAAGATTTAGAAAATAGTGCAAAATTCACCTTGAAAGTAACTCCTGCTGAAAACAATTCGTACATGTCATAAATTTTTAACTATTTATCTGAGTGTTTGTTGAAACGATTTCGTTAATTCGATTGATAATTGCGTTGAATCTGTAAAATTCCTTTGGAAAAAGAGAAAATTTTGTCAACAGGAATCATAACAAAACAAAGCAGCTGAAATTGAAGACACAGATCCCGATTCTATATTTAACAGCGAAAAGCAATCGAAAGTCTTTTCTGAAATTTGGTAAGAGTGTTATTTAAATCGCAATGTTAAGCCTATGTATGGCCTAATCGTCGCAGATCTTTCAGTTGTTGAATAATAGAACAACACGTGCAATGTAGATTAAATTGGATCACTACATTAAATATGAGTTTGTTAAGATTTCAAATATGAATATATATCTATTGTAATTATTTACTTCAAAAATAAATGCATTAATGTAATGTATGTTAATCTGTGCTTTGCATATTAAACACAAACTTATTAGTTTTAATCGAAATATTTATCGTACGATCCACCATGTCAACTTGCCATGTTTTGACTGCGAAGAACAGCTGATAGCGGTGTGTGAACATTTTTAAAAGAGGCATGGCTTGCAATACGTCGATAGTGGGAAATTCAGCTCAACTATCGTATGAGAGATTATAAAGGTATGTTTCAATTCATGATATGTCCTGTTGACTTTTTCGTTTTAAAGTATTTGTACTTTTCAATCTAATCCGAGATTCCTCTGACTCCAACCTCCGCTTTTGACGTGCGTCACAATATAAAAGCGGGTGTTAGAGTCAGAGGATTCTCGGAATATTTTCTTTCCAGTGTATTTTCACTTGTATGTTATGCACATCACTCTTTTGAATTTCTATTCATTGTTTTGCTATGCATATGTATGTCTTATTGTGTGTTGAACAACACATACACTGTAAAACAGTGCAATTAAAAGGGGTGGTGGTCCCAAGGTACAAAAGAGTAGAATGTTGTAATTAGAGTTCATGTTTGCATTATGATAACTTTACCTTTATATTTGAATACAACAGATCTTTATCATATCGCCTTTCACTTAATTTATAAATTAAAAAACTCAGACAGGCTTGTGCTTAATTAAAAAAATATAATTGACATGGTAAATGTTCAATCTAATTAAAATTAGACCTTTCGTCTCGCTCTCTGTTAAGTGTTATATATGGTTGTCGCTCGTGAAAGAGCATGTAAAACAGAGTGCAAGATGAAAAGAACTTCATATTATATCAAGCTCAGATTTTAGGTTCATGTTCTCTGATATCTATTAAATATTCTTCTCAAGATTTAATTATTTTACAGAAGCATAGTAATTTGTTTGAGATTAGTTTATCTTTTATACATATTCATTCGTTTTAGATAAACTTTACATGCATATCACATCTACATTCAATCTAATTAAAATTAGATGTTAGATCTGCTCGCTTACTCGCTACACAAACATCTAACAACATCCCATGCAGGGTCACGTCAGTGTGACCTTTCAAATATGAATAAACATTTCTGAATTATCCAATCAGATTCGTGTTTCTAAAATCAACACGGTTGAAGTTTCAAATTGGCGTATGAAGAAGTGATTCAGTTATTCAACGTTAAAAAGCTTAAAAGAGAACAAGAAGAGATATTGGGGTGCATTTTGGACGACATTTCTGAAGCATTTCCTTCAAACGCCCGCGTTACACCCTTCGAGATCGAGATCCGATCTTTTGGTTACTTTCCATATACAATCTATCCTTTCTGTGTTCAGTTTTAGTTTATTTTGATAGAACTTGTGAATAATATCAGTCCCATCAGCTGTCTTTTCGTATTGGACAAACGAAAATCCACATATAATACAGGCATCTCCTAAAACACAAGTTTTCCTCGTTGTCATGGGCTGTACGTGCCATTTTTGTTTTTCTTTCGCTTTGAACACCTCGGTCATCTTCGTATGTCAATAAAATAAGCAGAGGATTTCTGTGCCCTCAGCCAAAGATTTGGAGTCGTGATTTCATTGGCTAACTGAAAGGTCACACTGACGTGACCCTGCATGGGATGTTGTTAGATGTTTGTGTAGCGAGTAAGCGAGCGGATCAAACATTTAATTTTAATTAGATTGCATCTACATTGTATGTAACAATTTTTAAAGTAAGACAAATATATGTAATAATTTTTACTGCATGTGCCTCAGATCTCTCTCTCTCTCTCTCTCTCTCTCTCTCTCTCTCTCTCTCTCTCTCTCTCTCTCTCTCGTGCTTTTAATCTAGGCAAAGCAGAGAGCAACTAAATTTTGTAACAAAAATATCTCTGTCTAGTATAAGAAATCAACAGTGCATTGAATTTTAAAATGAGCATGTTATCAATCCCTTATTTTTTGAATGTGCAACCAAAATCCAAAGCTTTGTAAAATTGTTCATGAAATTTTATGCACATTTTACATAGTATTGTTTTTAAAACATGAAAAGAAGAAAAAAGACTTTCACTATATTTATTCGCAAAAAAAACCCTCAGTAGAATTGATAAAGCATGGTATAGCAAAAGCTTATACTTTGACGCTGTTTGGATGGGTAATATTCCCTTATTACAGTAGTTTATGAATTGAAATATTGACTGTCGCAAAACAAGTAAAACTCTAATATTCTCTCTCTCTCTCTCTCTCTCTCTCTCTCTCTCTCTCTCTCTCTCTCTCTCTCTCTCTCTCTCTCTCTCTCTTAATTTGATATGTGTCTATACCTGTAATATAATAATGTTATATTATGACTTGATATGCAAAGTTTTGTTTTTGTAGTGCCTAAATGTTAATGTTATGTAATGGGATATGTCATACTTATTACACTGCATGGCCGGTGTATTTTTTCCAGATATGTTAATGTAAACACAGCTATTTCATGTATGTTAACACAGCTAATTGATTTTTTTTAATTTCAGCTCAAAACGGACTGTTGTTACCACATGGCGACCACAAGGCTTTTACTTGTTGATTCTTGTGGTTTCAGCTCTAAAGGTTAACCTGTCACCTCTACCCACATGCATAATCCTTGTGTTCTACAGACTATTTACCGGTAATTCAAATTAAATCGGATAATTCATGAAAAAATAATGGAACTTTAAGAAAGCATCATGCCTTGTTGTGGTTTGTGTTTGATAAGAAATTATGAAAAACAAAATTAAGGCTGTTTAAACAAATTTACAATTGTTAGTTGTGAAAATTTGTTTTTCAATAAAAGTATGCAATTATGTTTCCTTTAGTTTGTATTTTATAATAATATAATATTTAGATGTGAAATCACCCCCCTCTTTTCAAGTGTTACCATTAAGATTACATGTAGGATATGTAAATGTACATTTGACCTTGAAATAACATCTGCTATGATAATTACTTTTGAAATTAACAAGATACAACATATTTTTACCTTTTTAATGTATATAAACATAAAAATGTAGGAAAACATGTAAAATTTGAACATTTTTCATGGAATTCTCCTCCGTCTCCAGCTACCCAGGTGTGTTTAAATTTAATTTTAATTTGAGGCAGATGTCTAACTTGTAGGACTTACTGTTTTAGCATGGTTAAAAGGAGACTAGAAACCAGAATATATTAGATATTCACTAAATATGATTGTAAGCATACTTTTTTTCATGAAGACAAGAAATCACATGCAGAAAAGCATGTCTATTTGTTAATTCAAATGCTACAAATCATTTAATAAACAAAAAAAGATCAAATTTAAGTATCATTGATGATTGATTTCAAATATGTGTGAGAAATAACTCAAAGAAACTGCCACAAGTTGCATAAAATTAGGTAAAAGATTTCAAACCATGAATTTTTATGAAAATCAAAAGATAGGAGGTGGGTATTCATGTAAGGGCATTTCTAAGCAATGTGATGCTTTTATCATGATAATATCATGTAGATGTATGTTGTATTGAAAAAAAGTTTCTTATTAAGGCAGGTTGAACAAAAATTGACCTCTAAAAGGTCAGGTAAAGATGTTTTACTATGGAGAACCCTATGAATCTGTGTTGAATAGAGGAAAGTAAAAATGGTGGGTTCACTCAAATGGCCATATTTTTATTAAACCTCAATGGAATTGGCATTATGTGGTATACTTTTTCTCAGAATTGCATTAGCTTTCTAAGTCTAAGACAAAATGTCTTTTCATAAAGTGTTAGTGTACTAAGTTAAAGGTAGCAAGGGACAGTTTCGGATAAGTACCCGTTAATCTATTTGTAAAATTGAGAGTTGCTGTACTTGAAGGCTTATGAGTGTTGTTAAGATTCATGAAATGAATTTTGATGATTATCATTAGTTAGAGGGATGTCTCTTGTTGGCATTGGTATGCAATTCGAAGGCTCCTAATGTTAAGTACATGAGAAGCAGAAGTAAATTGTGAAACTTGGGGCTCTGCCATTTGTGTTGACTTTACACAGTGAAATTGCAGGTTACAAAGGGAATTTATATAACTCGAAATGTAGGTGGATGGAACATAATATACCTATTTACTGGCTATGAGGATGATAGCAAGTTTATTGTCCCTCAAGACAGCAACTATTTCACGAGGCGAAGCAATAAACTTGCTATTGTCCGAATAGTCAGTAAATAGGTATTTTATTATACCGAAGAAACCTTCATTTGTCGGCGATGCAGAATTTTTTGATGATAAACAAATTGGAGTTATCGGACTTTGAATTTAATGCAGCAATCGGATTATGTCAGAGGTGTTCTGAGTTTAAAAAGGAGGGAAATCGAATGCTGCCGATGAATGGTTTTGATGACTATTCACCATGGGCAGATAGCACAGAAACCATTCACGATTAGATAGAAAAGCATGTTTATGCGGGCGCCCTTTAGTGATCAGTTTGTTCGTGTGTCCGTCTGTCCGTCCATCTGAGATCGCTTGTCCGGAGCATTGCTTCTCTCCCCTTGGCCCAATCTGGCTCATACCTTATCCACAGAGTGCCTTTGGGTAAAGGGTGTGCAGTGACCTGGAACCATGTTTCTAGGCAAAAGGCTAAGGTCATAGCAGAATTACATATACAATCCTTGTCTGGGGCATATCTTCTCTCCCTTTGGTCCAATCTGGCTAATACTTCACTCACAGAGTGTCTATGGTCAAACGATGTGCACTGACTTTGAATGAATTTTGTAGGTAAAGGGTCAGGGTCATATCAGATCACGCGAAAATTCTTTTTTCAGAACATTTATACTTTCCACTTAGCCCAATTTGGCTCAGACTTCACATAAACAGAGCTTTTGAATAAAGGGTGTGTAGTGACCTTGAACCAATTTTCAAGGTCCACTGTGAAGGTCAGAACAGAATTTTATAAAAAAAATCCTTGTCCAGAGTATATCTTCTTTCCCAATGCTCCAATCTTGCTCTTACTTCACCTACATGATGCCTTTGATCAAAGGATATGCAATGGTGTAGATCAAGTGTCAAAGTCATATCAGATCACACAAAAATCCTTATTTTAAGAGCATATATATACTCTCCTTTTAGCCCCTATTTGGCTAATACTTTACTTAAACAGCGCTTTTTGGTTAATGGCATGCAGTGACCTTGAACAAAGTCAGTGTGAAGGTCATAGCAGATCTCTTCTAAATCAGTTTTAGACCGTAGATTATTTCCCAATGGCTTAATCTTGTTCAGACTGAACAAATATGTCTGTATGTTAGATTGAATTAGAAGTTTTATGCCAGCTGGAAAAATTTCTATGTTGCAGGTCATGGTCAAAGCAATCCTCTGAAATAATTTAAGCGAGACCCTTTGAAATGGTCACTATCTCAATGTTGTTTAGTTCATAGTAAATTTATATAGAAAATATTCAAAGAAGTATAAAAAAGTAAACTATACATCAGTAAGTTTCTGACAATTGAGTTGCAACAAGCACACAGTACGGAATTCGAAGGTCAACCCTTTAAGGAGGTTAAGTGTCGGCCCCTAAAACACAGTTGTTCAAGTATAACTTGAACGGACAACAATTCTAGAACACTTGTTGAACAAAATATGTTTATATTTACAAGACCTTTTATTTGATATCAAAAAGGGGGCTGGCCCCTCAAATTAGGGGCCAGGAGGGCTAAAAAAATATTTTCATAATTACTATTTCCGGAGAAATAGTTTGTTATAAATCATTAATCATAAACGCAAAAAGCTCATCAAGCTAAATTTAAAACTGAAATCCGTTTAAAAATCTAACGATTGATTACGGGATATAAGCGTTAAAAAATTGATTTTTTACGGAAATTTTAATTCTGCATTCTAGGTTTAAAAAAGAGATGTTAGTTCAAATTTAAGTTAACTTGTACCTAAAATAATTCGAAAATTGTTTAGTCGTACATAAAAACATCCGGATTTTTTGTTATGTCGTTCTTGAAATAGTTTAAGTTTTTGTTAATTCGTAATAAATATAATTCGGATTTTGTTAAGTCGTACCAAGAATCATTCGATTTTTTTTTATCTTTTTGTTCTTAAGTTACTTTTGTCACTAGTTTAAGAACTCTGCTTCTTAGAGGTACTTCTAGCTTTACCTTCGACATTAACGGAAGACCCACTCGTTGCTTTGCAACGAGCTTTGCTCTAGTACTTTTTTTTTTTTCTTCCTAGACGCGAACTTTGAGGCTTCATATCTTGCTCATTTCTGAACGGTTTTTGCTCAAATTTTCAGGGCTCATAGACATTACAAAACGCTATCTAAAACATTTCATAAACTTTAAAATTCCTCTTCCGTTAACGAGTTATTCCCCTTTTAAATTTTTTTAGGGTCTTTGGTTTCCAGACAAAGGCTCCGAGACTATGATAGCAGGGATTGGGAATCCAACGAATTTGAATAACAGAGACATTGAAGTTGTGCACATCGATTTTTGTTTTTGGATTACATTTTTTATTTAGAAAAAGGTAGGGGGTCAAAAAATAAGATTCCAAAAAGTGCGAAAATTTAGACATGTTTTTTTGTATCTTTTAAACGAATAAAATTTTGTTAAGACATGTAGAATAAAAGTTGTGCAGAATGTTAAGGGCTTTCATTTGACACCAACAAAAAATGCTAGCCCCTAAAATTAAGGGCCAATAGCGCTTGAAAGTTTTTGCTTAATAACTCAAAAACGGTTAAAATTTCGATATGGCTGTCGCTGGAAAAGTTGTTTGTTGGGATCTCATAAAGGTCGTTACAATGTTATTTTGTTGGTGATTTGTGTTGTATGAGTGTAAAAAGCTGTACATGTTAACATGTACCTCGTTTAATTTCGCAAGTTAACGAAATTATATGTGCGTGCAACTGGCATAAAGTTACCACAGAAAGTATGCTGGTTTATACAGGAAATTTTTTTTTGAATAGATTTTTTTTTTAGGAGTTTATGTCAGTTCTGTTAAGTTCTTATAGTGCACAATCCCTAAAACGAGAATCGGAAAACAAAACATTCTTCTTCCTTTGTAGTAAAACACAAAGTACGGATTTAAAATAAATCTATGTATTACATTTGAGTTTTCATACTGCATGCATTTAAAATCTACCTTGAATCAGAGCTGTGTGTGTACCGTTACGTAAGCTATCCCTCACCCGCGGCCTAGAAAATCGGTCACCATGGTCGCGACGAGGCTAACTAGCGGTCATCGGTTATCTAATAAACGAGAGTTGCGTCTCTTATATATGAGTTTATTTAGCCGCGAACTCTAGAATTGTTTTAGTTTATATACCCGTAAATAAAATACAAGATCTGTTTTAATTTCTTCATGTTATAAGAGTTTGTCCATCTTGTTTCTATTTAATTAAACATTAGAGTGTAAATTAAGAAGACGTTCTGAAAATTTATAAAGGCGATATTACTACAAATCGGAAACTTCGTCAGACTTACATTAATGGTTGGTTTGTAGGTCTAAAATGTTTTTAAATCTGTACAAATATTTTTTTAAATCAACAAACAACCCACAAATATTAAACTTTTAAATGATGATTATCCCTCGCACATGGCCGAGGAGATCCCGCGCGAGTGGACAGGTTTGTGTTCTTCTACATGTACCTTATCACGCGTGCATGTTTCAGACTTTTGTACGAACACAACTATTTTATTTTATTATGATTTCAACTATGATATTGGTTTAAGATGAAAAGATAAATTTATTTTGCATGTACAGTTGATTTAGCAATGATTAATACGATTGCGCACAAGGTAGTTTATTATAATCAAAGTTCCATGTTTGCGGTAGGTGCTGGCACGATAAAAGGATGTCCTGAATTGAGGCATTCGGAATTTTTTTAATTGGCAAAAAGATAATCAGATTTGACAAAAATCATTTTTTGGCGACTTCTTCTTATGTGTAACATTTTCACTTTCCCACCCGTTTGTTTATTCGGTCAGTCTGTGTTAATTCAATCGCAGCGTGCGACCGAAAATCTTGTGTCGCTTCAGCGCACACAGCTGAGAATATCTATAGCCCCAGCCGGGTTATGTTTATGGCTGCAGATCATCAATTCTTATGTAATTGAGTAACAATGTATCGAAGGTTATCGAATATTATTGAGTATCGAAGTGTGCTTTCACTACAGTGGTCAATTGTTAAACAATAAGGCTATTATTCGAAGTCAATCACATGTAGGTGCGAAATCGTAATCGGATAATGTTGCTAATAAATCAACCTGTTGAACACGCTAAACTTCTACAGATATGAACGGAATAATATATTATACTTAAACGTTTTAAGTCAAAGGAAAATTGTTCTCGGATTAAGAAGTTATAAAATACAACTACATTATGCAACGCAGTCGGTCGCCATAGAAATCATCAAAGTACTGCAAGTGTCGACATATTTCTTGTTTCTTTGAAATACGTGTACCATGATAGTTCACTACCAGAGTCAAGCTAGCCAGCGCTAACTCCAACGCACTAACAAATCAAAGTACTGAAAGTACTGTAAGACGGTGGCGTCGTTTGAATGTGACATATTACATGTATGATAATTATTGTCGTCGAAAACCCGCGGCCAGTATCGCATACATGTACTAATGCTTTACGCTTACATGCACAACTGGTCGTGAGTTTCCTGGATAACTATGTGGAAATCGTAGTTGTGTAATCTCAATTCACACTTTACAAAAGCTATGTCTCTTTGCCGTCGTCTTTGGGGGAAAACCCGTAGATTTATTTCAGTAGCCTTTGTAGTATAGAAGTTTGCATATATATATATATTTGTATTTATATCGATTGACATTAAAATCCGTTTTTGGTATGTATTTTGTTTGCCCCAGAATGCCTCATTCAATATGTGGGTTGCCACTACATAGTGAATGAATAAATAAAATTCAAAGCGATTTTATCACAATACGCCCAAATATTTGATTGTATAAAGAAGGGACATTTGTGGGTTTTTTTCTTTAGACCTTTGGGTTGACCCCGCAAAGGGGAACAACTTTTGAAAAGTGAGGATTGGACTATTGTGCTTTAAAGGTATTGTAGATTTTTCAAAGTAACGAGAACAAATAAGGCTTTGGTATGATAAAATACTTGTCAGGTTTTTACTAACTATTTGGGCATTGTGGCAACGCACTTTAAAAAAATTACGCACTTTGAAAAAATTTTTCAAAGTGCGTTACATTTTGGACAAAATCAACGCACTTTGAAAATTTTTTTTCAAAGTGCGTTAAATTTTGGACCAAGTTAACCCACTTTGAAAAAATTTTTCAAAGTGCGTTATGAAGGAACATCAACATTTTTTAGTATCGAGACACTTAACGCACTTTGAAAAAAATATGTATAAATCACAAATTGTGAAATTAAATTCTTAATTTGTTGATAGTATGATGATTTGTTACACTATTGAATCTAATTTACCGTCTTAAAAATCGGGGATAGGGGTTAGCCAAAGATACAGGTCCATTACCAGTGCTTCATTTCATTGATTACGTACAGGAAGGTCCCCTACCCCTCTTTTTCTTTTCAAAACGTGTTTGATATTCAACAACTTAGAGTAAATGTATAAAATCAAAAAAAGGAATACGCTTTGTTGTAAATTAAGTACAGTGATATTGAAAAAAAAAAACGAGCTGGTCAAACAATTATTTCTCCAATGGTATGTCAAAGAATCTATAAGCGTTTCAACATAAACCCTCTTTTCAAATTCTAATTAAATAAATCACTTCATTTAAAAAAAAATTTCATGTACCTTGACAAACATTAAATTATTATAAACTTAAAAACTGATCCTTTAAAAGATCATGTTGTTTTTGATAACCATAACTAACGTATCCTTTTTAAAATCATGTTTGTTTATAAGCACATGCAATTGAAGACAGTTGAAATATGTTATACATTATCTCCATTATCAATAAATAAATTAAATAATTTTCGTTTCTGGCACAGCACAATGTACCAGATAATTAGTAAGTTTGCTGCATACACAAAAAAGGAAAATGCAGTTGCTAAGCGATGCAGTTTATGTCATATTTGGATAATTCAGATCTCCCGAGTTGTTCTTTATGTAAATTGTCGAACGGCGTAAGCTTATTAAAAAAAAGAAAAAAATTCTAATCTAAAAACTGTTAATCAAGTTAGCTGAGAATGCAGTGGGTTCTTTCTAAAGTATATCCCATTAAGCTACACAAGGTTAAAACAATTACTTATTGTATCTGAAATTAAATATTATTTTGACTAAACCCTGAACAATTTTTTTTTTCAAAGTGCGTTAATATCGACGATATCAACGCACTTTGAAAAAAAATAAATTTTTTTCAAAGTGCGTTGACTTGGTCCAAAAATTAACGCACTTTGAAAAATTTTTTCAAAGTGCGTAATTTTTCAAAGTGCGTTGTAACAGGGCATACATGTAGTATTTTTATTTTCCCTCTCGACAGCATTTTCCCTCAATTTCTTCACAGGGAAAAAGTTGCAGTCTCGTGGGCCAACACACTTACTTTAATTTGTCTTCATAGCCAGTTAATACATGTAGGTGTATAGAAAACGGAATGAGTTTACAAGAACATGTTTGATAAAACTGGAAAATGCTTTTGGAATGCACGTCATCATGAAACCGCAGAGTCAATCAATATTTTATCTTCGACTTCGAGTGGTTTATTTCCATTAGCTCACAACAAAAGTGAATGAAAATTTGAAAAGAAAAATCATACAATATTCAGTCGCGGCAGTTTCATTAACCACCGTTTTAAAGTACATTTGTTCTATTGTATTTAGCTGTAGATTAATTCAAATCATTTGAATGAATTCGGGATAGTCACATGTATAATTATTTTATTGCTTCTCAGTACACTTTAAAACGCATAATTTACTTGCTACATTTAACTTTTCTAGTATAAATACAACAAATATTTATTAATTATTCACCAAAACATTTGCTTTACATAAGGTCATAATCAGTTCCTTTGTTTGGAAATCACATATTTGTTTAATCCTGCATTTAATATGCGAGATTTTGAAGAATCTTTTTTATATTTTCATTTTAAAAAACTCTGTGTAATGTCAGGAGTTTTGCACTAATATGTATAATTTTTACAAGGTCTTCAAATTTGCATCCGATTTCATTTTTTGCAGTAAAATAATACTGTTAATGGGACATGTTGGGACATGCCCATAATATAATAAGAGCGTACAAGCAAAGGATGACTTTTAATTATAAAGTTTGACCTATGACCTCTAGATCATTTGTGTACAAAGGTATGTCTTCTTTATCAAAGATATGGACCCTGAATAAAACTGTTTATAATTATACATGTTTATTTCCAAAGCCGTGTGATGCTTGACCTTTTCTCCATCCCATAAAATTAATGGCAATATTGGTAAACTATTCCGCACCAGATTTAAGCAAAATGAGCAAAGAAATAAATAATGTTTTCAGGGATCTGTTCAATTTCTCCAGGTCACGAATAAAACAGAAGTGGTAAAATGAAATCTAATGTTTTAACCGGATAAATCAGTTTTTAAAACACAAAACAAACAAAATTCAAGTTGAACGCACGTTTTTCTGAGCCGTATATCTGTGTATATTTTCATTTACTAGACAATAGATCTAAGGTTCGCAAATCTCGGCAATATTTCCGAAAAGCTACAGTTTAGTAGCTCAGTAGAATACTGCAGTCATCTATGAAGCACATTCTAGCATTGCGTTGAGTGGTGACACTATCTAACCGGTGTGTATTTCAATTGCGATTCGCAACAAGATTCCGATTGACGCATTTATATAGACCCACCCATTTAAAAAAGCATGTTGAGAACATGATGCTAACATACGGAAACAAATGCTGAAGAAAGCTCATAATAAAGTTGTACTCGCGAGTTAAAAATTACAGAGTTTATTTGAGAACAAACGGGGCGATGTTTACGTACATGTAACAGTTTAAAAAAAAAAAAGCAAGGACGGGCGCATATAGAGAAAAGAAACAGATCGTACCTCGCTCATCGTATTACGTTATTCAGTTTACTGTGAAAAAATTCGTCAGAAACTGTTTAGTGAACAAATATATTTTACATTACCTTTCACAATGTACCATACATGTATATGGAATATCGCATGAGTTGAACCGATTGTTTTTCTTCACAGAAAGCTAGCGCTTGCTGCAAAATGGAGATTCACGGGTTTACACGCCGTGAAATCCATAAGACGTTTTACGGCATATATCTTCGATTCCTTACAACAAATCTGTACTGAAAATTTTTGAAACATCGTCACCAGGTCCGTAAAAAGACGAAGTGTGGTGTGTTTATATACATATAAAACTGTGTGTGAAATGGCGACTCGATTTGCACGTGAGTTTTACAATCCGAAGTCGATGAGCGTGTTTGAAAGAAAGTCATTGTAGAGCGTCAACATCAGTAGTAATTATTGTCTGATGAATATTGAGGTGCATGTAACAAAATTAATGATTCTACAGACTGAGAGGGTTATAAAATAAGGTTGATCACAGATCAGTCCAAAATTGAACATGTTTGTATAGTAAATTTCAAGTTTTTTACATGTTTGAAAACACATGCACACTTGTAGAAGAAAGTGTGCCATCAATCGGTTGAAGTTCAATAAAATGTAATTTATGTAATATTCATTGTCAGTATATGTTGTGAATTCTTTGGAATAAGCTACAACAAAATAAATACTGCCTCAACTTAAATTGATGCGTTGATAATGATTGATCATGAATTTATCGATGAAGCATAATTGCTGAAAAATGAAATGGCAAACCCGTTTAAATAGTGTGTTTCTGACAATTGTTTACACCATAAAAAAAGACATGATTATTGTGAGAACTCTTGGTCAATTATCGCAGTGATATAATTTTTGGAGTCCTGATACTGAGTTAAACTTCACATCTGGCAGTTGGTGCATAAGTTATCAATACCGCGTAAGCAGACAGGGAAACGGCTCATTAAAAATAAGACACAATTTCATAAATTATTTAAATGTATGTACAAAATAATTAGCAGCTATAATGCTTAAAATATCTAATAAGATGTAAATTAGTTCTCAAACTGAAATCGACAATCGGTAAAACATCGCCAGTAACTCTGCATACCGAACAGAGTTATCGTTCCTAATCCGCTAGGGTCCCCGTGAGAAATACCCTTCCGGCCAGGACGATAGCAATAGACAGTGGCTATTTATAGCCACCGTCTAAAAATTAGTTAAAATTATCGACTATTTTTCAAGCGTTTTCCGATCCCGATGTTAAACAACTGAAATTATTAGGCCGCCTTGCACCCAAACTAGGACTTGTGCTCATAAGGTGAGCCCGGATTCCTCGGGGACGGGTGTACCCTCAAGGATTCCGGCGCCAAATTAGGCACTAGTGACAACGATTTCCGGCGCAAGGGTGCGGAGTAGACCTTAAGTGAACCGGCAAATTATTTCTGTAATGTAGCGTTCTAAACAAGGCGCCCTGCGCCCAAACTAGGACTTGTGCTCATTAGGTGAGCCCGGATTCCTCGGGGGACGGGTAATCTCTTGAGGATTCCGGCGCCAAATTAGGCACTAGTGACACCGATTTCCGGCGCCAGGGCGCGGAGTAGACTTTAAGTGAACCGGGAAATTATTTTTGTAATGTAGCGTTCTAAACAAGGCGCCCTCCAAACATTGAAAGTTCTTACTTCACACAATGATTGCTTATGACCTAAGTGTGTGTTATGATTTTGTTTTAAGGTTATTTTGTGAAGTTCAAGGTCATTGGAAGAAATTTCATAAGTTGTGTCTGCTTTATACTGTTTTTAAGGAGAAACACTGGATATTGCTTTTTCATTTAAAGATTGCTGATGACCTGAGGATGTGTCATGAACTTGACCCAGGGTCAGTTGTGCAAGTTCAAGGTCGTTTGAAAAATAAATGCTTCTTTCTTGTCTGTCATATCTACATGTAATATACATGGAAATGGTTAGAAGCTAAAATTTGACACAAAGATTGCTTGTGACATGTACTTAAATATGTCCCGACTTGAACTTTGATCATCTGTGCAAGTTTAGTGTCACTATAAGAAAAAGAAGCATCCATTATTTCCTAATAGATAAATACTTTAGTTATGATTTTGTTTTTCTTAGTGGGGAGGGGAGGAATTATTTGTGAGGTTGCTCACAGAACCGCCAGTTAGTCCACTGAGAGCACTCTCCCCCTTTCTCACAACCAAAATTCACCTTAAATTAACTTAAAGGAAACTGAATTTTGGGGCATTGTTCCCCTCCCCCAACACACATTTTAGTAGAAGGCAATATAAATTTTATGGCAAAGTGAAAACAAATTATATTAAACAAAATAAGTTATAGCTGCCTCACAACCCCCCCCCCCCTCCCCTACCACTACCACGGATTAGATTTTGAAGATTAATTTTTTCTTTTATTGGCTTGCTAATACATTTCGGATAAATTTGTTCCCCAAAGCAAAAACGATGCTGAGTGCTTGCATGGCCAAACGTTATACGGAGAGTTGTCCCTCCCACTGAGCACCTCTCGTACAGCGCACCCTCAGGTTGGAGAAGCCGTCATCGTTTATTTTTGATTTTCTGAACTAACTTTTATCATATTGACAATCCTGTCTAATTAAAATCACCACCTTTCTGCTTACACTCATCAGGGTCTGATAGGTATCGATAACAATTCATCTTCACATGACCTCTATATTTGCACACAACCAAAATATATATCTCATTTACCAAATACATGACTTTATCTGTTAATAAGAGGTGCAACTCTTCAATACTCAGTCTGGGGGTTAAATAGAAAGCAGGATTGAAATAATTTGCCTGTCTCCATTTAAAAAATTCCAATACATTTTCTAAAGCCCTGATTGGTCAGAATTTTAGGTCGGGTGAAGATTACCCCCTATCAATACCTGTCAGACCCGGTAAGGAGAAAAGGGTGCTTTTAATCAGACTGATTGATAATCCTTTTCCGACAGGAAGCTGCAACGGAAGACCTCTTCGTTGCTTTGCAACGAGCTCGTCTCTAGTTTATTCTATAAGGCTAAAAAATCGGTCTCCTTCGCTTAAGTTCGACAGAATTCTATGGAACTGGTGCGTGTTTCAGCATTGGAAGATCGTGAGGAACAACCGTTTGTACTAGAATCTGGCTTAACCTACTCAACACAATTTCCAGTTTCGGCGAGAGGTGCGCTCTTATAGTCCTAATATTTTAGAATTGAATTTTTGCAATCTATCCTATAAGGGTTGATTAGTTCAATTGACATACTTTTTACATGACCCTTTGCTACAACTCCTTTGTTAAACCCTGAGAAATCGTGAGAATCATCTGTTTATGTTAGAAATTCGTCACAACTTATCATCACAATTCCTAGTTTAGTCTAAGGTTGCGTTATTATAACCCGTAGAATTTGTTAAACAACTGTATTTATATGGGTTTATTCAATCCACTTCACACACTAACGAATTGGTGAAAATGCTGCATTTGTTTGCCAGAGAATATGCAAAACAGACATTTGCATCGACATTTAATCTAATTTAACGGTACATGTTTTTGATTGTTTTTTATTTGAGGTATTATAACCCCTATATTTTAATATTCAATTATTTCTGTAAGTGTTTATTCGGTCTTCTTTACAAGCCTTCGACAGATTTTGAGAACAATGTTGCCTGTTTCAGGTCCATAAATTTGTGGGTAGCACTTGTCTACAACAGAAATTAGACTCTAATAACTTGTGCAAGTCCAACTTAATGCTACATTCGCGTTTTTATATCCACTAAGTTTCAGTTGAATAAATCATATAAGTGATTATACGCTCTACTCCACACACTTTAAACATAAATCCGTGCAACTGTGCCTTTTCCAGCTTGGAAGATCGTAAGGAACAACTGTTTGTACTAGAATCTGGTTTAACCTTATCAGTACACCTTCAAGTTTCGGCGTGACGTGCGCTGTTATACCATTTATGTTATAGAGTTGATTTAATCATATAAAGGTCAAATCGGTCATTTTCGCATAATATAGTCAAACTACGTTATCTCGAACTAGATGGGACTGTTTGAAATCTTCGAGATATCCGAGTATTCGAGATATCGAGGGTAAAATATTTAAAAACTAAGTGGTTGGGACTTACAAATCACTTCGACATATCCATTGTATTCAAGATATCAATGTTCAAGATATCGAAGTTCAACTGTATTGACAGAATTCGGTGGAGCTGGTGCACGTTGAAAGATCGTGAGGAACAACCGTTTGTACTAGAATCTGGTTTATCTTACTCAACACCACTTCCAGTTTCTGCGAGAGGTGCGCTCTTATACCCCTAATATTTTAGAATTGAAGTTTTGCAAATAATCCTATAAGGGTTCATTTGACATACTTTTTACAAGAACCTTTTTTATCCCTGTGAAATCGTGAGAATCATCTGTTTATGTCAGAAATTAGTCAACTAATCAGCACAAGTCCTAGTTTAGTCTAGAGTTGCGTTATTATAAACCCTAGAATTTGTTAAACAACTGTATTTATATGGGTTTTCATCAATCCACTTTAAACACTACATATGAATAAGATAAAATACTTGATTATTTCCAGTTTTGGAAAGTCAGGGTGTCTCAAAGAGGGCATAACCTATACACAGTAAAACACGCTTACAACGAAGTGCTGGGGACTTGCAAATTTACTTCGCTATAAACATACTTCGTTATATCGTTTATAACGAAGTATCTTCAAACCAACAACTAAATTCGCTATAAGCAAAATAACTCACCAATCAACGCTAAACATGTTTTATTGACAGGAAATGTTCAATATTCAATGCAGGATATTTTATTTTGAACAAAATTCTTGAATTTTTTATTGTTTTAAGCCTAAAATTTGCTGTTTTTTCAAGTGGTTATTAATATCAGAGAGTGCTTTAAACACAGAGTCGGGAACATTCTCGGATCGCTCTACGCAAGCCTGCACCATCTGCATGTATACTTGCGCTTGTTTGTGGTTATTGAGACGTCTGCTGGTGGTTCATGATCGACTGGTTCGCTGTCATCGTCGCTAGATTCGTCGTTGTTAGTAACTGCATCGATAATTTGATCATCAGTCAGACTTTCGACGGAAACAAGTTTTTTGTCGATGTCTACGTAATCTTCCGTACACATTTCATATGCGCATGCTCTCATGAGGTCTGCTAAGGGAACATAGTCGTCACTGTCAGAGTCAATGGTTGGTAAACGTACCAACGGTAGATCATCCTCTGGGTCAAAATCAGTATCTTCAATAGATCTAGACTTCGTCAATGATAACAAAAACCCAGATTTTTGGAAGCATCGTGCGACACACAAATTTGTCACGACTTTCCATGCATTAAATAGCACCCTTATTGCACGCAAAACATGCACCGCAGGTTCCACTTTCGCTTCATGGCACTAAATAAAAAAAACCGAGAAAAAAACCACTATTCAATTCTAGTATGTAAGATAAATTCTCTCATTCTCTCTCTCTCTCTCTCTCTCTCTCTCTCTCTCTCTCTCTCTCTCTCTCTCTCTCTCTCTCTCTCTCTCTCAGACCACGAGTGATTAATTTATTTTTTTTTGCTTTTTTCCCTTCATCCACTGCCAAAATTATTTGATATTTCGTATCAAGTGAAATAGCTTTCCGTTTTCTGGACGGCGAATCCATGTCTCATGCAATCGTGTCTAACTTTAATAACGGAGTAAAATTTACCCAAAATTTCAAATCATCACATGAAAACAGTTCATTTAAAATTGCCCATAAATCGTTGATAATTTAAGCGACGAGAAAACAGTTCACTTATTGTCAAAATTATCCCGCTTGGGGCCTCTATCGGAGATATTTAAAGCTAGTGGGAAATAACAGATTCTATTTAAGTACAAGTTCTTTATGTTCTATAAAACGTTGTTTATTATTTTTAATTGGCATTTTCAAAAAACAAATCGTTCAACAATCTCACTATAATCTATATTGATTTATGAATTAATTATTCCTTTGCTAATACAACAAATGCGGACACCTGTACTGGCTACTGTGTGCGTCCATGTGGAAATGTGTGAAACCAATCTTCGTTCGCGTGCATCCAGGTGAAAATGTGTGAAAACACAACTTAAGATATTCGCTATATACAACGGGAAATCTGTGTTGTTTTAGCTAGAGGGCATTAAAAACTACTTCGTTAAATCCGTGAATTCGCTATATTCAACTTCGCAATAAACATAAAAATTATTAATCAATTGATAGAATTTTGGCCGGGGAATTACGAGTGATTTCGCTATAAGCGTCAATTCGTTATAAGCGTGATCGTTATAAACGTGTTTTACTGTACCATATGATGTGCAATGACATGAAGAGCAAGAATGAATATGTTTTAGAGATGGGGATCTCAACAGTAATCAAAATATATTATTTCCTATTTCGGGGAGGGGGGGGGGTTAAAAACAACTCCTGGGGGTCATGTACTTTATACATGTACCATTTTATGCATCATAATACATTAGAAACAAGAGTATATATGGTATAGTGGTGGGGATCTCAACAGTTTTCGAGATATTTTGTATTTTCCTGTTTCATGGGGGATCAGAAAAATCCCAGAGGGTCATGGCCTTCATAATATTTGATGCATCATAATACATTAGGAACAAAATATATATAGGATGCAATGGTTTTTAAGATACTTGGTCATTGGGGTTGGGATGACCCCGGGGGCAGGAATCATGTCTTAAATGTATCTTGACATGATCAGCAGAATTGGACAAAATGATCATTCATAAATACTTCTACACAATGAAAGTTTACCCTGCATGGTCAACAAAATACATATAACTAACACAGTTTGTCAATCATTAACAACAATAAGGAGTAAATTAATACCAGACTTATTTTTGCCCCAAACTCAGAAATAAGGTGTTCAGCAAATTTGAACTATCAAAAAATTCATTAGTCGAAATAAGGCAGATAATTATGACCCAAAAGAATATTTAAATGCACAATCAAGATCTTGTTAAACTTCAATCATTCTTTGTTGATCACATTTTAATGTATAGCCTTTTCAAGACAATCAATCTTGAAAACTTAACAAAATATTGATAATATGTCATATTTAAAAATGTCTATATTTTCAAAACGATTATCTGATAAATCAGTCAAAATGAAATACATATAACCGATTGGCAATTCTGCAATCGATTGACATCCCTAGTATAATATTACATGTATATGTTTAATTATATTTGTATATTGTTAACAATCAGGATTAAAATGCACAATTTTAAATCTTGATCATTCTTTATCCATGTAAATACCACATATCGTTTGACAAAAAGAGTAATTTAAGCAAAAATTTAAGGTACACTCATTAACCTTTCTTCTATTACTGGTGTGTGGTTATGGGGAAGAAGGTTTTATGGGGGGATGGGTAAGGGTTAAGACCCCTTCATCCCCCCCCCCCCGTTATATTATAACTCATATAAACATGTTAAATCTTTACACTTAATTAAACATGTTAAACACAATTCACAATGTAATATAAAGTGTCTCAGTGTCAAATTGGGGTTAACTCAATAGCATACATGTTGATTCTAGTCATTTACGCGGAAGTCTACCGCTTTTTAGCTCTGTCTCCCGCCTACCACTTTTATTAGAAAATCTGCCGTTTTTCTTCAAAATACTTTCCTTTTATTGATGGATAGCCAATTTGGAAGCCATTGTGAACCAAACATCTCGTCGGGTTTGAAATCAGCGCGTGACTTTGAATTAATCGGAGGCTAACAAAATCTTTTTTAAGTCGGGTGAATGAGAAGATTTCAAGCATGTGTTTTACATTGAACAGTGACTGAATATATCTTTTACCTTGGCCATAACAGTAAACTTGACTTGCAGTTTATTGCAACACTGCATGAATTGTAATAAGCATGTAAACATCGTTTTTGATATTAAAAAGGATTTACAATTTCCTACTAGTTCTTACTTTTCTTACACGTTAAATTTTGGCTGCTAAACCTATTTTTACTGAAGAAAGACAATTGTGAAAGTCTCTGCACTCAAAGAGTTTTCTCCTAAAAAAGAATAGCTTAATCAATTTGATGGTAAATGCATGCAAACTTTTTTATTCCATGTGTTGATAGTACTTAAATTCAAGTCTTTGATAATTTAGTTGATTTTGTGAATTACTAATCAGAAACCCTCACTCTATATGTAGTATATAAAAATATGTGCTTTGAAATATACCGCTTTTTGGTTCTAATTCTACTTCTTTTTCACCACTGGAGGTTAAAATGTATGTCAATAGTGCAAGTCTGACAAATGAAAAAAATAACTTTTAAAATGTCAGAAACTGTACAAATTCAACAGGAAAGTTAACGGTGATAAGCTTATTTAAATATTAAAAGATGTTGATACAGTACGTATGCTGGCAAAGGGTGAACACTTATTGAGAAAGTAAAAGTATACTTATATGTATACCGGTGTCTCATTATATTGCGCTACTAAAGTATTATACTTACCTATATTGGTCAACATCATAATGATAATCTAACTAGAGCACAATATGAATTCTTTCAATTGATCACCACAAAAAAAAAAAAAAAAAAAAAAAAAAAAAAAAACAAGAGGCCCATGGGCCACATCGCTCACCTGAGCAACAACAGACATAATGAAATCAGCTTTATTGAGTCATATACAAAATATCTGAACAATGTCATATAATAGATCCTGTATAAAAAAATTCCTCTGCATATTCTTATGTTTATCATTGAGCCCCTTTGTAACAGGGTGATTTTACAGTCATACCACATATTGAGCATTGCAGTTCTCGAGAAGATGATCAGACTTAAACAACTGTTAATATATGGAATATAAACCTACATCAAACTTTGAACCCCTTGTGAGGTCTAAGAATTGTCCAGGGGCCAGAGTCTAAACAATTTTAAAGAATCAACAATATGTCAAAATGCTTGCATATAAGTAAAACCATATATAAAAACATTTGAGTTTTTGTAAACAATTTAAATGTTTTCCTTTGTAAAATTGGACCCCCCCCCCGCCATGTGGCCCAACCCTACTCCTGAAAAATCATTATCCCTGGGGGTAGGGTGGGGCCACAATTGGAAGGGGGGGTGCCAAATTTTTACATAGGAATATATAGGGAAAAATTTTCTAAAACACAAATTGTCTAGAAGAGCTCTAACTTTAGTCAGTTCAGTCTTCAAATAGTCTAGATTAAAATTTGTCAAAATCATATTCGAACAATTTGAATCTTCCCTACCTGAGGATGCTTCCACACAAGTTGCAGCTTTTCTGCACAATCGGTTTCTGAGAAGAAGATTTTTTAAAGGTGGCACGGGACAGTTTTTTTGATACAATTCATTGTAGCCAGGGGATGCGTGTCTTCGGAACTCTGTAACTAGAATTTCCTCAGTTCCCATTGAGCACAAATACCTATAATTCACTTGTTATAGGGTCAATCACTTATTTCTGAAGAAAATTACTAGTCAAAACCTGTAAAATTTTCTACATACTGGATTTTATGAGATTTTGACCCTTTCATATTTTGCTAATTTTTCATGATTTTTCAGCTTTTTAGACCTCCCCCAGCTAATTCCCTGCAAAGGGTTGACCTTCCGTACCGTGTGCATGTTGCACCATCACATGTCAGAAACTTACCGGTGTATAGTTTACAATGTCCCATCCACCTACTTTTCGTGTTATTTTACCTCCCGTCTGTCACTTGCAATTTCACTGTATAAAGTCAACACAACAGTCATAGCCGCGGTTTCGCATTTTACTTCTGATTCTCATGTACCTAACATATGGGGCCTACATATTGCATGTCAATTTCAACAAGAGACATCCCTCTAACTAATGATAATCATTATAAATAATTTCATGAATTTTAGCAACACTCATAAGCCTTCAAGTACAGCAACTCTCAATTTTACAAAGACTTTTCTCTATATATTAAAATAAGAAAATTCGACCCCCCCCCTTCCCCCACTGTGGCCCGATCCTACCCCTCGGGATTATGATTTTATCCAACTTGAATCTACTCTAACCGAGAATGCTTTCACACAAGTTAAAGCTTTTCTGGCCGATCGGTTTCAGAGAAGAAGATTTTTAAAGATTTATCTCTATATATTCCTATGTAAAATTTCAACCCCCCCCCATTGTGGCCCCACCCTACCCCTGGGGATCATCATTTGAACAAAACTTGAACCTACACTACCTGAGGATGCTTCCACACAAGTTACAGCTTTTCTGGCTGATTAGTTTCAGAGAAGAAGATTTTAAAGATTTACTCTATATATTCCTATAAGTTTCAGCTTTTCTGTCCGAATGGTTTTTGAGAAGAAGATTTTTGAAAAATACCAACAAATTTTCAATGATTTTTAATTATCTCCCCTTGAAAGAGGGCGTGGCCCTTCATTTTAACAAACTTGAATCCCCTTAACCTAAGGATGCTTTGTGCCAAGTTTGGTTCAAATCGGCCCAGTGGTTCTGGAGAAGAAGTCGAAAATGTAAAAAGTTTACGGACAGACAGACGGGCAGACAGACGGACAGACAGACAGACGGACGCCGGACAAAAAGTGATCAGAAAAGCTCACTTGAGCTTTCAGCTCAGGTGAGCTAAAAACGTTTATGCATGTTAATATTCCTATTCTGAATATCCAAAACACATATATACATGTACACCACGTGAAACCAATCTAACTAAAAGAGCTGGGTGAAACTAGTATTCGCTAATGCAACCTGTAGACCTATGTTGTGTACGTAACTTTTTAGCAAAGATCAAAGATATATAACATGCATGTATTTTCACAATTTTACTCTATAAAACCCCTTGCACTATTTTATAAATTAGTTAATTAACCATTTAAAGCACAAATTTCAGCTTGAATCTGGTATGGGACACCTGCATATTGTGAGGTACTCCCTATCGAAATCAACACTAAATAAAAGTATAAATATAATATCCCCCCCCCAAAAAAAAAATATGATACCTAACAGAGGCACAAATTGGATTAGAGCGTTAACTACTTGTCTGTAAGTAAGAGTTCGAATCCTGCTGGCCCTTTTCTAATTTTTACCTTAAGTTTCCAAAAATGTTAAAAACTTATTTTTGCTGGCCAAATATTGTTAAATTCGAAAATTCTAAAATGGTGAAAGCATTTTGATTATAACGTACTCTTATTCACATTAGCATCGACATGTGTCCCATAACACCTTAAGGATTACGTTTACTCAGGGGCGAAAATATTCCACTATTAGGAATGAAAAACTACTTATTGTACATTGTAGCCCTACTATTGTGGTGCTATTTTCACTTTCAAGTAACTAGGTCAATGACCTACTTTTTACGCTAGTGACCTCTGAATGTTTATTGCAAAATTTGTCAAAATTGTCCACTCTTTCCAAGGTTTTCTTTATTTTGAAATTATTAGAAATAATAAAACAATTTGTTGGTTGGAAGATGATAAAATACGAATAGGTTTACTTATTTCATATTTCAATTAATTATTTTAAGCTCATATTTTGAATTAAATTTATTGCGAATTTCCTCTATCAGTTTTCGAAATTCTACCCATTTTTGATCGAGTATTAAAGAAAATGACTAATAGGTGTGATCCTTCACTTGAGTTCTTTAGACTTTTGAAATCATAAGTCAGTTGGAGTTTTATGATATTTATTAAGCACACAGTTATCGTATAGTGGTATAAAAGCAATCTATAATCAATCTGCTATCAATCTAAAATCCATCTGCATTAATCTTGAATCCATCTGCTATCAATCTAAAATCCATCTGCTATCAAATCATAAGTATATAAATCAGTATCTAGAATAAGCAATTGTTCATACATCCTTTCGGGTCACGGTTCAAAAGTGACTTATAAACGAAGTCCATTGTTAAAGGTTAATTACAATTAAGAGTCTTGCATCCGTTGATCGTTTCTTAGCGTCCAATTATCATCGAGAGTTTCATTCTTCCTGGTCATTCCGCTGACACCACGATTCAACCTACGTCAGTTGTTCTTTTCGGTCAATGACCTTTAACAAAGTTCACTATTATCTTTCACTATACACTTGTCTCGTATCGAGTGCACAACAAGCTAATGACTAATTAACGTAAAGCAGAATACAATCATAAAATTATATTTCATATATATGGCTATCTGGTTACATAGGACCCCCAAACCATTGATTGACTAAAACTTTATTTATTGTCTGTATTCTGTTGACAATAACATTATATAAGGTCAATGATCAAATTTTCGAGATATTCCATCTGGAATTGATTTTCTGTATTTTAAAGATTTTTCGCGTGCCAGCCAGTGATATAAAATTATACACGAAGTAATACGACCTTAAAATATGTAAAATGATATGAAAAAACACGTAGAAACTTAACTTTTGCAATTACATTGCAACATAAAGTATTTTAGAGAAGAAAAAAAATGAAAAAAAATAGTCCGAATTTCCTCTGTTTCAATATTAAGGTAACTCCAGTGTTTTAAAAAATCCGTGTCAAACCAAACATTTTTAAATTTTAATAATTAAAACAACTTATAAACTTACTATAGAGACCAAAATATTTATACCTTTGCACGTTTGTTTTCCTACAGTGAGCTTCAGCTCATTAGGTCCAAAAATTTAACAGCCAAAATTTAACACCATGATGCAAAATCTCATAATTTATTAAAGTATGCACCAAAATACATCATGTTAGGTTATAATTTAAGCAAATCAATTGATTATCATTAAATCATAAAAATTTTATTGATTTTCTACAGAAAATATAAAAAAGTTTACATTTTTTCTTGGCACGACCTTCCCAAAAATATCACAAAATTGCATATTTTTGAAAAATTATAAAAAATTATTAAGTTTACATACATTTTTTAACAAATATTTATTAAGAGTTACATATTGTTTTAACAAAAAAACATAGTTTATCAAAATTGACCATCTACTTTCTGCTTGATAGTCTCTTGAACATGTGTACCCCCATTTTGAAAATGTAAATTTTACAAGTTTTTTTTTGTTGCAAACTTTGGAAAAAAATAATATGCACCAAAGAAACACAATCTAACAGTCACTTTAATTGATATACTCAATGAAAGTGTATTATACATATAAAATTAAGGTCGAGACTGCCAAAAAAACTCGTATATTTGAGTGCAGTAGTACCCCCTTCCCCTTTCTATCAAATACTTTCTATCCCATTTTTTTAAACATATTTATCTGTAGATTAAACACCAATCAGTGTTATGTAGTTTTAATTACACAAGTACATGTACTTACTTATCATCTCCTTGTCCCGGAGGACACATGAAGTCGTCAAGCTACATAAACGCAGTGTAATTGTTGGAGGAGAATGCATACAACACAGGATGAATGACCATCTTTAAGTTCTCCTTAAAGATAACTTAAAGGTGCTTAAAGGTAGCTTAAAGACAATCTTTAAGCCACCTTTAAGCCATATGTGTTGCTTAAAGGTGGCTTAAAGAAAGCGTAAAGATGGCTTAAAGGCAGCTTAAAGACTATCTTTAAGCCACACTGGATGAAATATCTGGTTTCAGCACTGCGGAAACCCTTTGGAAACTTTGCGGAAACTTAAGGTTACTTTACGTTTCCGACAGGTTTCAGCACGGAAACTTCAAGTTTCATTAAGTTTCCGCAGTGCTGAAACTTAGGCTGTCCACGAATCCAAATGGTTTCCGCAACGGAAACTTACTGAAACTTGAAGTTTCTGCATAGTTTCACCCTCCATATACGATTGGGATACATATTGTTTACAAAGGGTTTCCGCAATGGAAACTTGCTGAAACATGAAGTTTCTGCATAGTTTCAACCTCCATATACAATTGGGATACATATTGTTTACAAAGGGTTTCCGCAACTGAAACTTACTGAAACTTTATTATTATTTTTTTTTTTTTGCTTTCACAAAAACTCAGCAAGGTTTCTACTATATGTAAAAACAACACAATTTCAAAGTTCCAAATTTATTTTGTTCACAGAACTGAAATTGTTTCCAATTATAATAAATAAAATACAGCCAAGATACAATAATGGAGAAACATCCATATGGCAATTCCCTTATCAGGGACTTTCATTTAAAAAATGATAAAGTTGCAGAACACAAAACCTTCCAATAAAAATTTGTACATTTGTACTTGTTTTCTTCTGGATCAAATGCATATCAAACTTCCCTTTAAAAATGCAAAAAGATCTTACTTTTTTAAAAATATGAATGCAATTTACAAAATAACTGCATGTACATAAATAAACAAAAAAAAACTTCACTGTTACATGAACATGATACACTTGTCTTAATTTGTTTTGAACTACAATGAATATGTACAACATAAAATATTTTTGAAAAGGCTAAAGTGTCCATCTTTTGTAAAAAACATAAACTACAAGGTAGTAATTGAATATAGAGGTATGACCCAGATTTGATTTTAATATGTATGTCCATGAATATGTATGTTCCAAAATGAGGTCAAAGTGACCTACTTTTGAGTTGGGATTAACCTTTTCTTTGTTAGTTATATAATCTAATGTCTTACATTAGAATAGGATTTGACAGCATTTATTAGATAATCCATAAAGTCCAAAGTGAACTTCTCAGTTCCCCCCATGATGTATCAACTGATCAGATTTGAATGTCCTAATCCTATCAGTATTTAAGAGATGACCCAGAGGGAGATATGAAAAGCTTGTGGGCCGATGAAAAGCTAAACAATGGAGCAGTCTGTCAAATCATGTGCAAAAATATGATGTACACATTTAAAATAATTATGCAACACACTTCATTCCTGATGAATATTGTTCTTTACACACGGTTTACCTTCCTACATTTTACTATTTTACCTACATTGATATTTTTAAATCCAAGTAATATATACATTGTTTATATATGTCAAGTGTTACTACATGTACATGTACTTGCTTTTTGTAGCATGAATGTATAAAATACAAACTGTCACACAGATCATTCACTTTACAATTCTCATCAATACCAGTATTTTACTTATGTTATAAAAGCTAATTCCAATATTAGTTACATAACACAGATAAAAAAAAAATCCACATGGAAACAACTTTCCATGCAAGTACATGTACTTTTGTTATTTGCATTGCGGAAACTATACATGAAACTTCAACTTCAAGTTTCAGCAAGGTTTCCATATAGTTTCAGTTTTGCTGAAACTGGATTTTTCATCCAGTGCCACCTTTAAGCTACCTTTAAGGACAACTTATAGGTCCTTAATGTCCAAACTTCTTTAAGCCACCTTTAAGCTACCTTTAAGCCACCTTTAAGCCATTAAAAAATCTTTTAATTCAACATTGTGCTTAATTTACCAACAAAATGTATTAACTTTATGATAGAAAAGGTATTGAAAATGGATTTTGTTATAGAAAATAAAATGAAAAAAAAAATTCAAAACGCCCAAGACGAGGATTGAACCCAGGACCCTTCGTTTACCAGCATCACCTCACTCCCTCTGCGCCACTGCAACTTATATATTTTAGGAGGTTTTTATATCCTATAAATTAGTGGCTATTGAATCAATGTATTGAGTGTGTATTTTTTACTTGAAAAGATTTTGACTTTCATTCACTTTGTAATAATCAATTATATCTAATTTATAAATTAAATGTATGCATATATTTAGAATGAAATACGAAACTTGGTCTTCAGTGAAAAAAATATATTATACCTAAATGGAAACCGTTAGGCTTACTAGTACTTAGTTAATAAATTTAAACCAAGTAGATATAGGCTATGTTCATCTAATTCATAGCTAAATGAAATGATACATGTTTAAATGTTTAATTGTATACATTATTTTTAAACTATCAAATCTATAACAAACAAAATTACCAATTACCGGTGACGTATTTACTGCATGTGGCAATTGCAAATGATGTATGCATATACTTGTACATACAATTGTATGATGTACCAGGCCGGGTATGTGACATATTTACCCTTATACATATATTTAAATAATTAACCCCCATTTATGATCACCGGTACAGTAATTAATTAGCCTCTACGCAGCACAGTTAAGGCTGTCAATAAATTCCGTTCAGACAAAAAGTACGGGAAATGTGCATTATGACATCACAGAATATTACAAACCTCGAAAGTACTAATTAATTCATTTATTAGCAAAATTCATTTATACTATTCTTTTAATTGGGAGCAACGAATTATATAACTTACAATTTCGATGTCTGTTATATCGTACACACTGAAAAATAAGCGAGAGGTCGTTCTCGCTGTACTACAAAATATGACGTCATATGCTTCAAAATGACGCATTAAGTTAAGTCATTGAAGGCTATCATGCGGTTTTTAAGCGATGAAAAATAAATTCCATAGATTAACTGAAAAGTATTTATGAATATTTTGTTTAATATTATTATTAGTAGAATGATACCTATATAGTCTTATTTTCAATTTGTTATAATTATGCATCGTATTAGGAGACAACCTCGGTTTTGTATAAAATACCGTATATTTTAAAGCTGGGTGCCTAAATAAATCACTTTATTGCAAGGGCATACACTTATCTGAACATGACAAACTTTTACATGTGAATTTGAAATATTCTATGTAATTTAAAAACTTCTAAGATCCTTATGAAATCTCACAAATTAATTATTTTTTAATGAAATTAACACTGTGACCTTCAAAATTATTCAACATATGCATTATAAATTATGTTTTTTTTCTAACAAATAATATTATCTTACAAAGTTCACAGCATTTTTTAAAATCTACTATATAACATCAAGTTATTTTATAATTCAGTTGTGAATTTTGACATGATTATGCCCTTGCAATATTCACATTTTTAAATGACCTCAAAACCACAAATACATCTGCTTGTACCATGCGACTGCCATATCACGTGACCACTATGAACATAAAATATTGTACTATTATATATATATATTTCAGAAATTTATTGCATTTGAGCGACTGTTATTGATTTTAAAAAGGACATGTCCGATGAACTAAAGTATACGTGTTTTCATTACAAAAATTCGCCGATATTTTTATTGGCCGCCTTAACTGTACTGCGTAGATTTTACTCTTACATACATGCATCTTTAATTTGTAGACGTAACATTTTTAAAACCCACAGCTAGGAAATAATACTTTGAAAATGAATTACAAATGTAAATAAACTTTCATTCACTAGACTTATCGTATACACGTACATACTAAGATTTCAACGCCTTTAGAAACCCTGACGTGCACCTGGGCACACGACACACCTGTTGTGTATATCTTGTATATTCTGTGTTAGTTCCAGGGGTTTTCTTAACTTGGGCAAACAATAGACTCTAATTAGATATACACAAACGAACAAAACTATGTCTAGACAAAGTGGGCGGTAATATCCCGCCCGATATAACCAAGGCAGTTGAGAGTCTTTTCATTTTTAACATGTATCTAGCATATCTAGAATTAGACCTAGAAATAATTAAAATAAAAAAATAAATACATATCTTAAACCGATTAAATTAAATCATGCATAATTGGTTCATATTTTTATTTTGTTTAATAACCGGATGAACTAAACGAGAGAGAGAGAGAGAGAGAGAGAGAGAGAGAGAGAGAGAGAGAGAGAGAGAGAGATATTTCACCGATTAATTTATAATAGGAAACAAACATACGTTAATATAATTTCATGCGCAGATTTAGATACAGAGACTGCGCTCACCCCTACAATAATTTTGAAACAAAAACAAAAAAATTATAAAAAAATTTATAACGGCAATCTGTGTCCATTGGAGCGGTGTTGATGATAGCGATCTGTGTTTAATGGAGCGACAATTAAAACCGCCTGGAACACCCCCCCCCCTTCCTTGGAAATTATTTCATCACTCGGATCACCCCCTCCCATCCCTATAAAGAGCTTTTGCATTTAATATATGTTTTCAAGATGAATCTGTTCAGCTTGATCAAACCTGACTTAAAGGGAACTTAAAGATGGTGTAAAGACAACTTAAAGGGAGCGTAAATGCCACTTAAAGATGCTTAAAGGTGGCTTAAAGATGGCTTAAAGGTGACTTAAAGAAGTTTGGACATTAAGGACCTATAAGCTCAGCTTAAAGGTGACTTAAAGGTGGCTTAAAGATTGTATATCCTTTAAGCCACCTTTACGCCACCTTTAAGTCACCTTTAAGGACTTGCTTAAAGATTGTTTTTCGCCCTGTGCAATACGTACAATTATATTACACACTCATTTACCTTTTTACATACGCTGCTTTCCTTGCTTTCTCCGATCCCTCTAAACGACGGAGATGCTATATTTTACAAATGTTCCACTTTTTGACCAAACCATAATTATTTTAAAACCCTTGTTGTGTGCCAAAATTATAACCGGAAATTTAGCACGCCGTGTAAAAAAAGAACCGGATCCGAAAGACACTGGAGTTACCTTAATCTACCTATGTCGAGCATATCTTCCGAATAAAAACAAAACTTGGATATCAATATCGATATTTGTTTATAACAGTTATTTTGTGTTTTTAAAACAACTTTTGACTTCAGGTATTGAACTTTGTAAAAATATTTTTTTTAAATAATTGTATCTTCTGTCCTGGCAATCCTGCAGTGAAAAGCATTGCGCAACGTGTCATTTATTTTGCCTTGTTTACAGTCTTCATTATTATATTGCAGCTACATGTACAGGCTTTCGTTTTAATCAAAATATTCTGATGTTTATCATCTCCTGAGCAGTAGCGGCACATGCACGGATTAAGAACGATTTAGTTTTTCCACGGGGAGTGGGGGATTGGTGTCAGAGTAATAATTGTGTTTGCAGGGGTGGGGTACGGGGGTTGGGGTCAGAGGAGGTTATTTTTGGTAATTTTACTATTAAAATGAATTGTTTTTCAAGGGGTGTCTGGACCCCGATCTTCACCCTTTCTCCAAATCCAGCACAAGATGTTGGCACACAAAAGCAAATCTGGCGCCAAAAACCGCCAAAACGGGGGGGGGGGGGGCATAGTTTAATTTTGTTTGTAATAAATATATAGTCCATACCTTTTATGACATGAAATGTTAATATTATTGATAAATTTAAAGTTCACATGCAAACAGTTCAACTCCAAGTTGTATTTAAAGGGCCGCTCATTATGGGATGGGATCTCATCCTTCATGAAAATTATAATTTTTAAAAAGTACCAGAAATTGCATGTGGCCTTCTTTTTACTAAAACTGGTACAAGAGATTGTTATTTAGAAGCAAACACTTGGTGGGGCTATTGCTGTCTAATGAAAACATCTAGTTTTCTATTTGTTGATTTGTTCACACATTAAAGAATCAAAACACATAAAGTATTAATTTCAATCAATTTATTGCAGTATTTCCTATTTCTGTTTTCTACACATATGCCAACAGCTTCATTTTTCTTCATCTGTAATAGAAAATAAGTTTGTTAGGATCACAATCATAATAGCAAGGCAGTCAAGTTGGTTTCTGTATGATTAGCAGTATGTCACTTGAGTATTTAATGCAAGCCTGCAGAAGATTGAATTGGCAATGTTATTAAACACAACGCAGAATCAAATGAAGAAACAAAACCAATATCAATGTAATAGTCAAATACAACGCAGAATCAACTGAAAACAAGAGAAAAACTGTCAATGTGAGAGCAAACCGGGTTTTCTTTAGTGTGAACAGTATCCATAATCCATTTGTCCACCCTGAATTAACGATCACTACCTATCCAGAAAAATGGGATACTCTATATGAAATAATATCCGAAAAAATGACAAATTTTAACAGGTGATATTTTTTTTTTTATAAATTATTAAGAATCAAAATCCGAGTAATATGCATATCTCTGATATAATACAATTCATCTGCAAAACAACAACTGCCTATCTTGAAAACTGTAGGAGGAGTTATCCGTACAATAGAGGTACCCTATATGCAATATTATGCGAAAAATGACTAAGTTCAACAGGTGGGTTTTTTCATAAATTATCAAAAATCAAAATCCAAGTAATATGTACATCTATGATATATGTACAATTCATCTGCAAAACAACAACTTCTACATCTTGAAAGTTGTAGAAGGAGTTATCCGTACAAAAGGGTTACCCTTTTGGCAGCCGCCCGCCGTCCCGCCCGCCAGCTAGCCATTTTTACCATTTCAATAACCGGAATTTTCCTTTGGAAAACTCGGTTAAAATCAAAACCAATATCAATGTAATAGTCAAATATAACGAAGAATCAACCGAAGAATGAAAACCAATATTAATAGCGTGGTCTAGTTTAAAAATATTCTTCCAATAGATACAATTGATTTGAAAGGATTTTTTGGTTGTTTTTTATGCAATGAAAAATGACAATAACAAACGGTCAACCATCTCAGAAATCCATAAAGCGAAATACGAATTTAAAGCTGAGCAACTGGGATCAGGTGCCTAGGAGGAGTAAGCATCCCCTGCTAACCGGTCACACCCGCCGCGTGATCCTTGTCACAATTGGGCATGTCATTACTCGAGGTTAATGTCAAAATCGGGAAAATGGCAATATAGGGAAAAAACGAAACGTTAATGATTTGGTTTGTTTGTGATGGTTAAAATCCAAACCTTGAGCAAACACGGACCTCCATTACATTGGAGATGGGATCAGATGCCTAGGAGGATTAAGCATCCCCTACCGACCGGTCGCACCCGCCGTGTGCTCATTGTCAAGATCATGAAAAACGGAAGAAACCGTAGTCAGTCCGGTGTATAAATAATGGTCTAACAAGGATGAAAAACATCAGTCAGCATGTGTCCTTATGAAACATTGTACTTGCTGACAAGGTCATTGTATCAACCATAGAACTTGCGTAAAGATGATTTTAATCGAGGTTTTTGATATTCTTGTTCCAACAACGTTTGTAAGTAGCTTGCCTCGTTTAATAAATTGTTCGTATGTAGAGGAAGCTCTTGCATAACGAATAAGCTGAGAGACATAAACCCCATAAGCAGGTGATGATGGTATATTGCTACATAAGTAAATGAAGTTGACGATGGAAAAATTAAAATCATCACGTTTATCATAAAGTTTTGTTGTTAGAATACCATTAACGTCTTTTTCTAGTAAAATATCCAAATATGAAACAGATGTTTCGTATGCTGTCCCATGTTCAGAAATGAGTCACAGACAGCTAGTAAAAATCATTTATTCACTAGGAATAAACTGTAGATACTACAATATAAACAAAATAACTTATTACACAATTGCATGAGCAATTACATAATATAGGTTGGGGAGACAGTTACACATATGTAAAAGTCGATCTATTCAACTCTATTCATTTTATCGTCACAATATATATAAAAACCCGTAAGCATGAAAGAAAACAAGTATGCACTGAACTTCATGTAAATTAACTGACATTAAATCTAGTAAAAGCTCAAATACATATCGTAGATATGAAAACCTGTTTGTTTACTGCACGAAGGACACAAAGCCCATTCAAATAGTAAAACATACCTTAATAAAATTTCATACAAGTCAAAGTGATATACTGTTCATAACCGTGTATGTTATATAAAAAATACAAAAAACATACACTATGGGGTATCTATGTCACCAAAACACTGTATAGCGTTTCCAGTAGACGTCATTTTTTCAAAGGACGATAACTCTAATATACAGTAAAATTGTGCAAAATCGGCCATCTTGACCACATCGGATGACTACGTCAGGTACCATTTTACTTTTTTTCATTTTAGAAAAAGGATTTGATAATGACATTAATGTATTGATGAGCGGTGACAAAGAGATGAACGCTGTGAATGTTTTAGTGTATTTTAAACACATATTTCACAGTAGTTATTATGTATTTACAAAAAAACAGTAACGAATATCTGCATTACAATGTTATATTTATTTTTTGTGAAGTTTAACTTTTAGAGTACGCAATGGTTTCATCGATTTTCATGTATACTCTGTCCCGGGTTTTTGCTTCCACCACTTTTCGCTTGATATTTCGATAATCATAAATACCTTTGTGCTCAAAATACGTTCATCCACTAATATGAAAAATGTCCAGATTATCTGTTTTGAAACGCCCCCTCTACGAGTATTTTGCATTGCATCAGCCATTAATAAGCCCGGATGATGATGTTGAAAAATTGCGCGAGGTGTCCCGAGAACTTCCGAATGGAGAAAAGATGTAAACATTTCCCATTATAAATCTCCGTAAGAAATTTGTTTTCGTTCCTGTAAATTTCTATGAGTGAAAAAGGATAATTTGTCAATGAAGATATCTTGGATATTTTACATTTCATCGATTTCAACCGTACTTCTTTCACAGGTATGTGTATTTTTATTAAAAATCATCAAAAAGTGGTGGAAGCAATAACTTGGGACAGACTATAGTATTATATGTTATCTACACTCTGTAAAAATCCCATCGTTTTTCGATGTGTTGATTTCTGTTGCTGAATTTTACAAAATTATGTACCATATGACTACCAACCCAAATCAAAGTACTAAAGTACTGACGGGAGTTGATTTTATCGCTTATTATTCATTTTATAATCAACAATATGTTATTTAGCATGACAAGTAATTTCTAATCTCTATTTAAATTATGTACATTTTTATAATATGAATTCTCTGACTTTTCCGACAAGAATTTCGAGAAATCCCCATATGAATCATGTTGTGTAATATTTAAAGATATATTTAATTCCATCAAACTATGTATCAGTAATCGAAATATTTCTAAAAATTGTACACATGTCTGGATACAAGCAATATTGAACTCTAGTATCGTTCAACCAGACGCTCGGCTGTCTCCGTTAATCTCCGATTACCAAGAGAGACTCTCTGTCGGAGATTTACGGAGACAGCCGAGCGTCTGGTTGAACGCTTTGGCGTAGGAATACATACGACTACAAAAAATATCTAAATTGTTCGTACTTTTTAAAATCTGACTATTTTCAAGGTATTTATAAATATGTTTTCTTGAAAAACAATGGTTCAGTATACATTACACCGAATTTATCTATTATTTCAAGAACTAACTCTTGTCAGCGGTGATTATTTGTGCTTAGGTCCAAACACTGTTTCACTTTCGGTTTGCCAGAGTAACTGCATAGGATAGTTGATTAAAATCAACTCCCAAAAATCAAAATTATCTTATAACAGTAAAGATACATGTTATTTTAAGTGAATTTAAGTATTATCCATTTTATTTAATTATCATTCATAAAAATCTATTTAATATTGAAGACATTTATGTATGTTTCACATTTTTCTAATAACAATGAAGTGGTAAAATTTGATAGACAGTTGTGAAATTAGAGTTATCTCCCTTTTCTCATAGTCTGTTTCATTTTGTTATTTCAGATTGTTGATATTGAATTTGTTCACCATTGTAACATAGAAAAACATTGGATTTGATCACAGTATTTACGGTAAATAGTTCTTTACCAATGTCATATCTGTAAACTTTAATTAAAAATTGAATTACATTTCTCCAAAATAAGTCATAAAAATATATTACTCAGATAAAAATATTCAGAATCACTTTCTCACCATTCTATGGGAATAGGCTCATTATACACTGAATAGTTGGTGAGATAATATGAGTGACATGGACATGGACTCTGGAATTTGAACAGAATAATTCTAAAAATATTTATTACTAAAATAATCTAATTGATCTTATAAATGACCAATTTAATCAAATATCTGATCATCATAAAATTATAACATACAATTGATTTGAGAATCAATTTATACTATGATAAGTAAACCCAAATATTGATCTTTATAATCAATACTGTATTCCATATAAAAAATATCTTTTCATTCAAATTCATTCATACTCATTAGTTTGTGATCATGGACTATGTTTTCTGCACTTTATAGGATAATCAATTATATTAATAGTAAGTGTTATAGGATATTAGTATTTGGGTTAACTTACCAGAAAATAGCAAGTTCTAGTCCAGAATTCAATTGGAGGTCAATATATAAATATATGTCTGCTATGGTCAATGTCCAGACAAAGATTGTCAAACTTGGGGGTAAAACACATAAGCAAAATATACAAACCAACCAAATTCAACCTGACACAAACAACCAATAAAAACCAAGATCACAAATATCAACTGACCAACTCATGATCAAGCACTGCCCTTAGGATATATGTACAGGTGTATGAATTAAAAGGGTGGATCTAAATTTGTTATGTGTATACTGGTTTAGATTATTTTACTTACAATAACTTTATTTATTTATTAAATCAACAATTTTCATACTCTTACACTTCTGTAAAGTGGTATAGCGCACAAGTTAAGGTAGTACAAAACAGTATCCGAAAAACAAACACTTTGGAAATCCTCGCGCAAGTCAAACGTTTACGAGAAACAAATAAATGGCGTACCTCACGTTCTACGTGTCTTATTATTAAGTCACGCTGTGCAAGAACTGTTCAAAAAATACTTTGTAACAAAATGGGGGAGGGAGGTTTAAACTTCTTTTAAAAATATTTAGTGGTGGAATTGTTTTGGTATTTACATAATATTATCTACATATTCAAACAATTTATATGGTAGTTTTTCTTGGAATTTGAATGATAGAAATTTAAATAAAAACAGTATTTAGTATGGCGAATAGCTCCAAAATAGGACCTTCTTGCATATACTTTGGACTGATTTTATTGGTACAAAAATTTATCAAAGTCAATGATTATTATTTTTTTAACGTTCAACGTGTCTTAGTCTCTTTGTTAATAGATATTTGCCAAAAAAAAATATTTTTTTTTTTTAAATCATGTATTCTGATGAGCCTAGCCCTTTTCTAACAGGGTGTCGGAAGCCATAGTTGTGACCTAGATTACGAAGAAACTAATGGTGGAATATTTTTTTAAACTTTGTATATATATACAGTTTAATATGATTAACATTTGGTGCAATTTTGTAAAAAAATGAATTATGGGAAATTTTTTTTCAGATATAATTGTTTATCCTGTGGACTTTTTCTGATGTGCATGTGAACATATACAGTTGTACAACTATATTAAGGTAAGTACAAGTACAATTCAAATGAACTATATATGTCATATGTTATGTGTATGTGTTATGTGTGTGTCTTGTCTCTTGTGTGTCTTGTCTTATTGTCTCACTAACATGTGTTCAATCAAAAATTCTGTCAAAACAGCCTACATATACATGGTAAATATAGTTTCATTATAAAATGTTAACCCACAAGTTTGTGTTTGAAATTTTCGAGAAGAGAGGAGGGAATATTAATGACATTAACAATGACATTTGTCAAATCATGAAAATTAACAAAAAATTAGTGAATAAAAAAACTGTGTTCATAAAAATCAAAAGAGGATTTTCAAAATTAAGAAAACTGAAAGGAAAAAAAACAAATGAATATAAAGAATTCGAAAACTCTGAATTCAAGATTCCTATTCAAGAAAAACCCAACTTAAAAATTCAGCAGCAGCCATCAACAGTGCCTTCAACAGAAAAAGATATTACGATCATAAACCTTGAAAAAAAATTATTTCTTTGAAAGAACAACTTCGTGCAATAAAAAACCAGCGACTTGATCAAAAAATTAAAAAAAAAGACGACATCATCAGAAATTTAAGAAGAAGAGTTTACATTCATGAGAAGAAACAGAGGAAAGAGGCAAGGAAGGAGGAAAAAAAATGAAAATCAACAAAATACAGGATTTTTAGATAAAGGTGTTCAGTGTAATACTTTTAAAAATGTATTGAAAGATTTGGAGAAAGATTTGGATATATTGTGAGAAAGAGGTTGGAGAAAAAGAGAAAGAGGGTGTGAAAGTTTTGAATTTTAGAGAAAATACTAGAGGAAAACCTTATGATTTTAAATTAAGAGAAGTTGTGTATACTTTAAGGTCACATAATGTGGGCATTAATCACATTAAACCAGTTATTAATGCTGTTTTATCTCTTGTCAATTTTTAAATTTTAGATATTCCTTGTAAAAGCACAAATTCTATTTTAACAACAGAAATGGGTGTTTTAGGTCATAAATAATCAATTAAAAGAGCACTTGCTGAATTCAGAAAACATTACAATGTTGCGTGATGCCACTACAAAAAAGGGCAGACATTTTTATGGCGTAAAGTTTAGTACGGATGTGAATATTTTAACTGCTGGATTAAGAGAAGTGAGTGATGGAAAGGCAGATACCTATGTTTCTACGACAAAAGACATTCTTAATGAAATTAGTGATGGACGTTCTAGTGAAATTTTAAATAATGTATCTTGTTTTATGACAGATAGAAGTTTTACAGAAAAAAAAGTTAACAAAGTTTTAATGAATGAACGTACTGGTTTTAATTGTAACAAAGATTTTTATTCTTTTAAGTGTTCTGTACACCCTCTTTTACAGTTTTCTGATGAATGTCATTAAGAAATTTCAAAACTTGAAAAAGATTTTAATATCCATTTTAATAACCTGTTTTGTAAAGAATCCTATACTTTTTATCTTATAAGATGTGTGTCAAAATTATTTTTTAAAGATGGAACAGGTGACCCTCTTTTAGCAGCAATTTTTATTAAAGACCAAGGTATTGGAAACATACCCATCATGAATGTAAGAGGGAATCGTTTTAATGTTTTGTTTTACAATGCTGCAGGTATTTATTTTTTAAGAAAACATATTATTTTTTATCTGTCTTCTTCAAAAAGTACTTTGAATGTAGTTCAGAACTTTATTTCATGTGTACTTCAAAACAATTTTATTTTATGTATTTTAAAAGCTCTTGGTATTTTGTGTAAAGCTTTTACAGAACCCTACTGGAGAAAAACAGACGATGTAGAAAATGCTGCAACAATGGGTTCTGTATATAGAAGAATGTTAGATTTTTTAGATTCTTGTACAGGAAATCCTTATTTGCTTTTAAAGAGAAAAATTTCATTGTTTTATGGTCCATCTTTACCATGTACTGATTTAGAGGATATCTTGTATGAAAGTTTTAATGATGATATCACCTGTTCCATCATAAAGAAGTTTTGTTCTGTTTTAAAGTTGAAATGTGAAAAACTTTTTACTTCTTTTTTTACAACAGGTCAGTTTTTTAATCCATCAAATGTTCTTTTAGATAAATGTAAATCTTGTCCCACAAACAACATATCTGTAGAAAGACTGATGGGTCAGTTAGACAAGAAAATAACTGATGTACCAACTTATGATGTTTTTAACCTACAAAGTACTATTTTATTCAATGACAACAAAACAGATGAATGGATTTAAAAAAAATCCTTGCCAGATAAAGAAAAAATTATAAATGATGTTAGAACAAAAACGAAGGCAATTATTTCTATGAACAAGAATAGGAAAACAGAACTTTTACAACAACATTTAAAGATTATAAAAGACAAGCAAGATTTTGTCAAGAAAACCAAGGAAAAACAACAACAAAAAATCAATGATGCTGTTGATATTTTACATGAAGATGGCATGTGGACAACAATGGAAAGAGTGGACTTTGAATTGGGAAAAATAAAGAAGAAATCAGAAAAAATGAGTGAAATTAAGAAACAAATTACTTTATACAAGAATGTGTTTGCACTCGATAAAAGTCTGAAAAATTCAGTGAAAAGGGACAACAGTTTTCTTTAGAGAAACTTATTGACATTTTGAAGTATGTAATTGAACATGTGAAGGTAGACAAACCACAGGATGAAAGCTCTTTCAATCCCCAAAAATTAGTTTCAAAACGTTTATACCATGTCTGGACTAATAAGGAAGGAGAGAACATTGAGTGGAACGGAGAAATAATAGAGTACAAGAATGGAATATTTAAAGTAATTTATTATAGTTAAACTTCAAACGAACACTTATTTTAACTAACACTAAGTTAACAAAAAGGGTTAGGTACGAAGTTGCAGGGTATGGTATGGTACACAATTTGCATGTATATAGACATATAACTACTTATAAGCTAATAAGCATTATAAATTAAAACCACATTTAATATATAAAGGTTTTATGCATCATACAAATTTTATATTTAATATTAAGTCATTATCATGGTAAAAAAAATTATCATTAAAATATTTCTTTTTACATAAATAGTAATTTAGCAAAATAATAATCAATATAGAATCCTCCTAAAAATAACCTCTTACTAAGTGTTTTGTGTTGTCTGTGTTGATTTGTGTGTTTTGTTTTGATCAGTATAAACATGAATATTCTTTGAAATTACATTCTACAAGAAAATGTACTAGATAGATGATTATAATTATTTACCAATACAGGTCCAGTATTGGCAAGACGATTGTGAAAGAGGAGAAGATTCATATGAATTGGCAGAGCAAGAATTAAAATCAGACTTAAGAGAAGGAAATTTATTCATAATAAGTAAGTGAAACAAACCAATAATGAATTGAATAAGTTCTTCTATGCAACTTATGCAAGTTACTTCTATTTATGAAATATTGTAAAGTATTTTATATTTCTAAAATTATTTTAGATAATACTGAACTAGACCACTGCTACGGCAAATCTTGAAACCGACTATAAAGGTAGAGTGATCTTTTCCTCAAATTGAGTTGTCCTTCATTTTAACCAAAAGTTTCATATTTCTCTTTTGATTACTACCCTTTGTGAAAAACTTTTATTAATTACACTTTATTAATAAAAATAATTTCTGATCATTATATTAATGAAAATGTTATTTTCAACATATCATCAACAAGTATTTGCACAATTATTGCTAAAAAACAGGGAAATATTATTTTTTTTCATATTTTTAAATTTTAGGTGGAACTGCTACACTGTAGGAATGTCCATGGGGCTCGTGGATCGGAGGTACTACTATAATCTCTGAACCGGTTATGTATATATTAATCCGGATTATAACTGAACATAATAAAAAATTCCGGAATGATTCCAGAACATTTTGGAATCGGTGGTATCGTTTATTACAAGCTCACTGAGATATATTGAGTTAACATACGAGTGAAAGTAACAGTTATTAATGAATAAAACATCATCAATATATCTAAATGTGGAGTTGAAAGCCACAGCAAGAGCTTTATTCTTTTCTTGCACAAGCTTTTGAATGAATTCTGCTTCATGGGAATATAAAAAAAAGTCAGCAAATAGAGGAGCACAATTTGTGCCCATGAGAATTCCGACTGATTGCTGGAAGACCTGGTCTCCAAAAACTACATAGATGTTGTCTATCAGAAATTCAAGCATCTTTTTTATGTCAATTTTATAGTACTTGTGTGTGCAATCAGAATGGTTTTTAACAAAATATTTTTTTAGATTTCCAATGACAAGGTAAGAAAATTTACGAGCTCCATTTTTATTAAAGAAACAACTGTCGATGATATCAAAAAGCCTAGATTTTAATTCATCATGGGGAATAATTGTATAAAGCATTGAAAAATCGTACGTTTTAATGTTATTGATTTTGGTAAGATTTTGTGACCTCAAAGTTTCTAATAATTCTTTAGAGTTTTTAAGTATCCACATCTGATTCACACTGCTTCTAAGTATATTGTTGTACAGTACTCTTGAAGTTTCACCTTCACTACTGTAAGAATTTTAGTAAGAAGTAAAGAAAGAGGCTTCGTAGAACATTTACTGGAACCTGCTATATATCTTTGTTTGTAAGGATTTTTGTGAAGCTTTGGAATCCAGTATAAATACGGTAAATCAAATTTATTTTGTTTATCGGGGATATTAAATATATCCAAAACCGATTTATGATCTTGATGTATTTCCTACTTAGAACGTAACACAAGAAAAAAACAACTAATAAATTTATCTATGTTACTTGAAAATAAAATTGCTGATTTAGGATATTAATCTAAATAGTTAAATCTGATAAACTGAAAAGTTTTCAAAATACAAGAGCGCATATAAACACACTATACTGACTCTGACCCAAGTTTCTGCTTCTACCACTATTTGCGTTATATCTCGATAATACCATAAATACCTTTGCGCCCAAACTACATCCATTCACTAGATTGAAAAAAGTCCAGAACATCTGTTCTGAAACGCCCCCTTTACCGCTTCAGGTTTCAATACACAACCAAGATAAAAAAAAAAGTATACGGGGATTTTGCATTGCAAACAACATTAAGTACCCCGGATGATAACATTAAACAAAAGACCCATGGGCCACATCGCTCACCTGAACAACAGTTCCTTGTATCATTTCATGTTAGTTTTTTTAAACATTTTACCAATATACTTCTATGTTAAACTTTAAATACCTCTTGGGGCATCAGTATTGGTATGGGGGTCGGGTCACGATTTTAACAATTTAGAATCTACATCACTTGAGGATGCTTGCAATGTAATTTAACAAACTGGAGTATTGTAGTTCTTGAGAAGAAGATTTTTAAACATTTTCCATATATAATTCTATTTTAAAATTTGAACCCCTTATTGGGCCCAAGTATTGGTCCGGGGTTCACGATTTTAACAATTTAGAATATACATCATTTGAGGATGCTTGCATAGTAATATCACAATTTTTAGCACTGTAGTTCTTCATCAGAAGATTTTTAAACATTTTCCCTATATAATTCTATGTTAAACTTTGAACCCCTCTTGAGACTCCAGTATTGGTCCGGCAGTCACGATTTTAACAATTTAGAATCTACATCATTTGAGGATGCTTGCATAGTAATATCACAAATTGTAGCATTGTACACTGTAGTTCTTGAGAAGAAGATTTTTAAACGTTTTCCCTATATAATTCTATGTTAAACTTTGAACCCCTCTTGGGGCCCCAGTATTGGTCCGGCGGTCACGATTTTAACAATTTAGATTCTTCACTATATATACAAGCTTTGGTGTAAATATTAGCAATTCTGGTCAAGTAGTTCTTAAGAAGAGAATTTTTTAAGACATGCACCCTATTTTCACTGTTTTGCAATAATCTCCCTTATAAAAAGAGATTATAACTATTTAGAATCCCCTTCCCATAAGAATGCTTTGTACCAAGTTTGGTTAAATTTGGCCCAGTGGTTCTTGAGAAGAAGTCAAACATGTGAAAAGTTTACAGACAGACGGACGAACAGACAGACGGACGGAGGACGGACAGACGACGGACACCAGGTGATCAGAAAAGCTCACTTGAACCTTCGGTTCAGGTGAGCAAAAAACCATATACTATAACATTTGAGTTTTGGTGAATTCAAAATGTTTTCCTTTGTAAAATTGGACCCCCCCCCCAATGTGGCCCCACCCTACTCCTGAAAAATATGATTTTGACGAATTTGAATCTACACTACCTAGCTGCTTTCACTAATGTTGCACCTTTTCTAAAAAAAATGGTTTTTTTAAGAAAAATTTTTTTCTCCATATATTCATATATGCCAATCGTGTGTCTGAGTAGAAGATTTTAAAAAAAAATTCGCTATATATTCCTACATGTATGTAAAGCTTTAATCCCCCATTGTGGCTCCACCTTACCCCCGGGGACCATGATTTGAACAAACTTGAATCTACACTATTTGAGGATGCTTCCACACAAGTTTTAGCTTTTCTGGCCAAATGATATTTGAGAAGAATTTTAAAGATTAACTCTATATATTCCTATGTAAAACTTCGATCTCTCATTGTGGCTCCACTTTACCTCCGGGGACCATAATTTGAACAAACTTGAATCTACACTATCTGAGGATGCTTCCAAACAAGTTTTAGCTTTTCCGGCCAAATGGTGTTTAAGAAGAAGATCTTTAAAGATTAACTCTATATTTTTCTATGTAAAACTTCGACCCACCCCCAATTGCGGCCCCACCTTACCCCCGGGGACCATGATTTGTACAAGCTTGAATCTACACTATCTGATGATGCTTCCACACAAGTTTCAGCTTTTCCGGGCAAATGATTTTTGAGAAGATTTTTAAAGATTAACTCTATATATTTCTATGAAAAACTTCGAACCCCCATTGTGGCCCAACCTTACCCCCGGGGACCATGATTTGTACAAACTTGAATCTACACTATCTGAGGATGTTTCCACACAAGTTTCAGCTTTTCTAACCAAATGGTTTTTGAGAAGATTTTTGAAAAATATCACCAAAATTTTCAATAAATCCTAATTATTCCCCTTAAAACAGGACTGGCCCTTTATTTTAACAAACTTGAATCCCCTTTACCCAATGATGCTTTGTGCCAAGTTTGGTTGAAATTGGCCCTGTACACACCGTACAACCGCTTTGAATTATTTCATTCATGTGCGTTGTGATTATACATTCAAAATTGTTTGTTTACCTGGACAGCAGACGTTCACTCAGATAAGAAATGTTCTTGATTGTCAATTCTAAGCAAATATAAATTCATAATATTTGGTTAAAAGTAGAGTTATATAGTTGCTCCTTTATTATAAATCACGTTTTTTTAACAGACATTGTCACATGATGAATTTTGAGCCATTTTCTTATGCAATTTTTGGGGGGAAAATGCAAACTTTAAGGTTTGGAGACTTAACAAACTAAAACAAGTGTGCTATTGAAATAATACATTATCAGAAAAATAGCATATTATCTAAGCTGTGATCTGATATTTGCAAAAATTTCTACAATTCATTCCTGTAGCTGCTATTTGAATTTTAACAACACACGCTCGGAGAAAAATGATACATTCAACGTCCGTTGTTCTTGCTACAATGATTCATTCAAAAGTTGTATGATGATACATTCAAAAGTTTTAGCGACTAAATGTTTAATTAAATAGATCTGTTTTACAGAGATAATTATTGATTTTCGGTGTATTTGACTATATGGTTATATATATAAATCACCGTATTAATTGAACGACAAGTTTATTTTTAAACAATAAAATGCTTTCTTTGGTGATGCATGGGGGACATGAAGGTGGCGACATTGCAGAAAAAATACATAACCCGCGTTAGTGGCTATGTATTTTTTATACCCGCACTTTTAAAGAAAGTTCGGGTATATTGTTGATATCCTGTTCCGTCTCTCCATCCGTCCGTCTGTCACGTTTTACTTTCTCAAACTGCTCTTACAAACCAGCAAACTGAACTCTTGGAATTTGATTTGGGGTATCATGTTGTTTTGTAAAAAGGTTTCAAAAATTCTCTGGTAGTCCTGGGGGTCAAATAATTGGTAAAAAATGACGTTTTTTGACAAAAAACCTTCTTCCTCGAACTCCTCCTACATTTTCAACAATAGACAAATCATCTTTAGGAATATGTTTTGGGGTATCCTATAGATGCGCAATCAGGTTTCGGAAATTTCAATTTTGCCCTGGGGGTCATTTGGTGGCTGAAAAATGACGGTTTTTTTTTTTAACAAAAAATCTGATTTCAAAAACATGAACATTTTTTGCAGTAGCCAAATGATCTTCTAGAATATGATTGGGAATGTCATTTTGAAGTGTGATCAGGTTTCAGAATTTTTTTTTTCAACACAGGGATCAGTGAGCAACAAAAGACGACGTTTTTTGCAAAAAAGGTATGGTTCCCATAAATCCTTTTATAACTTTTGGAGTAGCTATGTCATCTCTAGGGATATGATTGGGGCTGTCCTATAGATTTTTAGGTTTTAAAAATTTAAATTTCATCTAGGGAGTCAAATACTAGCAGAAAATTGACGTTTATCACTCCTAAAAAAACCTAGATCCCAGAACTCCTCTTATTATTTAATGAATAGATACATCATATCTTGAGATATGATAGGGACTATCCTATAGATGTGCAATAAGATTTTGAAAAACTTAATTTAATCCTGGTAGACAAATAGTAGCATGAAATTAACATTTATCCCATGCGCAGATCTAGAGGGGGGTCAGGGGTCCAGATCCCCCCTTCAAAATTCAAATTTCTTTAAATTACATTTAATTTATAAAATTGCCAAAAAAAAATGCTTCGGGACCGCCCCCCCCCCCCACCGCCAAACTCAAATAACTGTTGCCCCCCCCCCCCCCTTCCCCTGGAAAAATTTTCTGGATCCACACATGTACGTATCCCTACTTAGACTTTTTATTTATTTATTTATTTTATATTTGCTTAAAATTAAAAAAAAAACCTTACATTTACACTTTTCTTAAATGTTGAATGATGTATTAAAATTAAAATATAATTTGGGGTCTAAAAGTTTTACAAACTGGTAAAAAATGTTTTTCTTAAAAAAAATCACATTACACCTTGCATAATTGACAAATGATCTATTGAGATAGGATCAGAATTAGTTATCTGTTACACATGGAGAGAGACTCACCAGGAGAAAGCATGGAAACACCAGAGAGAGAGAGAGAGAGAGAGAGAGAGAGAGAGAGAGAGAGAGCTAAAACAGATAACATGTAATGGTTCGGACTGGGGTGGTGGGGTTGATTATGGGTGCTGATTCTGATATGTTAATCAATTAAAGTAAGAAAAATTATAAAATATACATTGATAATTAGAAAGATAAAATGATTGGTATCATTCACCTTGGGACTTAAAATTGAGTCTTTCCTATATAAAAGGTACTAAATTATAGCATACTAGTATATATACATTGTTAGTAATACATGTTGTTGAAAAGTAACAGAATTTTTTTAAAAAAAGACTGAAAACTGCAACATTGATTTAGGTTTAAAAAATGTGTATTACTACATTTATAGAAACATGCATTTATTTCTTCTGAATATATGCTAATTTAACTGATTCGGGGAATCCAGGTGGACACAGGTATATTCTACCTGTACCCCCTTAGAGGACCCCATAATTGCCTAAAATAATTAGGTGTTTGTTTTGGTGAGTAGCCGTTTGGGGAATAAACCATCAGAATTCTTATTTTCTGCCTATTATTCAAGTTAAAATTAATAACAATAAATGATTAAAATTAAATGTTTATCCTCCACACCCCCCCCCCCATCAGATTCAGAGTCTTCTTTAAGGTACCTCACTACACCCAGACTTATACTTTTTAAGCCACTACGTCACAAGATGGCGATTTAAATGTTTTGTTAAACTGTTTATATCGTTCGATTCGGTTGTATATCGTCGTAGCTCAGTGGTTAAAGTATTGGGTTTCTGAACCGCAGATCATGAGTTCGAATCCGCCTGGAGCTTTTGTTCAAGTTCACTGAATTAAATTTTCTAAAATGTAATTTTTCATCCAAAATTGCACATTTTTTTGCCTATTTGACTTAAATACTTCTTATCCATTACGATATCTATCATAATCAAGTAATTTTCTGCTGATTTGAGAAAATATTTCAAGGTGTAGTGAGCCACCTTAATACATTCTAACATGTGTACAGTAGCAAATTTTAAATCATTTCTTGAAATGTTGGAAACGGAAGACCCTAATAATAACAAGACGCGATCTTGTTGCGAGCAACGAGTGGGTCTTCCGTCCGATTTCTCATAAAATGCGATGAGATGAGATTTTGACTGAGATTTAAATCTGTCTGGTGTCATGATAACTCGATTTAAATGAGTTTGAAAATTTCAAAAATCCTCTAATTCATCCAATGATTTTGAAAAAGATGTCATCAGATGCAGAAATACAAGAGCATTACAAAAATCATGTTTTAAAATTAGTCAAAGGTCATTTTAACACGATTTCAATAAATTTAAAATTTTTTAAAAAATTAAATTTTATCCAATCAATTCGAGAAAGATGTCATCAGACGCAGAATTGCAAGCACAACTTAGATAACATGTTTAAAATTAGTCTGAGGTCATTTTAACACGATTTAAATGAGTTTTAAAATTTTCAAAAATTTAAATTTCATCCAATCAATTCCAAAAAGTTGTCATCAGACGCAGAATTGCAAGCGCAACTGAAATATCATAAATTAAAATAAGTCTGATTTATTATTTACTAAAATTAAAAAGTTGAAAAAATAAAATTTTCAAATTTCCTTCCAGTGACGACCAGCAGTGACGGCGGATATATTCTAATTAAAATTAAAATGAGTTTAAATTTTTTGAAAAATTCTTATTTCATCCAATCAATTCGAGAAAGTTGTCATCAGACGCAGAATTGCAAGCGCATCTTAGATATCATGTTTCCAATTTAGTATGAGGTCATTTTAACACAATTAAAATAAATTTAAAACTTTTAAAAATTTTAATTTCATCAATCAATTCGAGAAAGATGTCATCAAACGCAGAATTGCAAGCACATCTTAGATATCATTTTTATAAATTAGTCTGAGGCCATTTTAACACGAATGAAATGAGTTTAAAAATTTTTTAAAAATTTAAATTTCATTCAATCAAATCGAGAAAGATGTCATTAGACACAAAATTGCAAGCGCAACTGAAATATCATAAATTAAAATAAGTCTGATTTATTATTTACTAAAATTAAAAAGTTGAAAAAATAAAATTTTCAAATTTCCTTCCAGTGACGACCAGCAGTGACGGCGGATATATTCTCTTGACCGAAGTGCACTAGAAAAATGGTAGATCTATCATCTCTAAAAATTTCAGCCCAAAATCTCTCGTTTTTGAGAAACCTGACAGACAAAATTGACTTTTAAAAATCGTAAACGGACGATAACTTCCGACCGGAAGTGTATTTTCAAAAATTAATTAAAAAAACAATAAACTTCAGATAAAAACGCATCAATCTTGAAAATTTGAATGAAATCGATCAAACCATCTCTGAGATATCGTCTGCACAAAATCGGCAAGAAAAAAAAAGAAAAAGAAAAGTGAAAAAGAAACAATAAAATAATAGAAGGGTCTTCCGCTGGAGACGGAAGACCCTAATAAAGAAAGAGAAACCGTAGAATAACAAGAGGGTCTTCCGTTGGAAACGGAAGACCCTAAATAATCTTAACCAGCACAATAATAGAAAGGTCTTCCGTTGGAAACGGAAGACCTTAAAACACCTAACAAAAACAATAAGGTCATATGTTGGAAATGGAAGATTTTAACAAGAAGTAAGCAAACACAGTAAGTATCCAAACTTTGTTAGGGAGACTTAATAATAACTTGATATGACCATTAAAGGGCACCTGCTCCAAACAAGAGGCCCATGGACCACATCGCTCACCCGAGGAACAATAGGCATGATAAAATCAGCTAATGGAATCATAATACATCTACAAACTATCTGGACAATGTACAGCAAAACTCGTTAATAGCGAATTTCAAAGGACCATAGAAAAAACTTCATTATAGCCGTAGTTATAGCGAACTCGTAAGAAATCTTATAGCGAATTTGTTATAAAATAATTAGCTGCAAACTATCGTAAGTTATAAAGTCAATATTAATGTAATTTACAAAAAATATCAATATAACCTCTTCTCTTCGATTAAAAAAAAATGTATTATATGAGTTTAAGTATTTTTTATATGCTTCTTAAAGTTTCATGAATCTTCAGTGAAATATGTAATGGAAAATTAAAATTCATTATATAAATAATAAAATACGTAAAATTTTGCTATAATCGTGTTCGTTATATACTGCAATTTCCTATAGGTTTATTTAAGAACTTTGCTGGGACATGCATAATAATTCTTTATAGCCATAAATTCGCTATGGGCGTGTTCGTTATATTCAAGTTTTGCTGTAGTATATTACATGAAGAGCCTTTATAAATAAAATTCCACCCCCCCCCCCCCCGGATATTCTTATGTTAATAATCAAGTCCCTTTTCTAACAGATGATTTTATAGTCATATCACATTGCATTGCAGTTTTCAGAAAGATCGTAAGCAATTGTTTATATTTAGGATTTAAACCTACATCAAACTCTGAACTACTTCTGAAGCCCAAGAATCGTCCAGGGGCCAAAGTCTAAACAATTTTAAAGAGTCAACAATATGTCAAAATGCTTGCATATAAATAATATTTTTTGGCAAGATGTCTTTAATTCTTGGCTGTGCTATAATAAGAAAATGATCAAAAGCTCATTAAATACCAAGAATGTTTTCAATATTCCTGTGTGGTACAACTCTAATATAAAAATTGCATGTAAATATGTATTTATCAAATATTGGTATATGAAAGGGGTTAAAATCATTGGAGATTTTTTGAATAAAAAAGGAAATATTTTTATCAAGAATAGATTCCATTTTTCATATATACCTCCAATGTTGTAAAATATTGTAATATGTGCAATATCAAAATACTTGTCATATTTGTCTATTGATAAGTCTACTTTGAAGAGACTCTGCACTACATTTATGCCATTTTATTATGAGTCTATTTTTTTGAAAGAAAAAGTAACAAAGTATATATACATATGTTTAACCTCCAATGATTGTGTACCTACAGTTACCAACATATGGAATGCTGAGCTATGTGATACTTTGCCAAATGATCTCTGTGTACAGGATGTTTTTAAAATATGTTTTAGACCTACCAACGATTCAACTGTTAACTGGTTACAATATAGAATTCTCTATAGAATTCTTCCTGTTAAATATTATCTTAAGAAAATCAGAATTACTACCTCTGACTGCTGTACTTTTTGTAATGATTTGCCTGAAACTATACAACACGTTTTTGCAACATGCAAGAAAATACAACCTCTATGGAATGCACTAAGTATACTTATATATGTAAGTTTTGATGTTTGTATTGTATTATATGGCATTAATCCCCTTGATTGGGAGAACAGAACTCTAAACTTTGTAATCTTATAGACGAAGCAATATATATTTTCATGTTTAAAACAAAATAAGATGCCAAATTTTTTAGGGCTTCTACACTATTTAAATCAAAGATACCAGATTGAAAAGTATATTTATATTCAGAAATCAGAAATTGAAGAATTTGAAAAAGCATGGTCTCCTTGGAATGATTTTATTAATCATCTGGCAGTTTAGATATGACATGTGTACAATAATACATCACTTGAGTATTTCTTATGTTCTTGTTTTTGGTTTTTTGGTTTTTTTTCATGGATTTTAGTTTTATTACTTAGGCATTCTGTTTCATAGTTATCACAAGCAACTACCCTACTCTATATTAATATGAGTATTACAATACGGAATGAAAATGTGAGTATGTGAGAAGTGAGAGAGCAAATATATCAAAATAATTTATATACTTAACCTTTGTTCACAATAAAAAAAAAAATGTTTGCATATAAGTAAAATCATATATCATAACATTTCAGTTTTTTTGAATAATTAAAATGTTTTCCTTTGTAAAATTGGATCCCCAATGTGGCCCCACCCTACTCTTCAAGATTTTGATTTGAACGAATTTGAATCTACATTATCTGAGGTTGCTTTCACTAAAGTTACAGTTTATCCAGGCAAATGGTTTTTTGGAAAAAGACTTTTTAAAGATTTTTTTCTATATATTCCTATGTAAATTTTTGCCCCCCCCCGCACATTCTGACCCCATCCTACCCCCGGGGATCATGATTTCAACAAACTTGAATCTACCCAACCTGAGGATGCTTCCACACAAGTTTCAGCTCTCCTGGCTGATAAGTTTCTGAGAAGAAGATTTTTAAAGATTTACTCTATATATTCCTATGTAAAAATTTGACCCCAACTGTGGCCCCACCCTACCCCTGGGGATCACAATTTTTACAACTTTAATTCTACAATACCTGAGGATAATTTCACACAAGTTTCAGCATTCCCAGCTGGTAAGTTTTTGAGAAAAAGATTTTTAAAGATTTACTCTATATATTCCAATGTAAAATTTCCATCCCAATTGTGGACCCACCCTACCCCCTGGGTTCATGATTTTCACAACTTTGAATTTACACTACCTGAGGATGCTTTCACATAAGTTTCAGCTTTCCAGGCTTATTAGTTTCTGAGAAGAAGATTTTTAAAGATTTACTCTATGTATTCCTATGTAAAAGTTCGACCCCCCCCCCATTGTGGCCCAACCCCACTCCTGTGGATCACGATTTTTACAACTATGAATCTACACTACCTGAGATGCTTCCACACAAGTTTCAGCTTTCCTGGCTGATAAGTTTCTGAGAAAAGGATTTTAAAAGATTTACTCTATATATTCCTATGTAAAAGTTAGACCCTCCATTGTGGCCCCATCCTACCCCTGGGGGTCACGATTTTTACAACTTTAAATCTACACTACCTGAAGATGCTTCCACACAAGTTTCAGCTTTCCTGGCTGATAAGTTTCTGAAAAGAATATTTTAAAAGATTTACTCTATGTATTCCTATGTAAAATTTCATCCCCATTGTGGCCCCACCCTACCCCCGGAGGTCATAATTTTCACAACTTTGAATCTACACTACCTGAGGATGCTTCCACTTAAGTTTCAGCTTTCCTGGCCAAATGGTTCTTGAGAAGAAGATTTTTGAAAATTTCTCAAAAATTTTCAGTATTCTAATTATATCCCCTTGAAAAAGGGCGTGGTCATTAATTTTCACAACTTTGAATCCCCTTTCCTAAGGATACTTTGTGCCCAGTTTGGTTGAAATTGGCCAAGTAGTTCTGGAGAAGATGTTGAAAATGTGAAAAGTTTACAGATGGACAGACAGACAGGCGGACAGACAGATGGACGACAGACAAAATGTGATCACAAAAGCTCACTTGAGCTTTCAGCTCAGGTGAGCTAAAAACTTTAACCAGTTCCAAAAATCTTAACCTCTAATAGCAACTGAAACCTATGGCTCAGATTCACCACTCAATTCTGCAAGTTGGTGAAGATAGGACCAGTTATAACTTTGATATGTTCATCAAAGGACACCTGCTCCAAAAACTTTGACCTGCTCCAGCATCCAGGTCTGTTTAGTCCTTAAACATGCCAATATGCACCACCTATGCAAGCATGCTGAGGATAGGACCAGTAAAGTAAGATATGGGATCTGCTCCAAAAACTTGATCCGACACCAAGTTTATAGCATTAGCTCCCCCCTAACTTTCACCTCGGTGTGCTGAAAGTTTAGGGTACATGGAGGATTGGCCCTGGGGGTGGTTGGGTATGTCTTGGGAAAAAACGTTCAATATTTGAATTAAGTTTTCAACTACTCACTCTTGACACATAGATTAGATTAGATAGTTAATATGTATAAATTTTGCCAACATGGTCAAGCACCAGAATCTTTGACCTAGTGGGCATGATTTTCATAATAACAAACATGTAATTAATGACAGACAACCACAGAGAACACTGTCATTTCAAGATTCAGATGATTTATAATACAGGATACTTACATGTAAAACTGAAATGGCCTTCAATCAAGATATTTACTTTTGTATCAAGAATGAGGTTTAGCTGGCTCTATATAGTACAAGAGCACTTTTGAGTCCCCTCCTACTGCTAATACAGGTAACTGAGCATGCCAGCTGACTCCATATGACACCTTTATTGATGTATTCAATGGCATCTGAAATATTGGGGAAAAACAAATAAGTACTACGATAATAGTTTAAAAATTCTTGTTAAACTTTTGTATATTATCTTTATGATTTTTTTAAAGAGTTTAAAAACATATTCATTATATGACCACTTACAAAAGAACATAAGCTAATTCTGAGGTCATCAATTTCATAATTTTGGTAGAAATCTCCATTCTTACCCAAACCACATACTCAGTTTTCCTGCTTAATGTCCAAAAGTAGAGGAGATCATTTTTAAAAATTGCATCATTTTTTACAGTTCTACCCCAAAATTATGACCCTTGGGTTGTGGTAGTAATAAAAAATATAATATCAAAAATCATAACCTGATGGTGTCTAGTGCTAAAGACTTTGATTTGTCTTCCAGGGCGACCAGAGGTGGCCAGCAAATTTGGATTACTTTTACACCACTTTATGTCTTGCACTCCATCTGTGTGGGCCTGTCTCTTTTCCAAAGGCTGACTGCAATAAAAAACATGAAATCAAAGATTACAGAGCTAACCGAGATGAGACATCACCTTTATCATATTATATGAAAATCATAGTTATTGATCTTTATTAACATATTGTATATGAAAGTGTGGTTTGACACAATATGGTATAATATCATATGTTACAATACTGTATCATATTACATGTAAATTTCAAACTGTAATATTTACATTCAGAGCATATTTCCCCTAATGTTTGCATTGGAAATCTGTGACGTTCAATTTCCTACGAATGCACTTGGCTAATTCATGCACCATAAGCACAAATTTAACGTCCCCACATGTTTTGAGTATATATATTTTTGTAAGATTAAATGAAACGTTCAACCTTACATAACAAATTTGATATGTACTTTTGAAAAATACCGGTAATCATTAAATTATATCTACTCCTTAATAAAAAAGATTTTTCTCTACAAAGTTTCTGGCACTAAATTTTTAGTCATTGAAGCGAACTAAATAACATGTTAATATGGCTGTTTAATGTATATTTTATATTCCTGACTGCGAGCTTATATAACGCGCGGCATTCAATTTGTCTGCACCGCTTAGTGTGTTATAGGACCGATACAATATTGTACCATGTTATAATACAATATTGCAACGAATACGTTATTGTATCATATATATTGTATCATATATAATGTATTATATGATATTGTATTGTATGATACAGTATTTTATCATACAACATTGCATCATATCATATTTTACAATATTATATATATGATACAAGAACGTATCACATGATACATTATTATATAATATAATACAATTCTGCATATTATATGAATAATATGGTTTAATATGAGTATAATCATATTATAAAAACTGTTTAAGTCTGACTAGGTATGAACAGAATTTACTTCATTTTGTAACCAGCGCCAAGACCCTAAGACATTTTGAGTTGTTCTCAAATTTTAACCTGCCTAGATTATCAAGATCACTCTCCGTATCTGAAGCTACCTCTGTGATTCATTTACAAAGTTAAATCAACTGTTTAAGTTTGAAAAAGTAAGTTCTATTTTTTACATTAACATGTGACCAGCTCCAAAAACCTTAACCTCCTCTAAAATCCGAACGCGGGTATGTTAAGGCTGCCCGATTGATTTCACAGCGATGTGTAGAAAGTCACTTGTCCGTACTTCGTAAGATATGACATCATAATTAACTTTGACATCACGATCTGCATTCCTTTCGATCGTTCTCAGGGAATGTATCGTAACGTTATAAGTGACTTTTTTTAGCATTATAAAACTGCTCGATTCCTTATCATTATAGAAGCTGTAGTAAATAATAGTGATACTAAATTCAATATTATCAATATTGAATATAAAAAATCAGCAGTGTTACAGCTTTGTATTAGGTAAATAACTATTTATAAACTAATGGTTTGGAGACTCCCCCAGCAGCTGTACGTGTAAACTAAAGAATAGAGATTAATTGCATGTAAAAACTGCTTGGCGCAAGTAAAAAATTAATACAATCTTAGTATATTTTACGTGAAATTGGGAGAGAAAATTAAGTACCAATATGAATCATGCTGGGGGTAAACCTATCAATTGACCCTATTGAATTAACAAAATAACGCGTGACCACCATTTGCGTTCACGCATGCTTGACAGCGACGCCTCATTGATGCCACTAAAGTGTTCAGAAATGCTTGAGGGATGTTGTTCCAGATGTTGGTTAAAGCCTGACCTAAATCAGCCAATGTCACTGGCTGATTTGGTAAACAGCGTAAACGTCTTGAGCAGGCCCCTCAAATATTCAATCATTTGTATCTCAAAAATGAACAACAATTTTAGATAGGTGTAAGAACAAGAAATGTAAGTATTCGTAAGACCTTTTGTATAAAATCAAGAAAAAGGGGCTGACCCCTTTAATTAGGGGCCCAGCAACTTGTAAAGTCTATTAGGAATACCTTTAAAACAATAAAGATTTTTTAATGCATTATAGAAGCAAAGTTATTGATCGTAACAATATCGATCTAAAAAAGTATTGCCACGCCCATTTCTTACGTAATTAGGGATTTTTAGGCGCCAACGTCCTTAAACTTTGACGCAATCTATCTAGAGAAGTAGACATATTTTGTTCAGCATTGTAGAAGAGAAAATGTTTGCATTGATGATTCTAATCGATTACATTAATCAAAACACCAATGTCTGTCCCCATTAAGGATATAGAGGGCTGGTTCCTCAAATATTCAATCATTTGTATCTCAAAAATGAACAACAATTTTAGATAGGTGTAAGAACAAGAAATGTAAATATTCGTAAGACGTTTCGTATAAAACCAAGAAAAAGGGCTGACCCCTTTAATTAGGGGCCCAGCTACTTGTAAAGTCTATAAGAATACCTTTAAAACAATAAAGATTTTTTAATGCATTATAGAAGCAAAGTTATTGATAGGAACAATAACTATCAGAAAAAAGTATTGCCACGCCCATTTATTATGTAATTAGGGATTTTTAGGCGCCAACGTCCTTAAACTTTGACGAAATATATCTAGAAGAGGAGACATGTTTTGTTATGCATTGTAGAAGAGAAAATGTTTGCATTGATGATTCTACTCGATTCTACTAATCAAAACACCAATGTCTGTCCCCATTATGGATCTAGAGGGCTGGTCCCTAAAATATTCAATCATTTGCATCTCAAAAAATGAACAACAATTTTAAATAGATGTAACAATAAGAAATGTTAGAATTCTTAAGACCTTTCGTATAAAATCAAGAAACATAGGTAATCACAGATTACAAAGCTCACCGAGACGAGGCATCAACTTTATGAGGAATCACCTTTTCATATTATATGAAAATCATAGTTAATGATCTTGGATACTGTTTTGACACAATATCGTATATCATATGTAAAAAAAATTGTATGATAATCATATGTTCATTTCATACAATATTATAAGATACAATGTTTATCAATACAATAATATAAAATATGATATTGCATCCAATGATACTAACAATACATATCATTTAATACAATATAATACTGAAATAAATATTGATGCAATATGATATTGTAACATATAATATGACATTGTATTGTGTTATACATCATTGTATTTAATCACATAATACAATATCATTATACCGAATATAAATACAATAAAGCATTATTTGATATTATATCATATCACATAATACATCACAGTATTGTAACATATGATATTATATTGTATAATGTAGTATAATATTGTATTGTATGATATTGTATCATATCATATATGAAACACAATATTGTATCATATGATACAATATAATTTGATAAAACATTGTATATCATATGATACAATATCATCTGATCTAGTAATATATTATATTATACAATATTATACAATATCATATGATATGATACAATATCATATTATTATACAAAATCATATTATATAATTTCTTATAATATCATATAATACAATTTCATGTATTATATAACAAATATTATATAAACAAATATCATATTATACAATATTGTATCATATGATACGATATAATTATAATATACAATATTGTATCATATGATACAATATCATATATTGCAATATAATATGAAACAATATTATTCGATAGAATAATATATTATACAATATTATATTCTACAATATTGTATAATAATATACAATACTATACATAACAATATCATAATACAATATCATATAATAATGTACAAAAAAAATTGATACAATATCATATCGTATCATATAACTTTTTACAATATAATGTATGATATTACATTGTATCATATAAAACAATAGTGTATCATATCATAGAATACTATATCATAGGAATCATGTTATATCATTTAACAACAAACATCATAGGAATCATGTTATATCATTTAACAACAAACACATCTAACAAGCAGGTTTGAGTGAGATAGGAGAATTTTTAGCATCCTTGATAATGGAGATCAGGCTCTGCATCTGAAGCTACCTCTGCAATTCATTTATATTATAGTTAAATCAATTATGCAAGCTATAATCTATAAAACATGTAACCTGTTCCAAAAAACTAAACCTCATCCAGCATCCGAAACCTATGGCTCAGATTCAGCATTCAAGTCTGTCAGGTGCATCAGTATAATAAGATGCATCATCCATGCAAGTTTTATGAAGTTAGGACCAGTAATAACCAAGATATAATCATCAGAGGGCACCTGCTCCAAAAACTTTAACCAGCTCTAAAAACCTTAACCTCATCCAGCATCCGAAACCTATGGCTCAGATTCAGCATTCATGCCTGTCAGGTGCATCAGTATCATAAGACACACCATCCATGCAAGTTTGGTGAAGTTAGGACCAGTAATAACTAGAACTGTCCTATTGGGACTAATACCCCCGCAAGGCTAATTTCAAATGGGACATATAATTGAATTGTATAATAAAGGTTTGCGACACATAAATAAAAAAAAAATCTAGAATTGTTAAAAAACTCAATTACACATGTAGTTAACAAAGAAAAATTAAAATCAAAATTTTCAAAATTTCACTGTAAATACATATGTATAACAGTAATACATTTACAAATTTATGTATCTGGTGATATTTTTTTATTTCATTGTTTTAAAGAAAAACCAACAAAGTGACAATAACCCCTCCCTTTGCAGTAAATGAAAATACCGTAGCCAAGCAATGCTCTTCTGTTGATAACACTTTGAATATCTTTCTAATCAGAGTCTTGACAGATGCAATTAGTTGTTTCAAATTTTCCTCACTTTCTCCTATGGTACAATGCAACTCACTATCAGAAAATTGATCCCATAGGACTATGATTTTCTTTGATGAGCTTGTTAAATTGGATAAAATCCCAAAACATTATCATAATTAGCATACTATGTAAAAATATGAAAAAAAGAAAATTTAATATTACAAACAATTTTAAAATTGCCTAAACAATACAATCATATCAGTAATTTTGAATTTCATTTAAATTTATAATGCCCTATAGGGTCACTTCATCAATTTACTTGACTAATAAATTTAAACAGCTTCTAATAATAGCTAACTTCTTTATTAATAATGATATTATTTATTTCATTATAATGATAGAAACTTTTGGTTTACATGAAGCAGTATTAAAATAACCCCAAAACCACCGCCCATTTTACAGATTATCAATTTTCCCTAAACCCATGCTCCATCTAAACCATGGCTCAGATAATGGCCCCCTTGGGACAACTGAATTCAGCCACACTTGTCTTTGATGTTCTTATTAGCTCCTAAGAATTTATCAATGACAAACAAAAATTTTGCATTGTCAGTTGATAGAATACTTATAAAAAATAAATTAAGTTAAGAAATAAAGACAAAAAACCTCCATCTGGATGTATTAATATAAATATATTTTAGAGTGTTTACTATTAATTAATTAATAACCGAAAGTCTGTAAGGATTACCTCCCTTACTTTTCAACATCAGTGTATAATATATAGAATAAGGAAAATGAAAACTGTCATAAAATCATTAAATCTTGTCTGATCTTAAAAAAAATTGCAGGTTCACATCTTCAGATGGTGTTCAAGATATGTACAAATTTTCAGACTGTTCCATGCAGTAGTAAAAAATTGTATAGGGGGGACAAAGTTGCGTCTACAGACAGACGGACAGACGGACGGACGGACAGACAGACAGACAGACGGACAGGGTGAAACCAATATACCCTCCTAAACTTCGTTTGCGGGGGTATAACTAAGATATAATCATCAAAGGGCACCTGCTCCAAAAACTTTAACCAGCTCTAAAAACCTTAACCTCATCCAACATCCGAAACCTAAGGCTCAGATTCAGCATTAAAGCATGTCTGGTGCATCAGTATCATAAGATGCACTATCCATGCAAGTTTGGTGAAGTTAGGACAAGTAGTAACTTAGAAATGGCTATCAAAGGGCACCTGCACCAAAAACTTTAACCTGCTCCAAAAACCTTAACCTCCTCCAGCATCTGAAATTCATGGCCCAGATTCAGCATCCAAGTCTCTAAAATCCATAAGTAGGTCCAGATGCATCATCCATGCAAGTTTGGCGAAGATAGGACAAGTAATAACTTAGATACAGGACCTGCAACAAAAACCTTAACCAGGTCCGGACGCTGACGCCGGGGGTATAGCATAAGCTCCACCCGACTTCGTCTCGGTGAGCTAAAAATTCTACAGGGGGACAAAGTTGCGTCTACAGACAGACCGACAGACTGACAGACAGACGGACAAGGTGAAACCAATATAGACAGACGGACAAGGTGAAACCAATATACCCCCCTAAACTTCGTTTGCGGGGGTATAATAAATTTATTTTCTTCTTGTATTTCTTACTTCAATCGCTAAGACTGATACAGCATTAGATCATTAATAATTAACATGCATATTGACCGTGTGCTAATGATAAACAGGAAATCGATTTTGCATGCTATAAGTAAAATAAAAACAGTACAAATTATAATTACGGGAAAAAAAACCATTGTCATGTAAGATAAAAAAAACTGATTTTGTATTTGATCATAGAATATAAGTTTTTTTCTCTAGATTCAAAATAAAAATATCGATGAAATCTTAACCAGATGTCTCTGAAATCAGTCTGGGTACTTGTTAATCCACTCGAGCTCTCCACACATGTTAATCTTGCCCCCAGGCTTCAATAAGATCAGAGGCTGACATGTGAATATACACAGTAAACAGTCACCCAAAGGTGTGAACGATTATCATTATTATGTAAACATTGTTTAAACTATACGGTACGATTTATGAGTAATATTTTAAAAGTTAGACTGACCAAAAATCTTGACGAATAATTACAATGATGATAGATGGCCAGTAACATTAGTGGGTGAATAAATCCCCGTTGAAATAATTCATACATTACTTGAATCTTCAGATTTTCCTATTACGACAAAGAGCACACGGTGGGTGTGACAGGTCAGCAGAGGATGCTCACTCCTCCACCTGATCCTACCTCTATCTTGGAGGTCCGTGTTGCTCTGCTTTGAATTTGTATTTCGTTTTATGGATTTTTGAGATGGTTGGCGGTTTGTTATTGTCATTTTTTCACTCTTCCAACAACAAAGACACAGGATTGCATGTGCTATTCATGCCACCAGGCTAGGTTACTATTCCCCGGTTGACCATAGTTTTTACACATGGCAGGGAAGTGAACTCGATCACAAATAAACAATCTAAGTTATCAATGAAACAATCCTAACTAAATAAATTGGTGCATATTCAGACATTCTATTACAATGTGTCAATTTTAGAAATGCATTATATTAAACTTTTGTTTAAAACTGTAAACCATTAAGATAAAAAGCTACTATGATAACGTTATTGATTTAAACCACAAAGCTTCATTCAAACTAGCAGTAAATTTTGGACCAATTCTTCAAGGTTGCCCTATTTAGACTATTTATTTTTTTTTCTAAAAATGGGCTATATCGCCCTATTAACAGGATCGACCAAATAATCCGAAAAATACTTACCGGTATATAGGAACAGAAGACCTTTTTGTTGCTATAACAACAAGAGTCTAGTTATTATTTTTTCCAAAATTTCTTGCATGCTATTTCTAAAAAATTATTGGACCGATCGCGACCATTTTTTCACAAATGATTAAACGTGAAATTTTTGATGACGTCACTTCCGGTTCCAATTTATCGCTGATTTTGTAAATTTTTACGACCCATTTTGTGCAGAGCTGATCTCAGAAACTATTAAAACTATTTAGTTATCAGGATAGGTAGACTGTTAATAGTTTGAAGTTGTGCACCATGTAGTTGTTTAATGCAGTGGAGTCATTCATCTAAGGAGCTCGCTATGGCACGAAAATTGGGAATGAATTTTAAATCAAGATTTTCATACGTTCTAATCAACTCAAATCATTTGAGACATAAGGCATTAAATGCACCATACCTAGACCTAGATAACTGAAACACCATCCATTCAGTCCCTGCTACTGCTCCAATTATATCTTCATCAGAATAACACAAGTCAATTGCCATCAATGGAGAAATGCCACAGTCACAGGAGCTGATCTGGTGCTGGAGATCAAGGCTAAAAATCTTGATGAGGCCATTTTTTTGGGCTACCACCACCTTTTCAAAAATTAAATGAAAAAAAAACTAGAACTGTCCTAATGGGACTAATACCCCCGCAAGGCTAATTTCAAATGGGACAAATAATTGAATTGTATAATAAAGGTTTGCGACACATAAATAAAAAAAATTCTAGAATTGTAAAAAACTAAATTAGGTACAATGCAATGGAGATTGATCCCATAGGACTATGATTTTCTTTGATGAGCTTGTTAAATTGGATAAACTCCCAAAACATTATCATAATTAGCATACTATGTAAAAATATGAAAAAAAGAAAATTTAATATTACAAACAATTTTAAAATTGCCAAAACACTACAATCATATCAGTAATTTTGAATTTCATTTAAATTAATGCCCTATAGGGTCACTTCATCAATTTACTTGACTAATAAATTTAAACAGCTTCTAAAAATAGCTAACTTCTTTATTAATAATGATATTATTTATTTCCTTATAATGTTCACATGAAGCAGTATTAAAATTACCCCAAAACCACTGCCCATTTTACAGATTATCAATTTTCCCTAAACCCATGCTCCATCTAAACCATGGCTCAGATAATGGCCCCCTTGGGACAACTGAATTCAGCCACACTTGTCTTTGATGTTCTTATTAGCTCCTAAGAATTTATCAATGACAAACAAAAATTTTGCATTGTCAGTTGATAAAATACTTATAAAAAATAAATTAAGTTAAGAAATAAAGACAAAAAACCTCCATTTGGATGTATTAATATAAATATATTTTAGTGTGTTTACTATTAATTAATTAATAAAGTCTGTAAGGATTACCTCCCTTACTTTTCAACATCAGTGTACAATATATAGAATAAGGAAAATGAAAACTGTCATAAAATCATTAAATCTTGTCTGATCTTAAAAAAAATTGCAGGTGCACATCTTCAGATGGTGTTCAACATATGTACAAATTTTCAGACTGTTCCATGCAGTAGTAAAAAATTCTATAGGGGGGACAAAGTTGCGTCTACAGACAGACGGACAGACGGACAGACAGACAGACGGACAGACGGACAGGGTGAAACCAATATACCCCCCCTAAACTTCGTTTGCGGGGGTATAATCAGCACGCTCACATTCCAAACACTTCCAGATTACCTAACAATGCTAACACATAAACATAGGTAACAAATCATAGATTACAGAGCTCACCAAGACGAGGCATCACCTTTATGAGACCACCTTTATCATATTATTTGAAAATCATAGTTCATGATCTTTATTAGAGTATTTCAAATTATTTTTAAACGAACATTTTGCTAACGGGGGGTCTAAAAATTTCTTTAATGAATTCAGTCTCTATTAGTAAGGAAAATATTTTTTAGCGGCCAATATGTGCATAAAAACTTATAAAATCACATGTTTACGTTAGATATTAAGTAAATTTTCCTTTTAATTCTTATTCGTTAATTAATTTTTGAAACGTTACAATGCAAAATGCATTTTTTGGAATGTATTTTGGTCTATAGACATATGTTCCCCCTGTGAAACAACAAACCCTTTGTTATGAATATGCTTAATAACAAGATTTAAAACCCTTCAAAAGGAATTTTTGTTTCACGGGGGGAAAGATGTTTTAAATAAAAAAATTCCGTATTCCGTTAGTTTCTATTATGAAATGAAGAAATTCAAACTATACAGTTGATATCGAAATTAAATACAAAGTGGGTAAAATAATACTCTTTATTTTATCTCCTGTAATTTCGCCAAGTTTATTAAGTATTTGCTGGTAGAAATTCGTGAAAACAATGCACTGTAAAAAACAGTTATGCACAATATCATTTCTTACCCTCTTCTGTACCCCAAATCAAACCAAATAACAGTTAAACAGCCCAACCTGATAATGAACCCTATTGTAATACATGTAATACAAAAAAAAAATGCTAATTAAATTTACAACACAATACTTGACACTATTTTACAGAATTTATTTGTTTGTTAGAAATGATAAAAGTAATTATACAAGTAACGCACGATATCATTACTGACCACATGCTGGCCTCGTTTATTCAATACACACAGAACCCGATAAAGAACCCGAACATTAAAAAATTGGAATATAAATTTTCTCAAATATATGTCAACCAGACGCTACCAAAGTGTAAACTTGATCTGTTGTTTGACATTTTGAAGCTGTTCAGCAAGTTTCAAATTATTTCTCAAATGCATAAAGAAAAAACGTGTGGTAAACTGAAGTGGGACAGACAGACAGACAGACAAACGCAGTGGAAAGCTATCATAAAGTCCCATCTGGTGAAACCGATAGGGGACTAATAATACATGTCAAAATCTGTATCACATCCCATGGCTAATATTGGAGTCTCGGGTTGATATGGGATGTGATACAGACTTTGACATGTATTGTTGTTTTTATTATATACAGTCAAAACTGTCTTAGCGGCCACCTGAAATCAGCAGCCACTTCCAATCAGTGGCCACCTTTTGTTCCCCCCGACGTGTTTCATAATATATTTGCCCTGGAATAAGCGACCACTCGCGTAACGCGGCCAGCGGCCACCCTATTTACTAACCGACCACGTAACTGCATTGTATTTAGCGGCCATTTTGTCCACTATTTTGTCACGTGATATTTCATCCCGTTAGTTGATTACAGATCCCGATCATTTTGATCGTTATGAAAACATGAAGTCACTTGGGTAATTAAATAATTAATGTGTACCTTATATGTGTTTAAATCAAATACGATGAAAATTGTTTACCTTCTTTGCATTATATTTATTTGAAAACATGGTCTCTAGTACTCCGATCGTAAAGAGGAAAGTTTAAATCTAAGTGAAAAAAAACGAAAGTTCTTGAGAAAGATAAACATAGGTAATCACAGATTACAAAGCTCACCGAGACGAGGCATCACCTTTATGAGGAATCACCTTTATGAGACCACCTTTATCATATTATTTGAAAAACATAGTTAATAATGATCATGGATATACATGGATACTGTTTTGACACAATATCGTATAACAATATCATATGTTAAAAAATTGTATAATAATCATATGTTCATTTCATATTTATTATATGATACAATGTTTATCAATACAATAATATAAAATATGATATTGCATCCTATGATACCTACAATATATATCATATAATACAATAAAATACTGTAATAAATAATGATGAAATATGATATTGTAACATATGATATGACATTGTATCTTGTTATACATTATTGTATTCGATCACATAATACAATATCATAATATATTATAATATTGATATTATATGATACAATATAATAATATATGATATAATATCATATCACATAATACATCACAATATTGTAACATATGACATTATATTGCATAATATTAGAGTATGTTATTGTATTGTATTTTATTTATCATATTTGATACACAATAGGATATTGTATCATATGATACAATAAAATTAGATACAACATTGTATCATATCAATTGATACAATATCATGTGATATAGTACTATATTATATCAAACAATATCATATTATACTATATTGTATTATATGATACAATATCACATTATACAATATCATATAATACCTATTCATGTGATATAATAATATATTATATAAACCAATATCATATTAAACAATATCGCATCATATGATACAATATTTATTATACAATATCATATCATAAGATACAATTTTATATGTTGCAATATCATATGAAACAATAGCATGTGATAAAATAGTATATTATACAATATCATATTATACAATATTGTATCATAATAAACAATACTATACATAACAATATCATGATACAATATCATATCATAATGTACAAAAAAATTGATACAATATCATATCGTATCATATAACTTTTTACAATATAATATATGATATAATATTGTATCATATTAAACAATAGTGTTTCATATCATACAATACTATATCATAGGAATCATATTTATATCAATTAACAATGAACACATCTATCAAGCAGGTTTGAGATAGGAGAATTTTTTTAGCATCCTTGATAATGGAGATCTGCATCTGAAGCTACCTCTGCGGTTCATTAATATTATAGTTAAATCAACTATGCAAGCTATTATCTATAAAATATGTGACCTGTTCCAAAAAAAACAAATCTCATCCAGCATCTGAAACCTACAGCTCAGATTCAGCATTCAAGCCTGCCAGGTACATCAGTATCATAAGATGCATCATCCCATTCTCTCACCAGAGGTCGTGCTACACAAGTTTCGCTTACACCTCTGTCAACGCCCGATGTACAAGATTCTTCTACAAACTTAAACGATAGGCAAAATGTAATAAAAATCTATGTAGTTATTCTTTTTATCTATGAATATGATTATAAATAATTAAATTTAAATCTTTAACGCCTTTACCGGTATTTATTTTTATTTCAACGTTACCGGGAGAACTATTTTGCTGAGGTAAATATTAAAATATGATCACATGATCTAGTTTGACAGATGTTTGAAAAAACAGTTTCTGTACGCTACCGATTCATCAATGATTTTACATAAATCAGCAGCAATGTCATCTCCTGTGATGTTTTTAAACGTGTCCTCAAAGTCTTCGGCCGTCGATGACTTCCCTTTAAGCTGATTGTACAGAAGAAATGAATCAACAATGCCATGTGCTTGCCATGCTTGTTTTGATCATGTGACAGACTATTTTTCCGGCGTTGACAAAGGTGTAAGCGAAACTTGTGTAGCACGACCTCTGGTGAGAGAATGGCATCATCCATGCAAGTTTGGTGAAGTTAGGACCAGGTATAACTAAGATATAATCATCAAAGGGCACCTGCTCCAAAAACTTTAACCAGCTCTAAAAACCTTAACCTCCCTATAGCATCCAAAACCTATGGCTCAAATTCAGCATTCATGCCTGTCAGGTGCATCAGTATCATTAGACGCACCATCCATGCAAGTTTAGTAAAGTTAAGGACCGGTAATAACTAAGATATATTTTTTAGCATCCTTGATAATGGAGATCAGGCTCTGCATCTGAAGCTACCTCTGTGATTCATTTATATTATAGTTCAATCAACTATGCAAGTTTGAAATAGTACTAATATTTATTAAACATGTGACCTGTTCCAAAAAACTTAACCTAATCCAGCATCCGAAACCTTTGGCTCAGATTCAGCATTCAAGCCTGTCAGGTGCATCAGTATCATAAGACGCATCATCCATGCAAGTTTTATGAAGTTAGGACCAGTAATAACCAAGATATAATCATCAGAGGGCACCTGCTCCAAAAACTTTAACAAGCTCTTAAAACTTTAACCTCCTTCATCATCATCCGAACTATGGCTCAGATTCAGCATTCCTGCCTGTCAGAGGCATCAGTATCATAAGACACACCATCTATGCAAGTTTGGTGAAGTTAGGACCAGGTATAACTAAGATATAATCATCAAAGGGCACCTGCTCCAAAAACTTTAACCAGCTCTAAAAACCTTAACCTCATCCAGCATCCGAAACCTATGGCTCAGATTCAGCATTCAAGCCTGCCAGGTGCATCAGCATCATAAGACGCATCATCTATGCAAGTTTAGTGAAGTTAGGACCAGTAATAACTAAGATATATTTACATCTACCAAGTATTATTCCCTCTATTTCTTACGGAGACTTACAGTTAATTCATAGCTCTATAGAAACAGCCAGACTGAAATCTACACGCCCCGTTTATCGATTGGTCGAAATCTACAGCGGCTGAAACTGACAAGAAAGTGACAGGACTGAAATTGACACGCCCAGTTTATCGATTGGTCGAGACCTACAGCTACCTAAGAAAAATCACGGACTGCACGAAATAACCATGATGATGTCAGACTCAAAGTCTCACAGAGACGATTTGGCTGTTTCTTTTAGCTAACGTACTTCAGTACGTTAACAGTAATTTAGTGAATTTTACTTACTTTTTACGCTCAATTTATTAATTAGTTAAAAGAAAGATGTTAATATAAACAATAAAATGCTTTCTTTGGTGATTCATTCGGGTTATGAAGGTAGCGATCATTGCAGAAAAAATTTACATAACCCGCTAACGCGGGTTATGTATTTTTTCTGCAATGTCGCTACCTTCATATCCCGAATGAATCACCAAAGAAAGCATTTTATTGTTTAAATAATCATCAAAGGGCACCTGCTCCAAAAACTTTAACCAGCTCCAAAAACCTTAACCTCATCCAGCATCTGAAACCTATGGCTCAGATTCAGCATTAAAGCATGTCTGGTGCATCAGTATCATAAGATGCACCATCCATGCAAGTTTAATAAAGTAAGGACAAGTAGTAACTTAGAAATTGCTATCAAAGAGCACCTGCACCAAAAACTTTAACTTGCTCCAAAAACCTTAACCTCCTCCAGCATCTGAAACTCATGGCCCTGATTCAGCATCCAAGTCTTTTAAGTCCATAAGTAGGTCAAGATGCATCATCCATGCAAGTTTGGTGAAGATAGTACAAGTAATAACTTAGATACAGGACCTGCAACAAAAACTTTAACCAGGTCCGGACGCCGACACCGACGCTGACGCCGAGGGTATAGCATAAGCTCCCCCCCGACTTCGTCTCGGTGAGCTAAAAAGGGCATTTCATATCGAAAGACAGCGAAAACGTTTTAAGTTTGAAAAACTCGAATTTACAACATTTTTATAACAAGTACACGTGTCGAAAAAATTATGAAATCAATGTAGACCCTGAAAGTCCTGAAGCACTGTCTAATGTAACGGCCCGGGGAACGAGGATATAAACGAATTTTGTTGGAATGGTTCAACAGTTCAATGACGCGGCATCTCGTAGAGTAAATATCACAGGACCATTTTTACAAAGAAAGCCCTAAAACTTTTTATTAATACAAAGATGTAAAATAAATAATGTATAAAACATGTAAAACTAGAACTGTCCTATTGGGACTAATACCCCCGCAAGGCTAATTTCAAATGGGACAAATAATTGAATTGTATAATAAAGGTTTGCGACACATAAATAAAAAAAAATTCTGGAATTTTTAAAAAACTCAATTACACATGTAGTTAACAAAGAAAAATTAAAATCAAAATTTTCAAAACTTCACTGTAAATACATATGTATAACTGTAACACATTTACAAATTTATGTATCTGGTGATATTTTTTTATTTCATTGTTTTAAAGAAAAACCAACAAAGTGACTATAACCCCTCCCTTTGCAGTAAATGAAAATAGCCAAGCAATGCTCTTCTGTTGATAACACTTTGAATATCTTTCTAATCAGAGTCTTGACAGATGCAATTAGTTGTTTCAAATTTTCCTCACTTTCTCCTATGGTACAATGCAACTCACTATCAGAAAATTGATCCCATAGGACTATGATTTTCTTTGATGAGCTTGTTAAATTGAATAAAATCCCAAAACATTATCATAATTAGCATACTATGTAAAAATATGAAAAAAAGAAAATTTAATATTACAAACAATTTTAAAATTGCCAAAACACTACAATCATATCAGTAATTTTGAATTTCATTTAAATTAATGCCCTATAGGGTCACTTCATCAATTTACTTGACTAATAAATTTAAACAGCTTCTAAAAATAGCTACGGTAACTTCTTTATTAATAATGATATTATTTATTTCATTATAATGATAGAAACTTTTGGTTTACATGAAGCAGTATTAAAATAACCCCAAAACCACCGCCCATTTTACAGATTATCAATTTTCCCTAAACCCATGCTCCATCTAAACCATGGCTCAGATAATGGCCCCCTTGGGACAACTGAATTCAGCCACACTTGTCTTTGATGTTCTTATTAGCTCCTAAGAATTTATCAATGACAAAAAAAAAATTTGCATTGTCAGTTGATGGAATACTTATAAAAAATAAATTAAGTTAAGAAATAAAGACAAAAAACCTCCATCTGAATGTATTAATATAAATATATTTTAGAGTGTTTACTATTAATTAATTAATAAAGTCTGTAAGGATTACCTCCCTTACTTTTCAACATCAGTGTATAATATATAGAATAAGGAAAATGAAAACTGTCATAAAATCATTAAATCTTGTCTGATCTTAAAAAAAATTGCAGGTGCACATCTTCAGATGGTGTTCAACATATGTACAAATTTTCAGACTGTTCCATGCAGTAGTAAAAAATTCTATAGGGGGGACAAAGTTGCGTCTACAGACAGACGGACAGACGGACAGACGGACAGACAGACAGACGGACAGACAGACAGACGGACAGGGTGAAACCAATATACCCCCCTAAACTTCGTTTGCGGGGGTATAATAACATACATAAATAAATCTGCAATTATAATAAAACATGTCTTTTGATGCATTTGTGTTTATTTATTGTTTTACATGATTTTGTATGCAAACTGGAATTAACGGCCACCTGTCTTATGCGGCCACAGTAAGTTTTTTAATTTCCCCAAGGTGGCCGTTTAAAACAGGTTTGACTGTATTTGAATTTAGAAAGCATTTTATCACTATCTCCAAACCGCGTATTTTTGACGTTCAAATGTATTGAATGTCATCATCGATACAAAAAATGTTCAGATCATGACTTCATAGTTTCGACTTCAGATATGCACAGAAAAAAAGAATAAGATCCGAGGTAATCCGAATAAAAAGAACAAAAGTGTTCCGGAAAGGTGTAATGAAGGGTGTGATAAAGGGTGAAATAAAGGGTGATGATACAGGTGGTGTGATAAAAGGCGCGTGCCACTGTTCATATCAAGGGTGCAAAATTCCTGTATTTCATACCAAGTATATAATAAAATATCATGTTATACAACATTGTATAATATTTTATGATACCATATCAAATGATATGATATCATGATACAAGATAGTATGATACAATATCATTTGATTTAATATCAATGATACAATTTCATATCATGATACAATAATTATATGATACAATATCATATCATATGATACATGTATCATACAATATAATATGACACAATATCATATTGAAACAATTATAATATTCTACAATATCTTATCATATGATACAATATCTTATTATATACTTGGTCTAAATTACAGGTTTTTTGCATCCCTGATATTAACAAAGGCATGCACCTTTATCACATCCCCTGTATCATCACCTTATCTACATTACCTGAGGATGCTTCCTGCAAAGTTAAAACCTTTTCTGGCCAATTAGTTTTTTATAAGAAGATTTTTCTTTTGTGCAAACAGTATCTGTAATTCATTTGTTGAATTTTGCTGATAAACAAATTGATAAATTGATAAACACTACCTAAGGCCGATCCGGATCCAAAATAACCTTGGTCACAATTTAGTTTCGTCATGATTATCAAACAAGAGGCTTAGGGGCCACATCGCTCACCTGAGCAACATTAGCCAATAGCATAATACTGTGATGCTGATCAAATCAGCATTACAGTATCATGCAAATTTAATATATCTTGACAATTTAGTACAGATCAATTTAGTACAGATCTTGCTCAAAAAGTCAAAATGTAAAAAAAAAACAAGATGTATTTATAATCGGGGCAATAATAAAGTCTCCCAAACGAACGAGGCCATTATTGGGGATAGGGATGACCCACATTGGTCAAACTTTACAGACAGATTTATTTCTTGATTATTTCTATTTCTGAAATTCCATGATGTCCCCCAGGGGTCATTTACTCTATTTCAGGTGAACCGACATGACTAAAGAAACAAGAATATATATGATTTATGAGTGGGGATCTCAAATTTTTTCAAGATATTTGGGCACTTCCTGTTCGAGGGGTGTCAGGACCACCCCCAGGGCCCATGACCTACATACCATTTGATGCCCCTTTACATAAGGAACGAGAATATATATGGTTTAGGGGTCAGGATTTTAACAGTTTCTGAAATATATGGTCATTTCCAGTTCCTGGGGGGTGGGGATGACCCCAGGGGTCAAATCTAATAAAACCCATATACAGGTGAATCTCGATAACTCGAACTTCAGGGGACTATGATTAAACTTCGAGAGATCAAGAGTTCGAGAGATCGAAAGTTTAAAAAAATAGGGAAAATTTTGTTCCTGTCATTTTGGTTCTAAACTTATAGTAGCTGGAAGTATATATATTTATAACGAGGAATGATAGACTAACATAGTTTCATTCGTATTTTCTGCTACAATACTTCAATTTAAAGTCACAGAATATTTTTAATAAAGAGCGGTTTAATTTACCATATTTTTCACAAGTTGTTGAAATTAAAAGATTAGTACTAAATTACCTATCTACCTTTGAATGAAGCAAGGGGTAGTGTCACTTACGTAATCAACCAATTAACACTACCACGCTAGCTAGCCCCAGGTGTTCAGTTGACCATCCAGGTAAGGTATATGTGGAGCTATAATTACACGCTTGATCGGTCGCGCCTGTACCTAGCCACCACAGTGAAAAACAATGACATATGTATAACGGGTCCCAGGTTTTACTTCGAGAGATCAAGAACTTCGAGAGATCGGAGTTTGAGAGATCAAGAGTAAATTTGCTTAGTTATATAGAGAAAAAAATCGGGACCATGATTTCACTTCGAGAGATCAAGAACTTCGAGATATCGAAGTTCGAGCCATCGAGTGTCACCTGTATTCCCTTTAACAGTTAATATATGATTCTGAAAACCCTATGTTATTATCTTAGTCCATTTTCAAGTTATAATCATTTACAATAAGGTCTACTATTTTTCCCATAGGGTTCAATGTTAGACCCCACACCCTTTAGACCCCCCAAAAAAGTGGTTGGCCAACCCCAAATGAAACAAGAGGCCCATGGGCCACATCGCTCACCTGAGGTATGATGAAATCATCTTAATGGAGTCATAATACAAACTATCTGGACAATGTAGTATAATACATGTTTATCCTGTATAAATGAAAATCCATTTTTCACAAACAAACAACAAAACATCGCGATTTATGCTATTAAATGCATGTTATAGTCTCGTCATAATATTAACGTATTCCATGATGCTGATAATTCATATCACATGCCGATTATTTCTTTAAAAGGAATACTTCAGTTTGTTTCTGTACTGTTCGACAACTTTACAAATACAATGAACATGTGCATATGGCATGAAATCCCGATCCCGATTCAGATACAAGTGTGCTAGCCTGGTTCCCTTAGCTACCCATAATGTCGCGCAGGAACCAGATTAGCTCATGCGCAAGCTAAATTTTCCCCAGTGCATGCGGTTTAACCTCGCTTATATATTTTCTGCGTGAACCTCAGGGTCCACGCAATAAGAAACATTACAATCACTATAAGGTCTTCCGTTGGAAACGGAAGACCTTAATAAGAAACATTACAATCACTATAAGGTCTTCCGTTGGAAACTGAAGACCTTAACTATATTGAAGAGGAATATTTACTACAGTACCTTTCCTGGCTCTTTCTCATGTATATAGACTGACATTCCTGGTGCACTAAGCTGGAAACATGCCTGCTGACTGCCATCATTGCCCCATAGTCTACATGTATAGTCATCTCCAGTAGAAACCAACATGTCTCCATTTCCAGGATTATAGGCAAGAGAATTTATAAAGTCTGAATGTCCCTCCAAGACCTAGAGTTAAAATGAAATATTAGGCTTCTAAAGTAAGTTTTTAAAAAAATTGAAAAAAAATATTTCAAGAATAAATGCAACATGACATGCAACATATCTAGATCTTTGAGTTCCTATTAAATTGTACAGTAATTGACTGGGTATGAGGGCAATTCTATGCTCGAAGTTCCAACACATCATATGTTGCCCGAATATCAGTCAACAACTGTTTTGTTATACCCTTCTGTTCACTACGGATGAAAGTATAATTTTAAGTAGCAACCAGCTATTCATGTCAAACAGCTCTCCGCAGAAATCAGATGAATATTACTTTGCTGCAACATAGCGGTCTAACAGTTTTTATGTTGGCTTGGCAGACTGATCAACATTGAATTTATTAGACTGGTTGAATTAATATTCATTTGTTGGACATTTTATTAGTAAAAACTATATAGAAGAATTTTTATAAGAATATAACAATACACAAATGCTGACCAAGGTTAAGGGCAAAATTGATTATGTAAATAATAATATGAATAAAAATTGCCCGACAATATATTGAAAAGCAATTCATATTTGTCATAATGGGGCTAACATAATTAGAATGCTGAACAAGAGGCCCATGGCCGCATAGCTCACCTGAAAAAATAGTTGTACCATTTTATTTCGATATGTTTAAATATGAAACTCTTTAAAAATATTGTAAACTCTCATATATTCCATGATCTGACAATACATTAAATGATACATAAAAAGAAGCCTATTTTTTGACATCAAGATCTAAGATGAATCAACTGACTACCCTTATTATCTATCCTTGGCCTCAACATATTTAAGATAACAAATTGTAGCATTGTGGTTCTTGAGTAGAAGATTTTTAAAGATTTTCTCTAAATATTTCTATGCTAAACTTTGAACCCCTTCTGGGGTCCCAGTATTGATCCAGGGGTCATGATTTTAATAATTTAGAAACTTCACAAAATATACAAGCTTTGATGTAAATATTGGCATTTTTGGTGCATTGGTTCTTGAGAAGATTTTTTAAGACACACCCTATTTTCACTGTTTCGTAATTATCTCCCTTTTAAAAAAGGGTTTCGCCCTTTATTTGTACAATTTAGAATCCCCTTTCCATAAAGATGCTTTGTACCAAGTTTGGTTAAATATGGCCAAGTGGTTCCAGAGAAGAAGTCAAAAATGTAAAAAGTTTACAGACAGACGGACGGACGGACAATGGACAACAGGTGATGAGAAAAGCTCACTTGAACTTAAGGTTCAGGTGAGCTAAAAATGAAGTCAACATATATCAAGATGCTTTAATGTATAATAATGTTACAAATGGTAGCATTGTAGTTCTTGACAAGAATATATTTAAAGAGTTTTTCCAATACATCTATTTAACTGATTTGTGAGCCTCTTCACAAACCCCAGTATAATATTTTAATGTATGTTTGTTTGTTTGTTTTTGTTGTTTTGGGGGGGGGGGGGTTTGGGGGGGATGGGGGGTTAACAATTTAAAATCTAAACTGTATTCCTATATGAAACTTGGGACCCCTCCTTGGGGTACTAGTATTGGTCCAAAGGTCAGTTTGAACAATATAGAATCTACATTTTAAGAGGATACTTGCATATATAGTTATATCACATATCATAACATTCAGTTCTCAAAATATATTTTTGTTTATCGAAATTTGAACTCAAGAACTGTTTGGGGGTTACAGTTTGAACAATTAAGAATAAACTCTGTATCACAATGCTTGCATTGCAATATCAAATTAAAGCATTGAAGTTGAAAAGAAGATTTTTTTCTTACATTTGTGTATATAATTTTACGTAAAAATTTGGTTCCCCATCATGACTGCATTCTTTCATTTATGAGGACCATGATTTGAACAAACTTGAATCTATACTTCTTAGAAAACTTCACATAAGTTTCAACTTCACTAGGCAAATAGTTTTTTAGGAGATCCTTTAAAGATTTTCCCTTATTATGTCAATGTAAAACATTGACAATCTCCAATCTCTCAATCTCCAAGCCTACCTGAGAGTGCTTCTAAAAAAGTTTCATCTTTTCTGGCCTAATGGTTTTTGAAAAGAAGATTTTTAAAAATTTTTCATTGAACATTCTTATGTAGACATTCCATTCCCCATTGTGCTCTACTTTATCCCTGGGGATCACAGTTTGAACAAACTTGAACCTTCACTACCTGATGATGCTTGTACACAAGTTTCAGCTTTTCTAGGTAAATGGTTTTGGAGACGAAGATTTTTAAAAGATGTTTCTCTTTTTATTCCTATATCAAAATTTAACCACCCCCCCCTCCATTCTGGCCCCACCCTATCCAAGAGAAACATGGTATGAACAAACTTAATGCCTGAGGAATCTTCTACACAAGTTTCAGCTTTTCTGGCCAAATGGTTTTTGAGAAAATTTTTAAGATTTTTCTTTTTTTTCCTAAATGAAATCCAAAATAATATTTGAGTCTAATCTACCTTCCAGGGGTTTTCCTACTGTTTTTAAACTGTGTCTAGGGTCCGTAGAATTGGGAAAATTGATGCGTAAACCGTTCAAATTGGGAAAATTACATAGCTGAGCATCCTATCTTTCATCTTTTGTAACACAATACGACACACTTCTTAGTTAGGTAGATTTTAGGAAAAAACAGTCAATTTTCAAGCATGCAAGGGATATTGCCCTGTCAGATTCATGGTTTTGCCAATATTTCTTGATTTATACTAATAGTAAAGTAAAACGACAATTACCATTTAACAATAAAGAGAGTTGATTGAGTTCAGATCACTGAAATTAAATAAAAAACTTACAAAATCATAAATAGGCAAACATGTACTGACACTGTAATTCAACATGTTTTACCTGGCATTATGTACTATTTTACAGATTACAATAGCATGTATAATGAATTACAAATGTATAAATTTTCAGTGACTTAAAACCATTATTCAAAAAGTGATATAATTTTACTGTTGCTGAACTGTATTTTTCATGGTTGAAAAATTATCAAAATGCACCACAAATGTTCATGTAGTAGTTCATTCTGTCAAGTTTGTTGAAATACATTAAATAAAGGATTGTGATTTGAATATCTGTAGAAAAAGCTTTTTTATATGGATATAAGTGAAGATTTTGTGTGATGTTTTATTTGGCAAGTCATTGCTATATGATTGCTCCAATAATGTACCTGTGTTAGCTCCTACAGCATAAAAAAATATTGGCAAAATATCATATCAGTATGTTTAAGTTCAATTTGATTGTTTACATACCGGGGGGTATTTGAATTAACAAATTTAAACAACAATAAATTAATTGGATTAAACCATAAAAACATCAACCCGCAGAAATCTTAGAACCGTTTTAACAAGAGCTTGGACTTTCGGTGGGATGTTACTATCTAGTTTGCACATCAAAACAAGCTTTCAAATATTGACCTCCTTTCTTCTAATTCGCTCCGAGACGCTCATCAATATTCATAGATTGTCAAAACCGGAAAGTTGTTTGCAAAGATCTGCCCTGCTGTGTGAAATTGACGCTGTTTCAACGAAATATACATCCCTGGAGGAAGTCAGACGAGTGTCATTGCGTTCAATGCATTCATATCTATGAGCCAATGACTGGACAGTTAACCATGAGTAGACTCCGCCTTCATCAAATTGGAGTTTGTCACGTACTACCCAAAGTCCAAGCTCTTGTTAAAACGGTTCTAAATGTATTTTAATTCTGTACAGGTACTGTTCAATTTTCAAGAAAAAAGTAGATTTGTCACATTTATATTGGTGTGTACTTTTGAAAACTTGTGTATGTTCATTAAACTGCTTTATTCTGAATTTCGAATGGTGTCATACTCAAGTTTTCATGAAAGTTCATGAATGTTCATTCCATTGAAGTTTAAGTCCTGAATATTCTATATAATTTCAAATACTTTTAACTTTTAATATTCAGAACATTATCTGTTTTTAAAAAAATTTATACATCTCAAAATATTATTAAAACACAGCTTTCATGAACATTCATGAATATTCAAACACCTATTAATGTGGCAATAATTCTTTAATTTTGAAAATACCTGGATATTCATATGTATTCATAATTTGTTCATGAATTACATTTTAAGAATATATTCATGAATAAAATTCATGAACCACCTTTATGAACCAGTTATGAACTAGTCATGAATACATCATGAAACTTCATGAACGGTTCATTAAAGTTCTTAAAGTCATGAATTTCATCTCGCAGGGGTGGTACGTGAATTCACACATTTTCAGCACCATTTGAAATAATCTGTTAAGTTTTATTGTTTTATTTAAATGAAATATTGGTGAAATTGAATTCTTTTCTGAAAAATGCATCAGTTTGGAATATTCAATTGCAGGCATATTTCAGCATTTAAATAGCATTAAATTTCATTAAATTAAGAATTGATCCGATTATTTAGCATCAAAATTCCAACAGATTTCAAACAATTGTTTCAGACAAAAAATTACATCAGGATTAATGCTTAATATAGAGTATTTCAGCAATATTCAGAATAGTTCAGACTGTTTCAGCAATATTCAGAATAGTTCAGACTGGTTTAGCACTATACAGATAGAGTTCAGACTGTTTCAGCAATTTTCAAAACAGTTCAGATTTTTCAGACAAATTCAGAACAATTCAGATTTTTCAGACAGTTCAGCAATATTGCTGAAATGTGTTCAGAACTGGTTCAGAGGCACAAAATGGTAGTAAGCAATTTTTCAGATATGATTCAGATATATTTCAGTGAATTTAAGGAAATTTTCAGAAAATTTCTTTCATGAGTCAGATTTTGTAACTTAGAATGCTTAGTGAGACATCCTTATATATGATACAAAATAAACAATCATAAAACAATAATTTTATGATTTAAAAAGTAATATGCCAATGAAAACCCAGAAAACTGTATAGAATCTTTTTGTTTTGCTAACCTGTGTTGAGTCATATGTGTTATTAATAATTCATTTTTCCCAAAAGAGCACTTTGTCGACCAAAAACTCCCAACTGAAAGGGAACAGGACCCTGTACCAAAAAGGGTTAATTAAACAGCTGATAACAGTAAACTATTTCAAAATACACTTGAAACATCATGTGACAATTGAATAGACATTAAATATGTGTTCAAATAAAAAATATTTTTCTTCTTGAAATAAACACTTATAATATTGGAAAATGGGATCCACAATTTTTACTTGAAAATGGCATGTCCATGAGAATTTGGCATCCTAACAATGAACTTATCTGTGAAAGTGTCATCTTTGACATCAACATACCATAAATTTTCTTCAAGTTCTTCAACTAAAATCAATTCACAAGTTTGGTCAATATTCACACTTGCAAAATGTTTCCCAACATTCATAATACCATACTCTTTCAGTTGCATTGGTTGTACAAGAGCATACACAAGTTCAGTTTTTAAATGTAAAACAAAATAAAGAACAGCAACAACTTTTTTGCTTTTCGTTATAAAGACACTGCATGTTCTCCTCTTCATACGAGAATAACTTTGAGAATAAAACTTTTTGCCATGGAGAAGGATTCTTTCTACTTTTTTGATTTCTGATGTATCCTCAGCACAAAATGATCTCATAATGAAAGATTCATATGCATCGTTGGGAATTTTAGTCAAGGCCCCTGCAACTTCACAATTCAACATACATTTGGTACATTTCCATAACCTTTCTTTTAAAGTCAATTGAAGACTGTTTCTCAAAACAGTTTGTGCCTCCTTGAGCCTCATTACCTGATGCGTTATATTCCCAGTTCCATGCACTGATTTTGTAATCATAGAATTGCAGTCTTCAAATGGGAAACAGCTCCACGCCCACAATGGACCAAGAAGTTGAACATAGTCTACATAATGGAACCCAATGTTATGCACATTAAGTCCACAGTTTCCTTGAGGGTACAAATTACAAAAATCTTGAAAAAACTTGCTAAGAATTCTTTCTGCTCTTCTAAGGTTTTCATTCGTTATATAATCACCTAACAGCACATAAATTCCTTCGGAAAGCAAAGCAAAATGTTGCAAACAATTCTCTGGCAAAATTTCACATAGACATGGAAGGGCATAGTAAAGAAGCCAAGCTTGCAATTCTGTAGCTTTGAAATGAGTGTAATTTTGTTCCAGATCTCGAGGTAATCTTTCCATACATTGTGGAGGCTGTATGCTATTCATTCGTTTTGAAATAATCTTTAAATGGTTCCCCACAAAGTAGTTACTTTTGCTTTCCGTTGCTGAGAACCATTTGTTCATGAGGCATTTAACAACACCAAGTAATATTCCATGCATGTAGTCAGGGGGGCTTCCACTTACAATTGGGAAATCCTTCAACTTCAGTAGAGCAGACTCTCCTCTGAAACCTTTTATTCGACTGTTTGGTGTGCTATTCAACATGCAAAAAGATACATTGTCTTGATTTCGTTCTGGGTATTTGTCATTATTTTCTCGGAATGGGAAAGTTCTGCAGTGTCCCTTTCCTTGTTTTACAACTTTACCTGGATCTTCACAGGCTATGCAGGATTCACTTCCATTATATTGGGTCATATTTAGGACAGCAGCTTTAGCAGGTAAATCGTAGGTTCCACAAATTACTTTCACTTTGACACTGGTTTCTTTATTATCTAAATCTACAACAATCCCTGCATCATACAAATTGTTAAAAACAGAGCACAGTGATCCCAAATATTGTTGCATTGGTGGTTTCCCTTTTCCTTGCCATATGCTTGCAAGTATAATATTTTCCCTTGCAAAACGCAAAGAAGGTGATAGTTCATTTATAGCAAAGAAAACGGTTGTACTTTAGAAGACGAATAGAGACTCAAGCCATCAGTATTCATTAAAACAGTAATATTGCAGTTGTGATAAAGGAAACCTCCTTCAGATAATAACTGTCTGTATATCCTTCCATCTGTTATATCAGTAATAAGGTGAGGGGCGTCTGCATGTCTTTCCAATATTTGGCTTTTGTTTCGTTTAATATCATCCCATATTCCTGCAAATAAAACATTACGAAAGCTTCATAAATATACCTGCAAGTTATACCACATCTTATCTCTTTGAATTTGGTGAAAAAACATAAATCACTGTAACTATTTTCAACTTAACATACTTTCTAAATTCAATAAGTTTTATTTTACCATTTTATTTAACATGGTTAAGTGTTTAAAAAATATACTTTGACATAAATTCAAAATAAGCTAGAGCTTTAACATCTTCATTTTATTGGATAAAATGTTCCTAAAAAGCATCACATAGAGGGTTATCCCCTTGTTCAACATGCTTACATCAACTAGATGTGTTCCACAAATGCCCCCGCAGGTGACCAAAATTTCAAATGCCAAACTTAGTATAACATTTGTTTGAATTCAGAATAAGTTATAAAATTTTTTCGGTTTCAAACACATTCTTTCTAAAACATTAAATCTCATTTGTCGTTTTGGTTAAAACCGAAATAAACAATCATTAAAACGTTTCATGTCAATTACGCGTTGTCTTAAACAAAATCATTCGGGAATTTCCTCCAAAAGAGAAGTTGAAGTCCCCATGTATTCTGATTCTAAAATTATATTTACCTGGAGATTGCAGCAAGTTCTTCAACTGTCTTTCAACATTTGCAAAGACGAAGCTCGCACATGCTTGTTTTGCTGTGTTAATTGTATCGCCTGCCTTGTATTGTGGACCCCCACATTCCCTGCATATGTCAACATCTGGATTGTTAGGAAAAACTCTATAGCACTTTTCGCAGTAATGTACTTCTGATGCAAAGTCTGCATCAAGAAATCCCCAAAAGTTTTTCATAATTTAAGTTTCCTAAAGACTTGCACTCCGGGAAAACCTTTTGCATTGTACAAAGAACATCCTTTGAAGAAGAAGCAGAGAAATTATTTCTTAAAAAACATGACAATAAACACATTTCAACATTCTGTTTCTCCTTATTGCTGAGCTGATCATGGTCCCCTTCGCTGCTAGAAGATACTGAATTGGAGAAATCACTGTCGGAGAAATCACTGTCAGAGAAATCACTATCTAACTCAGAGCTGTCAGGCGTTTCTGTTGATACCTCAGCGTCACTCTGATCACATGAAGATGTATTTGTATCGTGAACATTTTCGTGTGGTAATTTTGGATTATCACAATGTATCAGTTCTTCTGTCTGTATGTCTGAAATGTAACACAAGTTCAAATGTTTAATCAGAATAGTAACAACCTAAGGACACAACTTTAAAATGTTGATGAAATGTAAATAATTTCGTGAAAATATCTACATTTAAGGTAACTCCAGTGTCTTTCGGATCTGGTTCTCTTTTTACACGGCGTGCTAAATTTCCGGTTATAATTTTGGCACACAACAAGTGTTTTAGAATAATTATGGTTTGGTCCAAAAGTGAAAAATTTGTTAAAATATAGCATCTCCGTCGTTTAGAGGGATCGGAGAAAGCAAGGAAAGCAGCAAAATGTAAAAAGGTAAATGAGTGTGTAATATAATTGTACGTATTATATGCATTCTCCTCCAACAATTACACTGCGTTTATGTAGCTTGACGACCTCATGTGTCCTCCGGGTCAAGGAGAGGATAAGTAGGTACTTGTGTAATTCAAACTACATAACACTGATTGGTGTTTAATCTACATATAAATATGTTTAAAAAAATGGGATAGTAGAAAGTATTTGAAATAGAGGGGAAGGGGGTACTACTGCACTCAACTATATGAGTTTTTTGGCAGTCTCGACCTTAATTTTATATGTATAATACGGTTTCATTGGGTATATCAATTTAAATTACTGTAAGATTGTGTGTTTTTGGTACAATTCATTTTTTTCCAAAGTTTGAAAAAAACAACTAGTAAAATTTACATTTTCAATATGGGGGTACACATGTTCAAGAGACTATCAAGCAAAAAGTAGATGGTCAATTTTGATAAACTATGTTTTTTTGTTAACACAATATGTAACTCTTAATAAATATTCTTTGAAAAATGTATGTAAACTGAATAATTTTTTAGAATTTTTCAAAAATATGCAATTTTGTTATTTTTGGGGGAAGGTCGTGGCAAGAAAAAATGTAATATTTTTTATATTTTCTGTAGAAAATCATAAAATTTTTATGATTTAATGATAATCAATTGATTTGCTAAAATTATAACCTAACATGATGTATTTTGGTGCATAATTTAATAAATTATGAGATCATGCATCATGGTGTTAAATTTTGGCTGTTAAGTTTTTGAACCTTGTGAGCTGAAGCTCACTGTAGGAAAACAAACGTGCAAAGGTATAAATCTTTTGGTCTCTATAGTAAGTTTATAAGTTGTTTTAACTATTAAAATTAAAAAATGTTTGGTTTGACACGGATTTCTAAAACACTGGAGTTACCTTAATATGTGACTATTTATATAATTTATGCTTATTTTCTCCTTGGAAAAGGGCATACCATAAATTATGATAGAATAAACTGGGTGAATTGTAATTTTTTATGAGCTAGTGTCAACTTGGGCCATCCAGAGGAAATGTTTAATTCTTTTCTTTGATTAAAAACCCAATTGAAAAAAATAATATATTTTGATGAACGAACTAAAACGAAAACATTTAAATTTTTTTTATTATTTGCTTTTTAAATTTGCCGGGGGGTTGGGGGGTGAGGGGGTTATTACAATGAAGTGGGAGGCAATTCCAAACAAACAATAATTTTATTCTGGCCTTGTTTCAATACAAATAATCAAGAGCTAATTCTATCCTAATAATGAAAATAACCTTTGAATTCTTCTTTGATCTCATTATCATCATCTCGAGTTTCTTCTTTATTAAATTGGTTGACATTTTCATCAGTCAGTATATATTTTTTTTTTTGTAATGTAGTGTACTCCGGGGTACTTCAATTTTAGGGTTGTAAAGATATTGTTTTCTTCTTTTTTTTCAATGGACCTGTAAAATAAAAAAATTCAATGTTGAATATTTATCATATATAGCACATACATCAATTTTGTACATGGGGCTACTGTGCTTTCACATTAAGCCCAGTTATAAAAAAAAAAACACAAAAAAACCCGAAATTTATTGTGCCACATTTAATTAGCTAGTCTTGGAAATAGAACAAATTCTAGAATCACTTCATTCTAAAGTCCAATTTAGTTGGAGCCTAATTGAAGTAATTTCATAAATGTAATCTATAGTAGAAATATCGAATGTTACGTCAATAGTTATTCATTTCATTGACACTTTTTGTGTTTAAATAGCTCAAACCCTGAGTAAACAACATTCATAACAAGAGGCCCATGGGCCACATCGCTCACCTGAGGAACAATAGGTATGATAAAATCAGCTTAAGGGGGAACAGGACGTTGCAGTGTAAAATTATTTGTCAATAAAATTTTTTGCTTTTCTTAGCACGTTTAGATTTAGATGTCCACTACAACATGCATTATTTTCATGACTACTTTCTTACCTTGCAAGGGAGATATTTTGATAGGAATTATCCCCCTTGTCTGTCATTATGAATTTTTTTAACAATTTCAATTTTCTGCAATAATTATTTTATTTGATGTATATTATTTGCAAATTATATTCATTACTTTTGAGAATGGAAACAAATTTCAAAATCAATTACAACATTGGCCTTTTTACATAGCAATATCATAATTTTATCAAAATATTGCTCAAATCAGCACTTCAAATTTTGAAGTTTTTGATTCTAAATTTGAACAAAATGTGATGGCACAAAAAAAACTGTCAATTAATTTTTGAACAAAATTTCATATATCAACCTTAGCATGCGCTTTATTACTTATAAAATTTTCATGGCCACTTTCTTGCCATTCAAGAGAGATACTACAATAGGAATCACCAATACCCCATATTCTGGAATTAATTGACCTTTTGTGACAATTTCTGTTTTAAACTATCAAAAAAGTAATGCATTATTTAGATTGGGCCAATTGAAATTTAGATTTAATTGGACATCTTGAGAAGATGTTGAAAATGTGAAAAGTTTACAGACAGACAGACAGACGGACAGACAGACGGACGGACGGACGACAGACAAAATGTGATCAGAATAGCTCACTTGAGCTTTCAGCTCAGGTGAGCTAAAAAGTCATACTTTTTCCATGCATCGCATGTAAATGATACAACGTGGATCGCATGGTTGGGAAGTATCTGTGACATGATCCACATTCGTATTGTTTTCGTCCATTCTCCCATACTTCTTCGAAGTCAATGTTGCCCTCTGGCTCTGTTATGTTTTCTGCGGCCGCCATATTGTCATTCAAATATACACAAAACGAGGCTCTGGCTCATGGGGACGCGCATTGATTCGTGATATTAATCGTGAAGATAAAAAAATTTTTTTTAAACTTTCATGTCAGTAAAATGAAATGATACTTTTATCAGTAAAAAAAGGTTTAGATTTTCCTCGTTATTCTTTTTCTATATAAATGTGTTGAAATTTCGGAACTATTTTTTAACGCGGTCGTACATTTTCTATAGGTCAAGACAAAAAGGCGCAAACTTGAAACGCGCGAGTCCTTGAACATGTCGAGTAAGCTTTATGCATTGATAGAATGGGAGGATCGATATTTAAGCATTATAAGTGTGGACACTATTTGCCAGCCTCGAAAGGAGATTGCAGAATATGAAGAAGGGGAATACATAAAGGCAAAGTTCAAAGGCTCCATCTACAGGGCAGTCATTGCTGAGATCAGTCGTAAGTACAGTCTGCTCAAAATGGCCGCCGTAACATCGTTTTTTGGGAGTTGAATTTTCAGAGATAATTATCAGCCTATTTTGGGAAATGCCATTTTTAGTGAATTGGGAAAATTTCATCGACAATTTGATGAAATTGGGAAAAGTTCTATATATGTAATAAAGATCACATCATGATTTTAGAATGTAATCCACATAGACTTCTGAATTTGTACAACCAAACAGCTAGACTTTTAAATATGATTCAACTTTATATAGTTATGTATGAGATTCCTATTTCTGGTCATTTGAAAAGTCTTTTTCTAAATAAACTCCTTCAAAAAATACAATGTATATACACATGAATGATTCACCAAGTCCCCTATGTCATGTATGTCTCTTAAAATGCAAAACTGCATTGAAAATATATTTTTCTATTTGAAATAACTCCTAATGCCTACCTTTTACTCAAATATCAATCGAGTACATGGAAATTACATGATACATTTACAGTATGCTACAATATCACGATGTGTAGAAAAACAGAGGAAATTCGGATTAAAAGTTGGCGATGTTTCCAGTGCGTTTTAAAACATATATTATGACTGCAGCTTTGATAAATGAGTTAAATAGAGAAAAAATAAGGACATTTTGATTATCTTATGAAGTATTTTTCCAACAGAATTCAACATAAAAGCATTGTTCACCATTTGGGAAAAAAATACTGCTAAATTGAGAAAAATTGAACCTATTTTCAATTGGGAATGGGGCCGAATTATCAGTATTATCTTTTAAATAAACAATTATATCGAAATATAAACAGCTATAAAACATATTACCAAAAAATTCAAAATATTATATTTCCATGAGTTTATGTCTTATAAACAATATTAAAAGAGGAGTTTTAGGAGGCAGTTGGCTACCGGTCGTCCGAGATTTCGCCGATGTTTTATAGCTATATTTTCTATATATTAATCTTATTTTACAATTTTTGTTTCAAAAATGTCTAAAACCTATGCCTATTTTTCATTAAAACAGTATACTTTTGGTTTAAGATCATTATCTCAGTTAACTAAAAAGAAGTTCTCAACAGTAAGGTCAGTACCGTAACATTTTTTAACAACAAAACATGCTAATGGCGGAGTTGCCAATCTCTGTTCAGACATGTCTCTGCTCCTATGCAGTTACTCTCACAAACCAAAAGTGAAAGCGTTTTTGTTTTTAATCAAGGGACAGGAAACAATTAAGGATATATAACTTTATGTTAATTGAGAAAGCAAAGCAATTTTGTTTGTCTTACTGATTTATTGTAAATTTTCAGATGATAAAAAACATCTTGAAGATAAAAAGAAAGCTGGGGAGCTCAATTATACATTTAAGGATGCATCAGTTGGTATGAATATTGAATAAGTTCTTTTAAAGAATAAGCAAAACAGCTAAATTAAGTCTCTTATTAAGTTAAACTATTGAATAGATAGTACTTTGTCTCTGAATAATTGCATAAAAAAATAAATAATATTTATGTCTTATAGCACCCTGTACGAGCAAACCCCTTTCACCGCAATCTTTGCAATTGACTCCGAAGAGGGCTGTTTTATCAGATTCAAAGTCTGCGAGACAGTTGTCCCCAGCCACTGAATTCTACAGGTAATTCAAGCAGGTTCATATACCTAGTAACCATCTGCATCATCTCTCTGCACTGACTTCCTATCATGATTTCAAACACGATAATGAAAATATTTATATCATATAATAGCATCCTGTTCGAGCAAATCGGATCTTCCAAGACAGACTTTGCAGTCAACTTCCAGAATGACAACTGTTTCATCAGATTTGGATTCAGTTTCACAGTTGTCCCCTGCAGCCACACCACTGAATTCTACAGGTAATTCAAGCAGGTTCATATATCTAGTAACTTGAAACTGTTTGCATCATTTGTAAGTTTAGTTGGTCTAAACATATCTTATTAATTGTTTATACTAGTGATATTCATTTTATTGGTAAACTGATATATTATATGTTTTTTGTTTCCCGATACGTTGAACGCCATACGAAAACCAACCCAGGAATATACCAGTATTTTTCTTATGTTTAAAAATTCAGAAAATGAATTGTTTCATCGACCCAACTTTAACAAGAGGCCCAGGGGCCACATCGCTCACCTGAGCAACAATAGCCTTAACTCTGATCAAATTAGCATTACAGTATTAAAATCAAAATATCTTGACAACTCATAAAGTACAGTAGATCATGCTCAAAAAATTTAAAACATCTGCCGATTTTTATCCACATATTTTTATGGTAAATACATAGCCCCTTTTGTTGTTGTACCTGTAAGAAGATTTTTCTCTATTCCTATATAACCCCCCCCCCCCACTTTGTGGCCCCACTTTTCTATAGGGAATCATGGTTTGATCAAACTTTAATCTGCACAACCCGTGCTTTTACACAAGTTACTACTTTTTGGACTGAAAACTTTCCCAGAATATTTTTAAACATTTTCTCTCTATATTCCTATGTAAAATTCATCCCCCATTGTGGCCCCACCCTACCCCCAGGGACCATGATGTAAACAAACTTGAATCTACACTATCTGAGGATGCCTTCACAAAAGTTTGATCTTTTCTGGCCTAATAGTTTTTAAGGACAAGATTTTTAAAGATTTTCTCTATATATTCTTATGTAAAAATTCACCCCTCCATAGTGGCCCCACCCTAACCCCCAAGGACCATTATTTAAACAAACTTGAATCTAAACTATAGACTGAGGATGCTTCCGCTCAAATTGGAGCTTTTCCGGCCTAATAGTTTTTGAGAAGAAGATTTTTAAAGATTTTCTCTATATATACCTATGTAAAAATTCATCCTCCATTGTGGCCCCACCCTACCCCCGGGGACCATGATTGAATCAAACTTGAATCTACACTATCTGAGGATGCTTCCACTCCAATTTGAGCTTTTCTGGTCTAATAGTTTTTGAAAAGAAGATTTTTAAAGATTTTCTCTATATATTCCTATGTAAAAATTCATCCCCCCATTGTGGCCCCACCCAACCCCCGGGGACCATGATTTAAACAAAATTGAATCTACCCTATCTGAGGATGCTTCCACTCCAATTTGAGCTTTTCTGGCCTAATAGTTTTTAAGAAGAATATTTTTAAAGATTTTCTCTATATATTCCTTTGTAAAAATTTATCCCCCATTGTGGCCCCACCCTACCCCCGGGGACCATGATTTAAACAAACTTGAATCTACACTATCTGAGGATGCCTCTGCTTAATTGGAGCATTTCTGGTCTAATAGTTTTTGAGAAGAAGATTTTTAAAGATTTTCTCTTTACATGTATATACCTATGTAAAAATTCATCCCCCATTGTGACCCCACCCTACCCCCGGGGATCATGATTTGAACAAACTTGAATCTACACTATCTGAGGATGCTTCCACTCCAATTTGAGTTTTTCTGGCCAAAAAGTTCTTGAGAAGAAGATTTTTAAAGATTTTCTCTATATATTCCTTTGTAAAAATTCATCCCCCCATTGTGGCCCCACCCTACCCCCGGGGACCATGATTTAAACAAACTTGAATCTACACTATCTAAGGATGCTTCCACTTAAATTTGAGCTTTTCTGGTCTAATAGTTTTTGAGAAGAAGATTTTAAAAGTTTTTTTTCTTTATATTCCTATGTAAAAATTCATCCCCCCATGGTGGCCCCACCCTACCCCCGGGGACCATGATTTAAACAAACTTGAATCTACACTATCTAAGGATGCTTCCACTTAAATTTGAGCTTTTCTGGTCTAATAGTTTTTGAGAAGAAGATTTTAAAAGTTTTTTTTCTTTATATTCCTATGTAAAAATTCATCCCCCCATGGTGGCCCCACCCTACCCCCGGGGACCATGATTTAAACAAACTTGAATCTACACTATCTAAGGATGCTTCCACTTAAATTTGAGCTTTTCTGGTCTAATAGTTTTTGAGAAGAAGATTTTAAAAGTTTTTTTTCTTTATATTCCTATGTAAAAATTCATCCCCCCATGGTGGCCCCACCCGACCCCCAAGGACCATGATTTAAATAAACTTGAATCTACACTATCTGAGGATGCTTCCGCTCAAATTGGAGCATTTCTGGCCTAATAGTTTTTTAGAAGAAGATTTTTAAAGATTTTTTTCTATATATATTATGTAAAAATTCATCCCCCCACTGTGGCCCCACCCTACCCCCGGGGACCATGATTTATACAAACTTGAATCTATACTATCTGAGGATGCTTCCACTTAAATTTGAGCTTTTCTGGCCTAATAGTTTTTTAGAAGAAGATTTTTAAAGATTTTCTCTATATATTCCTATGTAAAAATTCATCCCCCCATGGTGGCCCCACCCTAACCCCGGGGACCATGATTTAAACAAACTTGAATCTACACTATCTGAGGATGCTTCCACTCCAATTCAAGCTTCTCTGGCCTAATAGTTTTTGAGAAGAAGAAGTTTAAAGATTTTCTCTATATATTCCTTTGTAAAAATTCATCCCCCCATGGTGGCCCCACCCTACCCCCGGGGACTATGATTTGAACAAACTTGAATCTACACTACCTGAGGATGCTTCCATACAAGTTACAGAATTTCTGGCCTAATAGTTTTTGAGAAGAAGATTTTTGAAAAATACCTACAAGTTTTAAATAATTCTAAATTATCTCCCCTTTAAAGAGGGTGTGGCCCTTCATTTGAACAAACTTGAATCCCCTTTACCCAGTGATGCTTTATGCAAAGTTTGGTTGAAATCTGCCCAGTGGTTCTGGAGAAGAAGATGAAAATGTGAAAAGTTTACAACGCCAACGCCGACGCCAACGCCGACAACGCCAACGCCGACAGACAATGGACAAATTTTGATCAGAAAAGCTCACTTGAGCTTTCAGCTCAGGTGAGCTAAAAACTGCATCAGTATGAATATACATAAAATTATATTTCATTTAATTGATATTTGTTGTGGGCAGTTTGATTTTAATGTGAATAACTAAATTTTGAAACGCAAATACATAATGAAGTGATTGATTTTTCATTAATTTACAAGATTAATGAACAAGTTAAGGTTAATAATTGCTTATAAATCAAACAAATGTGTCAAAATATATCACAATATAATGATTATTTTTGGCAATACCCATCCCTGGTTTATTTTTTTGATAAACTTTAAAACTCCTGATGATCGATAGTGAAACAAGTTGAGTTTATTCGGTGTTGTGATTTTTTTTCTTATGTGTTTGTGTACATGCACACATAAGTATAAACACAAAACAAGAAAACAGGTTGAACTTCTTATGAAAACAATGATATTTTTATATTATTTCATGATTATGATAAAAGGCAATTAAGCAATGGTGTAAATTTCAGATAATATGTCGCATCTTTTCTTTGCTGTGGGTTTAAACTCATAAATTGTATTTTGTGAAAAGGAAGGGGGGCATTATGAATACTTTAGCACTTGTAATGTAATGCTTTGTGGTAATTTATAATGAAACAATGTAAACTTAAGGACGACAGACCCAATTCCATTTGCGCAGATATCATCGCGCAGCTAAAGGAGTGATTGTTATGCACATCGAAATTTCAATACTACGTCACAATCACTAAAAGTCAATGAAAAATCGCTTATGATGCAATATATGCTGTTCAACGTCATCAATACACACTTTATGTAGTGCAAGTAGTGGCTGACCTTGCTATAATTTAACAAGCTAAAATATGCTTTCAACATTATTTAACATGCACAAATATCTTTAAGGGATGTCAATTACTGTGGTGAGTTTTATATTAGTTCAAGTTAATTATAACCATCTACATAGTTTAGTTTACAGTAAACCCTCCCTTGTGCTTAAGTTTTAAAGTATTTTATCATAGACAAATGTTAGGCATACTCTGATAGTTGGTTTGTTTCATAAATCAACCTTTAAACAAGAGGCCCATGGGCCACATCACTCACCTGAGGAACAATAGGTATGATAAAATCAGCTTAATTTAGTCATAATATCAAAGGCCTGAAGGGCCACAATGGCGTCGAGTTGACATTAATTTGAAGAGTAAAAACCTGAATATTATTTTTAAATTCAAAATAAACCCCTCACCTAACAAAAATGCATATATTTTATTTTTATTTGTGTTGTTTATGGTTCTCCTTCATTGATCACACATACATTTAGGTACTATAGATTAAAAAAATCCTTTAAACAAAGTATGATCTTATATGATTGTACTTGAGATCAACTTTTCTTATTGTTTTGCTGGAGATTAATGTTTATAAAAATTGAGTCGGATGGTCAATTTTAATAAAACAGATATTTTATATGGATTTTATGCAGTCAACTTAATATGGAAAACTCAAAATGAAGTATGATTTTTTTTTTCAGATATCATTCTAATTTTGTTATTGACCCTTCATTTAGAAAATTGGTATCAATTATACTTACTATTTAAAACAAATATAAAGACAAATACATTAGTTGACTACTTTCAAATAAATAAAAATTCTGTTTTTTATAACATATTTCATTAAATTACAATTCATTACAATTTGACTCACCTAATTCTTAAAAAAATTTGAATGCTAGTTAAAAATATCTTAGAAGTTAAAATTTTTTCAGATATTTTTTCTCTATTCAAATAGAATATATTTGTATATCAAAAGTATGATTGTATTTAATTCTTTATATTGTATACTGCTGATAAACACTCTGTTTTATTATCAATTTGATTTAAAATTCACATGGGTCCAATTGACGCGGGCCGAAAAGAACAGGGGTAGAAATAAGAAAGCACCCATTCCTGTTGTTTACGAAGTGAAAGTAGAGGGTTTAGAATTACTTTTGGTGTAGATATATCACCGTTGTAGGAAGTTTTGTTTCTAAAAGATCAACATCTGTGCATTGTTAACATTCGATTTGGAAACAAAATAACCTGTTTTGCAGGCAGGTATGTTTCAAAAACAAATTGAGTATGTATACCTAACTATCGCATGTTCTTCGGTAAAAGTGTATTCATCCGCCGAAACACAGACATATTGTTTACAATAAAATATTAACATTATCAAAGACCTCAACAATTTTTGTATCTGCCAACTTGTTTTGTTGACGTACAGTTCTGCTCAAAATGGAAGTATGTCATCTTTTTTTCTTCGAACACATAAGAAAACTTTGCACTCATTTGAGTTGTTTGGCTCCTTAGAATTGGCAACTTCCGGCCGTACGATCCCTAGATGGCTTTCGAGCTTTGCTCGACGCCATAAAAAACTATCTGGACAATGTATTATAATATACATCATGTACATGTAGATCCTGTTTAAATAAAAATCAATTTTTTCCACTGGATATTCTTATGTTTATTATCATTAGTCCCTTTTCTAACAGGATGATTTTATAGTAATATCACATGTTGAGCATTGCAGCTCTCAAAAAGATCCTAAACAATTGTTTATAAATGGGATATAAACCTGCATCAAACTCTGAACCCCTTGTGAGACCCAATCGTCCAGGAATCATCCAGAAGCCAAAATCTAAACAATATTAAATAATCACCTGGCTGATTAGTTTCTGAGAAGAAGATTTTTAAAGATTTTCTCGTAATATTCCAATGTAAAATTTCCACCCCTATTGTGGCCCCACTCTACTACCCAGGAATCATGATTTTTACAACTTTGAATCTACACTACCTGAGGATGCTTCCAAACAAGTTTCAGCTTTCCTAGCTTATTAGTTTCTGAGAAGACGATTTTTAAAGATTTACTCTATATATTCCTTTGTAGAATTTCGATCCCCAATTGTGGCCCCACTGTACCCCTGGGGGAAATGATTTTCACAACTTTAAATATACACTACCTGAGAATGCTTCCACACAAGTTTCAGCTTTACTGGCTAATTAGTTTCTGAGAAGAAGATTTTTAAAGATTTTCTCTATATTCCTATGTAAAAAGTCACAATTGTGGCTACATTAGAAAGCTTCCACATAAGTTTCAGCTTTCCTGGTTAAACGGTTTTTGAGAAGAAGATTTTTAAAGATTTACTCTATATATTCCTATGTAAAAAGTCGACCCCCCATTGTGGCCCCACCCTACCCCCGGAGGTCATGATTTTCACAACTTTGAATCTACACTACCTGAGGATGCTCCCACATAAGTTTCAGCTTTCCTGGCCTAACGGTTTTTGAGAAGAAGATTTTTAAAGATTTACTCTATATATTCCTATGTAAAAAGTCAACCCCCATTTTGGCTCCAACCTACCCCCGGGGGTCAAGATTTTCACAACTCTGAATCTACACTACCTGAGGATGCTTCCACATAAGTTTCAGCTTTCCTGATTGAACGGTTTTTGAGAGGAAGATTTTTAAAGATTTACTCTATATATTCCTATGTAAAAAGTCGACCCCCCCCCCATTGTGGCCCCACCCTACCCCCGGGGGTCATGATTTTCACAACTTTGAATTTACACTACCTAAGGATGCTTCTACATAAGTTTCAGCTTTCCTGGTTGAACGGTTTTTGAGAAGAAGATTTTTAAAGATTTACTCTATATATTCCTATGTAAAAAGTCGACCCCCCATTGTGGCCCCATCCTACCCCCGGGGGTCATGATTTTCACAACTTTGAATCTACACTACCTGAGGATGCTTCCACATAAGTTTCAGCTTTCCTGGCCAAATGCTTCTTGAAAAGAAGATTTTTGAAAATTTCTCGAAAATTTTCATTAATTCCTAATTATCTCCCCTTGTAAGAGGGCTTGGTCCTTAATTTCACAACTTTGAATCCCCTTAATCCAAGGATGCTATGTGCCAAGTTTGGTTGAAATTGGCCCAGTGGTTCTTGAGAAGATGTTGAAAATGTGAAAAGTTTACAGACGGACAGACAGACAGACGGACAGACAGACGGACAGACGGACGACAGACAAAATGTGATCAGAATAGCTCACTTGAGCTTTCAGCTCAGGTGAGCTAAAAATGTATATAAACTTTTTCTTAGAGTTTGGGCAGTACTTAATTCTCATGAAAAATTGAAGAAAAATAACGGCAAACCACACTTTGGCATGTGCCCGTCAAAACGAAGTCGATGACTAAAGTGGTCATTCTTTAAATGATATTAATTCAAAATCATCATTTATTAGTGTCACATTTTAATTTGGATAGAAAATCTATTGCCGAATTTTTTTAAAAAAATTTTCTTTCTTAAAAACGTTTTTTCAGGTTATGTTTAATTGAAAAAGATGTAACACAAACATTTTTTGAAATGTTCCCTACTAAAAATCTTATTCGATTTTTATGTTATTTTTTGGATTGATTTTTATATATCTTTAGTTAAACTCTAACTCATATAAAATTTTCTTGAAAATCGATCACTATTGTAGAAGTGAATTGAGTCCGTCGTCCTTAAGTGTTAATTTTGACCCAAGACTGCATGTAGATATAAATTATACACATTTATTTCTAAGAAGCATCCTGTTCAAGCAGACCACTTCCCTGGAGTCCCACAAATATACGTCGAACTCCCAAAAAGAAAACTGTTTCATCAGATTCGGACTCATCGACACAGTTGCCACCAACCACACCACCTAATTCTACAGGTAAATCAAGCAGATTCATGTAATCTTGGAGCTCACTCTTTGCACCATTTCTAAGTTTGATTTGTCAAAATATATTTTATTTTTATACTGTATATATACAAAGGGAAAACAGGGTTTGATATAAAATCATTGATTGATATTATATATAATTTCATGATTATGATAAATGGCATATTGATTAGCAATTCTGTATTGTAAATTTCAGATAATTTGTTGCATCATTTCTTTGCTGTGGGTGGGGTTATGACCCCTTTTAGTTTAGCACATGTAACGTAGTGATTTACTGTTATTTATAATGATACATGCTAGCTTTTGTGTTTTGACCCAAGACTAAATGTAGATTTTTTTTCTTAAAAAGCATCCTGTTCGCACAGACCCATTGTTCCCAGGCACACAACTATACGACAAACTCCCAAAAAGAAAACTGTTTCATCAGATTCAGATTCATTGACACAGTTGCAACTAGCCACACCACTGAATTCAACAGGTAAATGGAGCAGGAACTGTTTACATTGTCTCTCTGCACTAACTTCCTTTCATGATTTCTTTGAGGGAAAAAATCTCATTTTGTTAAATTTGCCTTAAAAGTTTTTTCTTTCTTTTTTAACAGACACAGTTTCTTCAGAATCAGAGAGTGACACAGAAAATAATGAATTTCTGTCTAAAAAGTCTTCAAGCAAAACAAGGTTAGTATTGTTCATATTTACCTATGTTAGTATTAAAGCCCTGATAAAATCTCAAGAATCCTTGTATTAATTAATAACATAGGTGAGTTTTTCATCCCTTTTTCAGTTTTAGTTTGGTACTTGACATCAATCTGTATTCCGTAGCATTTTATACACCAAAAGTTGTATTTTATTTGTTTTATTAACACTTTTCAAGCTAAAAAAAGAGTATACTTAATATCTTTTTTATTTTATAATGTGAATGTTTTAGGCAACCTTCATACCAGATTTCATTTTTAAAATGGTAATAAGGATTTGTTGTGATCTCAAAAGTTACAGAAATGTTATTAAAGAAATTTTCATGCACATGGTCAGAAAATTTTTGTTTTTGTAGGGATAGGCAAAAAATTGTCCAGTTGTCGAAAGATGTTAGCGAGTTAAAATCAGAGGTAAAGAAACTGAAAAGAAGAATCCAATCGCTTGAAAAGAAAAAAGAAACTGGTGGGAATGATCCATTAAAGAATCCCTTTAATGAAGACGAAGTTTTGGAAATTCCGCACGGAAGGCCAATTAGTTTGTCCGAATTGACAAGCTCTTGTAGATTATGCACGAAAGCACCTGATGCTGTCGCATTCTTACTTAATTCACTTTATTCTAAATATGAGATTAAAAATTGTTCCATTTCTGGCAAAAGAACCGTTAAATGTAGTCAGGAGGGACCCCGCCCTCCTCTTGATCAGGCAAGATTTAGGGTGCTAGAGAGAATAATTTTCGAAACCTTTCCTGCTTTCAGCAAGAAAGAAATGCGGAAAAAATACAAAACTTGCAGAAAGTTAAAAGAAAGCATTAAACTTCCTGGATATGTCAACTTCAATTTGAAGGAAATGAATAAAAGTGGATACCAATTTATTGCATTTCTTTGTGTATAATATAGGTAAGAATGTTCATGAATAGTTCATGAGGTTTAATTAATAATGAATGTTCATAAAGGTTTATTTAATCATGAATATTCATAATTGGTTCATGAAGGTCATTTAATCATGAATATTCACAAATAGTTCATGAAGATTGTTCATGAATGGTTCATGAAGATCCGATGAACTTATTATTGGACATTCTTTAAATGATGAAACTTCATGAACATTACTTTTCATGAATTATGCATGAATAAATATCTTCATGAATATTCATTGACTTTTTTTTAAGAACAAATACTCATGATTTTAAAATGTCCAATAATAAGTTCATGGGATCCTCATGAATAATTCATGAACATTTAATGAATATAATTCATGAATTGTTCAAGGGAAAATCATGAATTATTCATGATCATCTCGCAGGGGCAATGTGTACCGTCATTTTACTATAATTTAATAATTTGCTCAAACATTTCAGAAGTTGCTACTATACAAAACAATCAGAACTACAACCTGTTATAAAGACAGTTATACTATTATACCTCCTCATTGTAACTTAGTTCTCTCTAGCAGATATACAAGTTAATTCTACCGTATATAATTTGTTTCAGCGAGTGAATCTGCTTTATCTGTATTCACCTCGTTTATTTAGTGTGCAAGTTGAAACATAAAATTTCGTTTACGAGCGATTGGCATTGCTGTAGCAAAAAGTTGATGAGCATTTAACAGACACGTAATAAAACTGTTTCTTGACATTTCCCAAAGGTCTATTCACAAAATCATTTATTTCTTATCTGCCAAAACACCTGCACTTATCCTGCAACTTCGCTCGGACTTTGAAGTGTCCGCCATTGTTAATGAGGTATCGAAGCAATTCGTCAACGTTACATAACGCTCACTAAACTTCAATACATAAAAGTCATACTTTTACATCAATACGAAGATTTCTTTATCAAAATTACAATACAAATTATAGAAACTAACTATAATGCGAATGTTTTGTTTTCAATGTTACCAAAATGAATTAAAATGAATTATACAAAAAATTGGGGAGGTGGTGAAATTGACTAGTAACAACTTGAATACTATTAAAAGATAACTAGTTTCTGACAGTTCTATGTCTGCTTTTAAAGCTATTTGATTCAATTTCCCAGGTGTTTACAACAGTTTTGCGTATATTTAAACAAACTGTTATGATTAACTTATTTTTAATCCGGAATTATATCGGATTATCATCGAGTTGTTTTGAGTACACTACGTCACTTCTGCCCAATGATGACGCACTTTTGATGGGAGCTACAAGCAGACGGATTTGAAAATTCAAAGATTTATACATCAATTGATGTTTTATAGCGGGATATTTCTAAAGAAGGTAAGGTACACTATAAATTAAAAGCCATTAATTGAAATATGGAGACAATATTAATTAATGTGATAAATGGTTTTTTTGTATTCAAAGATAATTTAATGATTGAACAGTAAGCAATGTTTCTATTTTACACATATTCTAAAGTTATGCTACAAATAAATCTTATGATTTAATGAAATATGCCAAGCTGTAATCTCATGTAATTTATGATGCATAGGAACTTTACATTGTATATATTATAAATTGTTTTTGCACCACTCATAGTTGCTGATCATATGCAGAAAAAAAATAGGGAAGCTGAGACCTGCAAAAACTGTTTCCAAAATAATGATGACAAAGGTGAGAAAAAATGGAATGTATATTTATATTGTACATGAATATTCTATTTGACTTGCATGTATAAATTTGCATGAAAGGTTAATAAATCTCTTTATTAAAAAAAATTATGATTATCAGAAAACATGTAAAATCTTGCATGTTAAATTCCTGTATTTCTGTTTCAGGATGGTAAAAAATCAAACTGCACAAGAAGCAAGGCATTTAAAGAAGTTTCAGGGAGAGGCAGATAAGTGATGTGGGAAAAATGTATATTTAGAAAAATATGAATAAATTTAATTTGCTTGAAAATCCTATTCATTTGTACTTTTCATTTTTAATAGATTACAGAGGTAATAGAATAGTGCTGAATTAGCAATGAATATTCGCTGATAAGGTTCTGTAATATTGCTGAAAATGTTCTTATAGTCTGTCCCAAGATATTTTTGCCGCATACTTTCTTAAATTGTTCGATATTTTAAAATACCTCTTGGTTCAGACGATGTTCATTCAATAGTATGAAAAAATCCCAAGATTTCCCCTTTGAAACGCCCCCTCTAGCTTGTCGGGTATCAATACACGGCTAAAAATAAAAAGCCTACGGGGTTTTTCCATTGCTAAGGAGATGAAGACGCCCGGATGATAACGTTGAAAAATTGCGCGAGGTGTTCCGATTACTTCCGAATGGAGAAAAGATGTCAACAATTCCCATTATAAATCTCCGTAGGAAATGTGTTTTCGTTCCTGTGAATTTTTACAAGGGCAAAATGATAATGTGTGAATGAAGTTATCTTGGAAATTTTCCCCTTCATCGATTTCAATTGCACTTCTTTCACAGGTATATGTATTTTTATTAAAAATCGTCCAAATGTGCAGCATAAATATCTTGGGACAGACTATAAAAGATGTTGTAATTTTACTGAAAATTTGATGCAATATTGCTGAAACAGCACTGAACTATTGCTGAAATTGTGCTGAAGAATTATTGATTCGTTGCTGAACTGTGTCTTAAATACTGCTGAAACATTGCTGAGTAATTGCTGGAAATTTTTCTGAACTTTGCTGAATTCTGAAAACTGTCTGGAATGTTCCAATTTCAGACAGATTTCAGATTTGTATTATTTGCTGAAAAAATACTGAAATATTGCTGAAATTTTTGCTGATTTTTTGTTCAGCACTTTCTGAAATCTGTCTGGAATGTTCCAATTTCAGTCAGATTTCAGATATAGAAATCAGAAAAATTTCAGATAATATTCAGAACAAAATCAGCAAGAAATTCATATATGTTTCAGCAAAAAAATTTACATGAGGGCAAAAATGTACTAGTTTTATTCAGGGACCAACATATAGCAAAATTTTACTCTTTTACTTCTCCCCCACAGAAATTAGTGAGAAGTTTGTAAGACTGAATTCATTTTATGACGTAATAATGTTATAACTGATTTTAAACTTTATTTTCAAAAAGTAAGTGTTACTGAAATAAAATTGAAGTAAAGACACCTCTACACTCGAAGAATAAAAGAAAAAACAATTTTTTCAAAGAACTATATATGATACAAGTCAAATTTGGTCCCCATATTTTGCCATTTTTTAAAGTGTTTCAAATACACTAAATTGTTATGTTATTTTTACGAAGAGTTGATATAAGATATATTCTTCACCTATTAAATATTTGATTTATTTGCACTCACTGGCAGTATATGACGTCAGAAGTGACCCCATTTTTAAAAATTCAACCAAAATCAGTCAAAAATTCACATTTTTCTAATCGTTTTTCGAATAAGAAATATAAAGCACAGCTTTGAACAAGCAAAAATTTTTTTGTCACTTATAAGTTTTTTTTTTTTTTAATTTTAATTTTAATTTTTAAAAATCATCACTACAAAAGCAATAAACATCGGTTGAAATCGATGCACAGTATGATGTTATATCACCAGTATTCTATTACCCTAAACTGGGCATACTATAAGACAATCGTATCATATATTGTTTTTTATTCACTACAGAGTTTACCTCTGTAGTGAAAACACATTTCCAAATAAATAATTATCATTTGGGGTTAATTTAATCCATCGTTAGTTCAGAATACAGGGCGACTTTAACTTCTCTTTTTGAGGAAATTCTGGCAAAGGTACGGAAAGCGAATGTCATTGCAGTCACCCCCTTGTTGGTATTTATGCTCAGTAATAAACAAAAGTGAAGAAAAATAGCTGTTTAAGTTGCATTATAAATATCAACAGAACATGTTCTGATATTTAAAATTATTGACACTTGATTGGGAAAAAAGGGTCTTGATTTGGGAAAATATCGATGATTTTTTGATTGGGAATGGGTCCAGTAACGAACCCAAAACTAAGCCAGGAAAACCCCTGGCTTCCACATAGTTTCAGCTTTTTTTGACAAATGATTTTTGAAAAGAAGACTTAAATATTTTTCTCTTTTTTTCTTTCAGCTCACCTCAATTCAAGATTTTTGAGGCTTAATTTTCATTATAAAAAAAATGAAACAGCATGCCTACCATAGCATCTACTTCTTGAAAGAGATCTGTTGTAAATACTTTGATTCTCCTATCACTTCCAGCTGCAGCAATCCTATAAAAATATACAAAAGGCCAATGGGCCACATCACTCACCTGAACAATAAATGGAAATATTTTGTTTTACTACAGACCCTGAAACGTGCTTCTACACCAGTTGCATGGTTCAGTTCTGTAAACTCTTTGAATGGTAAAGTTCCCTTCTTGCACAGCAGGTTCACTTCTTGCATGCTTTATTATTGAGGTGAGCATGGCCTGAATCCTTTGATTTTTTCTTATATATTTTTAAAAATTTTGTCTTATTGATTTCAGCTTAAGTTGGTAATTTGACAAGCATCCGTTTTATTTTCTTTATTAATATCAATCTAACCTCATGTGCAATATTATACAACACAAGAGGCTCATGTGCCGCATATCGCTCACCTCAGCTGGCCAATAGTTCTTGTATCATTCTATTTTGAAATGGTTTATTATGAATTGAACTCTCAAACAAGAGGCCAATAGGCCACATCGCTCAAATGAACAACAGTTCCTTGTAACATTCCATTTTGTAGCATGTGCTATTTCTATTTTAAACTTTGAACCCCTTTTTGGGGCTCCATTATTGGTCCAGGGTTTATGGTTAACTTTAACATTTTAGAATCTACAATATTTGAGAATCCTTGCATAGTAATCTCACAAACTGCAACATTGTAGTTCTCGAGAAGAAAATTTTAAAACATTTTTCATATATATTTCTATGTTAAACTTTGAACCCTTCTAGGGGCCCCAGTATTAGTCCGTTGGTCACAGCTTTATCAATTTAGAATCTACATTATTTAAGGATATGTGCATAGTAATCTCACAAATTGAAGCACTGTAGCTCTCGAGAAGAAGATTTTTACACATTTTCTCTCTATTTTTCTATTATAAACTTTGAACCCCTTCTCAGGGGCCCCAGTATTAGATCGAGGGTCACTGCTTTTATAATTTAAAATCTACACTATCTGAGGATGCTTACATAGTAATCTGACAAATTAAAACATTGTAGTTCTCGAGAAGAAGATTTTTAATTTAACATTTTCCATATATACTTCCATGACTTCTATGTTAAACTATTTCACTATTTCAAAAAAATGTTGAATTTACATCATCAAAGGTTGCATGCATAGTAATCTCACAAATTATAGCATTGTAATTCTCAAGAAAAAGATTTTTAAACATTTTTCCTATTTAAATCTATGTTAAACTTTGAACCCTTCTTGGGGCCCCAGTATTAGTCTGGGGTTCACTGAATTTTACCAATTTAGAATCTACAATAGCCACAGATGCTTGCATAGTAATCCCACAAACTGATGCACAATAGTTCTTGAGAAGAAGATTTTCAAACATGTTCCCTATATATTTCAATGTTAATATTTGACCCCTTCTGGGGCCCCAATATTAGTCTGGGGATCACGGCTTCCACAATTTAGAATCTTCACAATTTGAGGATGCTTGCATAGTAATCACTTAAACTGTAGCATTGTACTTCTTGAGAAGAAGATTTTTAAACACTTCCCCTATGTAAAACCTTAAACCCTTTCTTTGGCCCAATTGTTGGTCCGGGGGTCAAGGCTTTTACAATTTAGAATTTTCAGGATTTGAGGGATCCTAATGGAATAGTAATCTCACAATCTGTAATATTGCGGTGAAGATTTTTAAACATGTTTCCTATATATTTCTATGTTAAACTTTGAACCCCGCCGGGGGCCCCAGATTTGGTCCAGGGGTCACGATTTTTACAATTTTGAATCTTCACTATATATACAAGACTTTGTGTAACAAGAGGCCAAATGGCCTTAACGGTCACCTGAGTAGCATAACCCATACACAAACTTGTCAAGGAGTCTCATATATGCATATATAGTTAAGTTTTATTCTGGAATAGAAAAATTTTTAATTTGTAATGATGACCACCTCCCTGCCTGAAATCTTTCAAAAAGGACTATTAAACCTATAATTTTAGCGAAAAACTTAAAAGATCATAAAAGAGTGCATGACCTAATATTGAAAAGGTGCAAGACTCTGATAGAAAATAATTTAATAATAATAACAAGGTGGCTATTATTCATGTTTTATCTAAAACAACCTCCCATCCCCCATCCCCCCGGGGCAGACAGAAACTCTCCCTATGGGCATTTAAACAAACGAAAAAAAACCCAGCTTTATCGATAAAAGCCATCATGAGTTACTCACTTCTCCTGTTCCAGTTTTTGAATATTCAACATTCGTTGAGAATCACCATCTGGCATATATACCAAAATCATTTTACCTTTATATATCAGTGATTTTAGTAAGCCAATTATTACTTTACTATTAACATAAACAAGGAACAAGAATATATATGGTTTAGGGGTGGGGATATTAACCGTTTTCAAGATATTCAGGCACTACCTGTTTGAGAGGGGTCAGGACCACCCCAAGGGCCCATGACCTACATACCATATGATGCCCCTTGACACAAGGAACAAGAATATATATAGTTTAGGGGTGGGGATCTCAACCGTTTTCAAGTTATTTGTGCACTTCCTGTTTGAGAGGGGTCAGGACCATCCCCGGGGCCCATGACCTAGATACAATATGATGCCCCTTGACACAAGGAACAAGAATATATATGGTTTAGGGGTGGGGATATCAACTGTTTTCAAGATATTTGGGCACTACCTGTTTGAGGGGGGTCAGGACCATCCCTGGGGCCCATGACCTACATACCATATGAAGCCCCTTGACACAAGGAACAAGAATATATATGGTTTAGGGGTGGGGATATCAACCGTTTTCAAGATATTTGGGCACTACCTGTTTGAGGGGGGTCAGGACCATCCCTGGGGCCCATGACCTACATACCATATGAAGCCCCTTGACACAAGGAACAAGAATATATATGGTTTAGGGGTGGGGATCTCAACCGTTTTCAAGATATTTGTGCACTTCCTGTTTGAGGGGGGTCAGGACCATCCCCAGGGCCCATGACCTACATACCATATGATGCCCCTTGACACATGGAACAAGAATATATATGGTTTAAGGGTGGGGTTCTTAACCGTTTTCAAGATATTTGGGCTCTTCCTGTTTGAGGGGGGTCAGGAACCATCCATGAGGCCCATGACCTACATACCATTTGATGGCCCTTAACACAAGGAACAAGAATATATATGGTTTAGGGGTGGGGATTTTAACCGTTTTCAAGATATTTGGGCCCTTCCTTTGCCATATTGGCCCCACCCTAGTGCCTAAACACCTGTCCCAGGGGTAATAAATTTCACAATTTAGGTAGAAGACTTCATGTACATCATATCCAGGCCTTTAGTTTTTCACAAATATATATATGGGAGTAGAGAAGAAGATTTTCTAAAATTTAATACATTTTTACTATATGGCCATTTTGGCCCCACCCTTGAGCCTGAACCCCTGACCCAGGGACCATAAATTTCACAATTTTGGTAGAGGGCTTCATGGACATCATATCCATGCATTTAGTTTTAAACAAATATCTATGGGAGTAGAGAAGAAGATTTTCTAAGATTTAATACATTTTTACTATATGGCCATATTGGCCCCACCCTAGAGCCTGAACCCCTGACCCAGAGACCATAAATTTCACAATTTTGGTAGAGAGCTTCATGGACATCATAACCATGCATTTAGCTTTTAACAAATATATATGGGAGTATAGAAGAAGATTTTCTTAGATTTAATACATTTTTACTATATGACCATATTGGCCCCCCCCTAGAGCCTGAACCCCTGACCCAGGGGCCATGAATTTCACAATTTTAGTAGAGGGCTTCATGTACATCATATCCATGCATTTAGTTTTTAACAAATATCTATGGGAGTAGAGAAGAAGATTTTCTAAGATTTAATACATTTTTACTATATGGCCATATTGGCCCCACCCTAGAGCCTGAACCCCTGACCCAGGGGCCATGAATTTCACAATTTTGGTAGAGAGCTTCACGGACATCATAACTATGTATTTAGTTTTTAACAAATATCTATGGGAGTAGAGAAGAAGATTTTCTTAGATTTAATACATTTTTACTATATGGCCATATTGGCCCCACCCTAGAGCCTGAACCCCTGACCCAGGGGCCATGAATTTCACAATTTTGGTAGAGGGCTTCATGGACATCATAACCATGCAATCAGTTTTTTCCTCACATGTGTGGGAGTAGAGAAGAAGATTTTTGAAAATTTGGCTGTTTTTTGCATATTTGGCCCCACCTGTGGCACCCTGGTGGTGGTAGAGCCACCAATTTCACAATTTACATTCCTCTTACCATAAAGATGCTTCACATCAAAAATGGGAACAATTGGCCTTGTAGTTTTTAAGAAGAAGTTAAAAATGTAAATTGTTAACGCACGACGCACGACGCACGACGACGGACGAAAACAGATAGCAATAGGTCACCTGAGTTTACTCAGGTGACCTAAAAATTGGCATTTCTGGTTCAGTGGTTCTTGAGAAGAAGATTTTTAAACATTTTTTTACGTATTTCTATGTTAAACTTTGAACCCCGTCTGGGGCCCCAGTTTTGGTCCAAGGTTCATCAGATTTTTACAATATAGAATTTTCACTATATATAGATGCTTTTGTGTAAATATTGGCATTTCTGGTGCAGTGGTTCTTGAAAAGAAGATTTTTAAAGACACCCACCCAATTTCCACAGTTTAGCAATTATCTCCCTTTTAAACATAGGTAATCACAGATTACAAAGCTCATCGAGACGAGGCATCACCTTTATGAGGTCAATCACCTTTATGAGACTACCTTAATCATATTATATGAAAATCATAGTTAATAATGATCTTGGATATACATGGATACTGTTTTGACACAATATCGTATAACTATATCATATGTTAAACAAGAGGCCCATGGGCCACATCGCTCACCTGAGTAACAATAGGCATGATAAAATCAGCTTAATGGAGTCATAATATAAAATATCTGGACAACGTGGTATAATACATACATGTCGATCCTGTATAAATAAAAATTCATTTTCCCCCTGAATATTCTTATGTTTATAATCAAGTCCCTTTTCTAATAGGATGATTTTATAGTCATAACACATGTTGAAAATTGCAGTTCTAAAAAAGATCCTAAACAATTGATTATACATGGGATATAAAACTACATCAAACTCTGAACCCCTTGTGAGGTCCAAGAATCATCCAGGGGCCAGAGTCTAAACAATTTTAAAGAATCAGCAATATGTCAAAATGCTTGCATATAAGTAAAACCATATGCTTCCACACAAGTTTCAGCTTTTCTGGCCAATTGGTGTCTGAGAAGAAGATTTTTAAAAACTTTAATCTATATATTCCTATGTAAAAGTTTGACCCCCATTGTGGCCTCACCAAACCCCCAGGGATCATGATTTTCACAACTTTGAATCTACACTACCTGAAGAAGCTTCCACATAAGTTTCAGATTTCCTGTCTGATTGGTTTCTGAGAAGAAGATTTTTAAAGGGACATGGTGACGGACAAACCCATGATTTAGCAAATATCGAATTTTTACACGATTTCCACATATTTTATATATCATATGAAAAGATGAACTTTTGAAAAATTACGGTGTTCAAAAGTAAATAAATCAAATGAAAAAGAGAAAAATAGAATTAAGCGTTGGGCCAACACGAAAATATTGAGTTTTCCTTCCGCTTCATAGCCACGCAAGCGCAGGGTAATGTAAATACTGCAGCGTGACATACATCATGAGCCAGAAGCCTCTCATTGAAACAAGATGTCTTCAAAAACTACATATTTATTAAGATGCATCCTTTATTAATGCATATTTCTTACCACAGACATCGAATAGCTTCAAATTCAAATTCTTTTTCAGTGTGTCAATACCACTGTAACTATTTTTAGACAGAAATCGCTATCACGTGACACTAAACCAATGTCCAAAACAACTCGGATTGTTACGTGTGCAATTTCCAGATGAGTTTTAATGACTTGTAAATTGATAGGTGATGACTTATGATGCGTGAAACCTTCCGTATGATTAAAATTTCAAGTAGTTCTTCTTAATTCCGTTGTCATAATCGAAAAATAAAACATCTATTTTGAGTCACCGTGCCACTTTAAAGAGTTACTCTATATATTCCTATGTAAAAATTCATCCCCCATTGTGGCCCCACTCTGCCCCTGGGGGTCATGATTTTCACATCTTTGAATTTACACTACCCGAGGATGCTTACACAAAAGTTTCAGCTTTCCTGGCTGATTGGTGTCTGAGAAGAAGATTTTCAAAGATTTACTCTATACATGTATATTCCTATGTAAAAATTCACACACACCCCCATTGTGGCCCCACCCTACCCCCGGGGGTCATGATTTTCACAACTTTGAATTTCCACTACCTGAAGATACTTCCAAACAAGTTTCAGCTTTCCTGGCTGATTGGTGTCTGAGAAGAAGATTTTCAAAGATTTACTCTATATATTCCTATGTAAAATTTGACCCCCCTATTGTGGGCCCACCCTACCCCCGTGGGTCATGATTTTCACAACTTTGGAACTACACTACCTGATGATGCTTCCACAAAAGTTTCAGCATTCCTGGCTGATTGGTTTCTAAGAAGAAGATTTTTAAAGATTTATTCTATATATTCCTATGTAAAAATTTAACCCCCATTGTGGCCCCATCCTACCTCTGGGGGTCATGATTTTCACAACTTTGAATCTACACTACCTGAGGATACTTCCAAATAAATATCAGCTTTCCTGGCTGATTCGTTTCTGAGAAGAAGATTTTAAAGACTTTTCTCTATACCTTCCTTTGTAAACAATCAACCCCACCCCCCAATTGTGGCCCCACCCTACCCCCCAGGGTCATGATTTTCACAACTTTGGATCTACACTACCTGATGATGCTTCCAAACAGGTTTTTAGCTTTCCTGGCTGATTGGTGTCTGAGAAGAAGATTTTTAAAGATTTACTCTATATATTCCTATGTAAAAATTCGACCCCCCATTGTGGCCCCACCCTACCCCCGGGGGTCATGATTTTCACAACTTTGCATCTACACTAACTGAGGATGCTTCCACACAAGTATCAGCTTTCGTGGCTTAATGGTTCTTGAAAAGAAGATTTTTGAAACTTTCAAGAAAATTTTCAATAATTGTTAATTATCTCCCTTTGTAAAGGGTTTGGTCCTTAATTTTCACAACTTTGAATCCCCTTTGCCTAAAGGTGCTTTGTGCCAAGTTTTGTTGAAATTGGCCCAGTGGTCCTGGAGAAGATGTCAAAAATGTTAAAAGTTTACAGACAGACAGACGGACAGACAGAAGACAGACAAAATGTGATCAGAAAAGCTCACTTGAGCTTTCAGCTCAGGTGAGCTAAAAATTGTATAATAATTTATGTTCATTTCATACAGTATTATATTTTACAATGTTTATCAATACAATAATATAAAATAAGATACTGCATCCTATGATACTTACAATATATATCATATAATACAATAAAATACTGTAATAAATAATGATGAAATATGATATTGTAACATGATATGACATTGTATCGTGTTATACATTATTGTATTTGATCACATAACATAATATCATAATATATAATATATGATACAATATAGTATTATATGATACAATATCATATCACATAATACATCGCAATATTGTAACATATGATATTATATTGAATAATATTATAGTATGATATTGTATTGCATGAAATTGTATCATATTTGATACATAATAGGATATTGTATCATATGATACAATATAATTAGATACAACATTGTATCATATCAATTGATATAATATCATGTGATATAGTACTATATTATATCAAACAATATCATATTATACTATATTGTATTATATGATACAATATCACATTAAACAATATCATATAAAATACATTTTCATGTGATATAATAATATATTATATAAACAAATATCATATTAAACCATATTGTATCATATGAAACGATTTATATTATACAATTTCATATCATATGAAACAATGTTGCAATATCATATTAAACAATAGTATGTTATAAAATAGTATATAATACAATATCATATTATACAATATTTTATGATAATATACAATACTATACATAACAATATCATGATACAATATCATATCGTAATGTACAAAAAAATTGATACAATATCATATAGTATCATATAACTTTTTACAATATAATATAATATTGTATCATATAAAACAATAGTGTATCATATCATACAATACTATATTATAGGAATCATATTATATTATTTAACAACAAATACATCTATCAAGCAGGTTTGAGTGAGGTAGGAGATCTTTTTTAGCATCCTTGATAATGGAGATCAGGCTCTGTATCTACAGCTACCTCTGCGGTTCATTAATATTATAGTTAAATCATCTATGCAAGCTATTATCTATAAAATATGTGACCTGTTCCAAACAAGAGGCCCATGGGGCCACATCGCTCCTGAGCAACAAATGGCGTTCAAAAGATATTGTGCCATATGGCCTCAGTAGAATAACAAAAAATAAATATTGTAAAGTATTCGAATTTTACACTTATTTTTGCATACATGTAATCTTTGACATTGTATCTTTATGGAATACTAATTTTACCCAGAATAAGAAAATCCTACACAAGATATAAAACTCGAATTCCCTATATTTTCGTTCTGCCCCCCCCCCCCCTCCCCCTCCCCCCACTTTATAAAGCGATCAAAATATATGAGAGCATATAGGTACATTTTCTTCCTCAACTACTTACTAGTTATTGTATTTTTTTTAAAATATCATATAATAGTTATTGCATTTTATTAAAAAAAAATCCTATAGATGTGAAGAAGAAAATTGTACCCAATCTGCTCAATTCCTCAAATTAAAATCATTCAAAAATTTAATTTGCCTTCTCCATTATAATTAAATGACTGTTGTTTACCTGGCGTAAACTTGTGTGACTTTTATAACTTTACTCACATTTGATTGATGAATACACTGGAATGAAAATTGTTGTCACGTGACATGTTAAAGAGCTATAAAAAATCAATGTTACAGTATTGACAGGCACATCACTCTATTTTACTAAGGCCCACCCATTATTTTCATCTTTATTCAAAAATAAAAATTGGCTACAGACCAGGATAATTTTCCACTAGGAATAGCGATAATTCCTTTATCCCTGCAACAGAAATGTGTCAGAACTATGGAAATTGTTTAACGGTGTCGATTTTATTTATTCGTGTCTGAAAAACTATCAAAATTGATGTAGATTTCACATTATCCATTGTATAAAGAGGGGGCCCCAGAGAGTAGTTATATACAGCATATCATCCTTTAATTTTTTTGTACAAGTATTTAACATTTAGCGAGACATTTCTAATGATCAACCAAAATTTCAGCGTCAATCGTAGAATTATAAGCAAGATACAGAGCTCACAATTCTGCTAGGTTTGAGTCATATATTTTGTTCATATGAGTTTATTACATTCAGCTTAAGATTTTTAACTTGGTATTTCCTATTCAGCATTTAAAGTGGAAAAAAAAGAATGGCCTCAGATCTGTGTACATAGAATTGTGAGGAAATCTCTGTATCTTGCTTATAATTCGAAGCTTAACACTCAAATATGGTTAGTAAATAGAAATTGTAAACAATTAAACATAAGAAACATGCACTATAACAAATAAAGTGCATAATTTATTTTTCAAAAAATATACCTACATATTTCCGTCAGCGATATTAAACTCTATTTAAACTTATGAATAAATTTGAGAAAATGCTAAGCATCTCAACAAAACACATTGCATTAATCTAATATTACGCAAAAGATCATACCGAATTACCGATAGAATGAATAGTATTTTAGTACTCTTTTAATACATCAGATTTTGCTTAATTTGCGCAGGTTAACAGTTAACTGTCTGATTTACCGAAGTCTCTGTTTGATTTGATACGTAAAAATTACAAAATACAGGTGACAGTTCTCAGGTTACAAAGCATAGATAATGAAAACGAAACGAAAATGAAAACAAGCTAACACAACCGTCACATGTGAAAACTGTCAACGCATTGAAATATTTAACCTCAATTTACTTCACAAAATCGGCACTAATGTATTTTGCATGTCTCAAAGATCCCCTTCGTACGCGAACTGTTGAACAACAAACTAATTCATCATTGTCAGATCGACCTGTTTATCTTACGTTTTACGAATCTTGGTAAAATGGGTAGGCAAACCCGAGCCAGGGCAAAATAAAAGCTTGGGCAGATCGGCAATCGTCAATTCCAAAATACGCATTGTTTTGCAGCAATATTTACAGCGAATACAAATATACTGGTCCGTAACATATCCTCAAAATTTTAATGAGATCTGCATATTAATAACTGCCAATCTTTTGTTTTGCCCCGGCCCGGTTGTGCCAACCCATTTTACCATGACTCATGGAATACCGAACCCGAAGCTATAAACTGATTGAAACACGCCTTTCCTTTATTATTATTTTCGTAATAACTCAGATTTGAAACAGAATTAGCACATAATTTTTGCAATTTATATTTTCCTTTCCATAAGGATTATTTATGCTAAATCACATTGAATTTGACTCAGTAGTTCTTGAGAAGAAGATTTTTAAAAATGCACCCCTCTTTTTCTACAGTTTCGAGTTTTTCTTCGCTTTGAATAAAGATCGGTCTTCAATTTTTGCAATTTATATTAACCTTCCCATAAGAATGCTTTGTGCCAAATTTGGTTGAAATTGGCCGAGCGGAGAAGAAGATCAAAATGTACAAAAGTTTACAGACGGACAGACGGACGGACAGACAGACGGACGACGGCCAAAATGTGATCAGAATAGCTCACTTGAGCTTTCAGCTCAGGTGAGCTAAAAACCAAATTTCATCCACCATCCGAACCCTTTGGCTCAGATTCAGCATTCAAGCCTGCCAGTTGCATCAGTATCATAAGACACATCACCCATGCAAGTTTGAAGTATGTACCAGTAATAACTAAGATTTAATCATCAGAGAGCACCTGCTCCAAAAACACCAGCTCTTAAAACCTTAACCTCATCCAGCATCCGAAACCTATGGGTCAAATTCAGCATTCATGCCTGACAGGTGCATCAGTATCATAAGACGCACCATCCATGCAAGTTTAGTAAAGTTAGGACCAGTAATAACTAAGATATATTTTTTAGCATCCTTGATAATGGAGATTAGGCTCTGCATCTGAAGCTACCTCTGCGATTCATTTATATTATAGTTAAATCAACTATGCAAGTTTGAAATAGTACTAATATTTATCAAACATGTGACCTGTTCCAAAAAACTTAACCTAATCCAGCATCCTAAACCTATGGCTCATATCCAGCATTCAAGCCTATCAGGTGCATCAGTATCCATGCAAGTTTTATGAAGTTAGGACCAGTAATAACTGGATATAATCATCAGAGGGCACCTGCTCCAAAAACTTTAACCAGCTCTTGAAACCTTAACCTCCTCCAGCATCCGAAACCTATGGCTCAGATTCAGCATTTATGCCTGTCAGGTGCATCAGTATTATAAGATGCACCATCCATACAAGTTTGGTGAAGTTAGGACCAGTAAAAACTAAGATAAAATCATCAAAGGGCACCTGCTCCAAAAATTTTAACCAGCTCTAAAAACATTAACCTCATCCAGCATCCTAAACCTATGGCTCAGATTCAGCATTCAAGCCTGTCAGGTGCATCAGTATTATAAGACGCACCATCCATGCAATTTTAGTGAAGTTAGGACCAGTAATAACTAAGATATAATCATCAAAGGGCACCTGCTCCAAAAACTTTAACCAGCTCTAAAAACCTTAACCTCATCCAGCATCTGAAACCTATGGCTCAGATTCAACATGTCTGGTGCATCAGTATCATAAGATGCACCATCCATGCAAGTTTGGTAAAGTTAGGACCAGTAGTAATTGCTATCAAAGGGCACCTGCTCCAAAAACACCAGCTCTTAAAACCTTAACCTCATCCAGCATCCGAAACCTATGGGTCAAATTCAGCATTCATGCCTGACAGGTGCATCAGTATCATAAGACGCACCATCCATGCAAGTTTAGTAAAGTTAGGACCAGTAATAACTAAGATATATTTTTTAGCATCCTTGATAATGGAGATTAGGCTCTGCATCTGAAGCTACCTCTGCGATTCATTTATATTATAGTTAAATCAACTATGCAAGTTTGAAATAGTACTAATATTTATCAAACATGTGACCTGTTCCAAAAAACTTAACCTAATCCAGCATCCTAAACCTATGGCTCATATCCAGCATTCAAGCCTATCAGGTGCATCAGTATCCATGCAAGTTTTATGAAGTTAGGACCAGTAATAACTGGATATAATCATCAGAGGGCACCTGCTCCAAAAACTTTAACCAGCTCTTGAAACCTTAACCTCCTCCAGCATCCGAAACCTATGGCTCAGATTCAGCATTTATGCCTGTCAGGTGCATCAGTATTATAAGATGCACCATCAATACAAGTTTGGTGAAGTTAGGACCAGTAAAAACTAAGATAAAATCATCAAAGGGCACCTGCTCCAAAAATTTTAACCAGCTCTAAAAACATTAACCTCATCCAGCATCCTAAACCTATGGCTCAGATTCAGCATTCAAGCCTGTCAGGTGCATCAGTATTATAAGACGCACCATCCATGCAATTTTAGTGAAGTTAGGACCAGTAATAACTAAGATATAATCATCAAAGGGCACCTGCTCCAAAAACTTTAACCAGCTCTAAAAACCTTAACCTCATCCAGCATCTGAAACCTATGGCTCAGATTCAACATGTCTGGTGCATCAGTATCATAAGATGCACCATCCATGCAAGTTTGGTAAAGTTAGGACCAGTAGTAATTGCTATCAAAGGGCACCTGCACCAAAAACTTTAACCAGCTCTAAAAACCTTAACCTCCTCCAGCATCTGAAACTCATGGCCCTGATTCAGCATCCAAGTCTTTCAAGTCCATAAGTAGGTCCAGATGCATCATCCATGCAAGTTTGGTGAAGATAGGACAAGTATTAAATTAGATACAGGACCTGCAACAAAAACCTTAACCCGGTCCGGAAGCTGACGCCAGGGGTATAGCATAAGCTCCCCCCAACTTCGTCTCGGTGAGCTAAAAGGGGTTGTGCCCTTTATTTTAATAATTTAGATTCCCCTTCCCATATGGATACTTTGTACCAAGTTTGGTTAAATTTGGCCCAGCAGTTTTAGAGGAGAAATGTGAAAGGTTTACAGACGGACAACAGGTGATCAGTAAAGCTCACTTGAACTGTCGGTTCAGGTGAGCTAAAAATATTGATACACTTTCTTATATTTTTAGGCATCAATGCATTAATTAACAATAAAATATTATAAAACATTTTCCCAATATCTTCTTAAAGGGGCATGGTCACAATTTTGGTCAAATTCTATTTTTCTTTTTTTTTTATTTACAATGCATTTCTAATAATCAAATGAAATTTGAGAGTCAGTCGTTAAGTTATAAGCAAGGTACAGAGCTCACAGTTCTTTGTCGTGTAAACAAGGCTCGTGCCCTGTTTTTGTTTACAAAGGTTCAATATACCTGCAAAAAATCTTTTTCAAGCTGATTTGTCTATCTTCTTATTCATTTTAAGCATAAATAAACAGTTCCTAACGTTTAACACATTCATTTTAGGTCTAAAATTAGAATTTTCAATTCAACATTCAAAATGTAAACAAAAGCAAAGAATTATAAGCTCTGTAACTAGCTTATAACTCAACAAATGACACTCAAATTTTGGTTGCCTATTAAAAATGCCTTACTGAAGCATTGTAAACATTAAAATCAGAAAAATAATTTTTGACCAAAATCGTGACCATGCCCCTTTAAAATGTACGTTTAGTATTTTTGTAAAATTTCAGTCAGGATCTGTTAAACCCAAAGGCCAAGGGACGGACTGACCGGGATGGTTCTATTTGGGAACAGATTGACTGGCACCCCTAAAGATGATTGGCCATATCATATAATTAAGTCAGAGATCATTTACAGAGTAACAAATGAACAAATTAAGAAAATAATAGGTAAATATAATTTCAGACAAAGGTTTTTGTCTTTATTTATAATGACATTTTTTTCCAAATCTCCCTTTTCTACTTTTTGTTTTTCAACATTGAAAATACAGCATAAGTTATAATAAATATAATGTGTTTGGTGCGCTGACATGTGATCAAGTAATTTTGTTTCTTTTTTCCTTGACAAAATGTTGAACAAATACTTAAAACTCCATGTCTAATTTTCTTGAAAAGTGAAACTAAACTTGTAACTGTTTCACATGTTGTCAATAGCCATGTTGTTAATGGAGTATGGTCGCACTAAATGACGAAACTTAAAAAAAAAAATAGGATAGAAATGCATATAAATTTTTTTTTTATCTTTTTAAGTTTTCAGTTTGTTGTTTTTTATTAATGAAAATTCAATATAGTTTGTTACAATTAATTGGAAATCATAACCACGGATATCAGCAGTTGGAGACCTTATCATAAGTTTCTCACCTATTTTTATGTTAATTAGCCTACTCTTACAACGCATGTAAAATTCGTTCATGTTGAGAGTGAATGGCTTTGTTGGCGTTTACACGCATTTGTCATTTCCCTATAAGGTTTTCTTAGCTTCCCCCTGAACTTTTTCAACTGTTTGAAAGGAAAACTGGTATTGTTTTACCATAGTTATTACCATAGTAATTGACAAGAATTATAGTCAAACCATGCCATATGATATACAACTGCGATTGGGAAAGATTGAACTTAAACATTATAACATTAATATTAGAGTACACAAATAAAACAAGTACACAAATAAAACAAGAGGCCCATGGGCCACATCGCTCACCTGAACAACAGTTCCTTGTATCATTTTATATTAGTTTTTTAAACATTTTACCAATATATTTCTATGTTAAACAATAAACACCTCTTGGAACCCCAGTATTAGTCGAGGGGTTACAATTTTAATAATTCAGAATCTACATGATCTTAGGATGCTTGCATTGTAATTTCACAAATTGTAGCATTGTAGTTCTTGAGAAGAAGAGTTTTAAACATTTTCCTTAGATATTTCTATTTTAAACTTTGAACCCCTCATGGGGCCTCAGTATTGGTCTGGGGGGTCACGAATTTAACAATCTTATAATAATCTACATTATTTGAGGATGCTTGCAAAGTAATATCACAAATTGGAGCATTGTAGTTCTTGAGAAGAAGATTTTTAAAAAATTTCCCCATATATTTCTATGCTAAACTTTGAACCCCTCTTGGGGCCTCAGTATTGGTCCGGAGGTCACAATTTTAACAATATAGAATCTACATCACTTGAGGATGCTTGCATAGTAATCTCACAAATTGTAGCATTGTAGTTCTTGAGAAGAAGATTTTTAAATATTTCCCTATACATTTCTATGTTAAACTTTGAACCCCTCTTGGGGTCTCAGTATTGGTCCGGGATCACAGTTTAACAATTTAGAATCTACATTATTTGAGGATGATTACATAGTAATCTCATAAATTGTAGAATTGTAGTTCTTGAGAAGATTTCTAAATATTTTCCCTATATATTTTTATGTTAAACTTTGAACCCCTCTTGCAAATGGGACCTCAGTATTAGTCTGACCGTCACGATTTTAACAATGTAGAATCTACATTATTTGAGGATGCTTGCATTGTAATTTTACAAATTGGAGCATTGTAGTTCTTAAGAAAAAGATTTTAAAACATTTACCCTATATATTTCTATGTTAAACTTTAAACCCCTCTTGGAGCCTCAGTATTGGTCCTGGGGTTACGATTTTAACAGTTTCCAATCTACATTATTTGAGGATGCTTGCATAGTAATATCACAAATTGGAGCATTGTAGTTCTTGAGAAAAAGATTTTAAAACATTTGCCCTATATACAGTGGACCCCGCTTAATATAATAGTTATTTTGTCAGGAAAAATTATTATATTAACAGGATTATAATAATAAGCGTACCCAGCTAAATTCAATGTGTACAAGTATGCTAAGTTCCTATTCACGTCATGTATTATTACTATCTATTTCTAGACGATGTAATGTCCACAATAATTGATGATTTCTTCTAAAACTTTACTTTTCATGCTTCATAAAAGTTAATTTCATGAATAAAGTTTACTATTACAAGCTTGGAAAATTGCAAGATCCACCAATATGCTTCCGTTAAGTTGACATGCTTTCATTTTGTTTTCTTCCTGTACTTTTGGTTTTGACTAAATCTAATAAGGCATTCATGAGACAATTCGTTTTTAATAACTTCTTTCATTAAAAATCAAATAAACCACAAAGTTATGCAGAATTTTCTTATTTTCTTTGATTTATTTAGCCCATTCTTCCTATAAAATAGAGGCATATTAAAAAAAAGACTTTGTCACTACTTCACTGCAGTACAAATCGTCAAATAGAACATCATGTACCATATGCTAAGCCATGTAAAATGTCCCATTTGTTATAAATTTATTTACAAAAACATGAGGCATTCTCTTATTCAAACTGTAAAAAACCTCAATAATACAGCTATGTCACTTGTTAGGTGCATAGGTAAAGTACCCAAGCCACGTGCAGTGAGGCGTGACTAATCCCGTCTGGCCAGCACAGTCGGTAAATTCAAAGTGATTTGGAAGTCCGAATGTTTATACAAGCTTCTCATGGGGGGCTAGCTCGAGAAAAAGGTGTGAAACTCAATTGACAGGCATGATCTTTCTATTATATTAAGCGGGGTCCACTATTTAAGCTACTATAATAACCGATGTAAAATACAATGATTTATTAAGAAATGGTTTTGTGTTTTGAAAAACTATTATATTAACCGAACTATAATATTAAACAGGTATTATACAAAGCGGGGTCCTCTGTATTTCTATGTTAAACTTTAAACCCCTCTTGGAGCCTCAGTATTGGTCCTGGGGTTACGATTTTAACAGTTTCCAATCTACATTATTTGAGGATGCTTGCATAGTAATATCACAAATTGGAGCATTGTAGTTCTTGAGAAGAAGATTTTTTTAAATTTTCCCTATATATTTCTATGTTAAAATTAGAACCCTTTATAGAGCCCCACTTTCACTTTCATCAAAACTACATTTGATATCGTTTTAGCAAAGACAATATATCATGATGTAGCAAACATTGATCGTTTAAGAATACAATTATTTTAAGTAAATACAATGATACTGATGCTGGTATGCATAATATCTGCAGTTTCATATCAGTTTCACATCTTTAAAGCTCTCTCAAAGTTTGTGTGACAGCTTCATCTCATAATTATTTCTCATTTTCAATCATGGACATCATAATCCTGTATTTAGTTTTTCCAAAATATATAACAGAGCATAATAGAAGATTTTCTAAGATTTAATACATTTTCACTATATGGCCATTTTGGCCCCACCCTAGGGCCCTGAACCCCTGACAAAAGGGCCATAAATTTCAGTTTTGGAAGAGGGCATCATAATCATACATTTTATTTTCTCAAATATATATGGGAGTAGAGTAGATTTTCTAAAATTTAATACATTCTCACTATATGTCCATATTGGCCCCACCCTAGGGCCTGAACCCTTGACCCAGGGGCCATGAATTTCACAAGAGGCATCCCTACTCATCATAATCAATTGCTTAGTTTCTCTGTTGAATGTCCAGTAATAAAGAATATTTTAAAATTTGCACCAATTTTTACAGTTTTTACCTAAAATTTATGACCCCTGGAGGGTTGGGGTCATGAATTTCACAATTTAAGTTCCCCTTTTCCTATAGATGCTAGACACCAAATTTGGTCAAGATAACCCTAGTATTTTCAGAGAAGAAGCTGAAAATGTTCAAATGTTAACGCACAAGGACGGACGAAAACATCGCAAGAGGTCACCTGAGTGACTCAGGTGACCTAAAAACTGGTAACAATTGGCCTTGTAGTTTTCAAGCAGAAGTTTAAAATGTAAAATTCTTAATGCAATATGCACATTGCACGACCCCTGACAAAGATCAATAGCAATAGGTCATCTCAGTGATTCAGGTGACCAAAATAATGTGAAAAGTTTACAGATGGACAGACTGACAGAGAAATGGATGCCAGTCAACATGTGATCAGAAAATATGCTTACATTTCAGATGGTTTAGAATGGACATTATCTTTTTTCATGACAAATTGAACATTGTACCTTACTGAATCTGGCTGTTCATATGACTTATATGATGACATAGGTGACCAGGAAAGTGACCGAACTGGGCAACCATTTTGGATGTCCAACAGAAGCTTAAACTCAAAATCCTCATGCACTGACTCATCTTCTTCATACTCCTATTAAAATATGTATAAAAATAAGTTTAAGCTAGAATCACTATTCAAGTTTTAAACTTTTTTATTCATAACTCCTCTTCACAATGTCAGGGATAATTGTTACATTCCTCAATCTAACCATTGTCAAACGTCACTTTTGTATAATTGGACTCATCAAAAATTTGCTATAAATAAAACATGATTTTTTAAACATCAAACAAAATTGCTGCACCTGTGCGGCAATAATATTTTGAACCCCCCTTTCCAATTGGAATAAAGCTGAAAATAGGAGGGGGTTCAATATCGTGGCCATAATATTTTGAACCCCCTCTCAAATAAGAATAAAAAATAGGAGGGGGTCTATATATCACAGCCTGATACTTTGAACCCCCTCTCCTATAGGAATTAAATATCGGGGGGTCAATATATTGCGGCCATGATAATTTGAACCCTCTCTCCAATGGGAATTGGAAATAGAGAGGAGGTCAATATATTGCAGCCATAATATTTTGAACCCCCTCTCCAATAACAAATGAAAATTTGAGAGGTGTTCAATATACCGCAGCCATAATATAACTCTGTCAAAAATAACTCAATCGTACCCAAAATAGAATTTGACCTAAATATTATTATGATAAATCTGTATACCAAATTTCATTTCAATATGTGCAACCTCTGCGAAGAAAATGAATGGAAACTGTTCGTGGACCGACCGACCGACCAACGGACGGACAGCAGCAAACCAATATGCCCTCCCTTCTTCAAAGGGGGGCATATGGTTCAAATCTTGGGCTGAAGAGTCGAAAGAATCCTGGATAATTTATATTCAAGCTCTCCAGGTGCAAAAATTGTAAACTTTTGGTAAAAAGAGATCTGCAGGTCTTTAATGGTCAATCTTTTATAATATTCAGTTTTATTTATAATGCACACAACATGCATACAGTTTATTTCTACAATCATTATACAATGCACAGGAATTCCTAAAATATGGCGGCAGTATGTTACCCAGTAGTGTCTCAAGTGACCTAAAAAAATAAACATGTTCACTATACTGCCACATTTGTAACCCCCCCCCCCCTCCCCCCAAATAAAATAGCCTCAACCCCTGCCCCATGGGCAGTAAATTTTACAATTTAAGAATAGTACACTATGTACATAATAACAATGCATTTAACTTATCTCCCACGACTGTGAAAGTACAGAAGAAAATATAAAATTCAACACATGTTGAACTTCACTATGTGGCCATATTGGCCCTACCCAAGGGTCCTGAACCCCTGACCCAGGGGTCATGAATTCAGGTAGAGGGTTCCATGAATATCATTCAGTTTATCTCCCCCTGCTGTGGATGATGAAGATTTTCCATAATGCAGATAATAATAGTGAAGAAGATTTTCTAAGATTATTAACATTTTCACTATATGGTCATATTAGTCCTGTCCTAGGGCCTGAACCCCCGACGCAGGGGCCATGAATTTCACAATTTTGGTAGAAGTCTTTATAAACATCAGATTCATTTATTTAGACTGCCCCTGCTGTGGATGGAGAGAAAAAGAAATTCTAAGATTTAATACATTTACACCATATGGCCATATTGCCACACCCTAGGGACAAAAACAAGGGCCATGAATCTCAAAATTTAGGTAAAAGGCTTCATGGACATCATAATCATGCAGTTAGTTTTTTCTCAAATGCATATGGGAGTGGAGTAGAAGATATTCTTAAGATTTAATACATTTTCACTATATGGCCATGTTGGCCACACCCTATGACCTGAACCCCTGACCCAAGAACCATGAATTTCATAATTTAGGTAGAAGGCTTCATGAACATCATAAACATGCATTCAGTTTATCTCCCCCTGCTGTGGATGAAGAGAAGAAGATTCTTTTATATTTTTTTTTTGCCAGACATGAAACATGCAATAAATAAAACCTTTCCTGCATTTCACTTCTTTTATTTTTTTCTACAGTATTTTTAATGAGAGAAAAAATGCTTATATCTTAATGTTACATTAGGTTTTACTACTGGCGACCTAAATTTAAAAATAGTGAGTTAAATTCAAAGTAGGTCGCCATTTGGCGACTGTGACCTACTTTGAGCCCTGTTCGCCATTATTTTCGTTCGCCTTATACCTTGTTCACTCCATATCCCATTTGCTTATTAATAAATATATATAAATTAACTATTTTAAAATATCTGTTGATTTCAAAGTCTACAGGCATGTATTTTAATATTTTTCACTCTTCATTCTCACATTTTTCATCTTGTGATGCTACTTTTTTTCACTAAACTGAAAGCAATGTTTACAATTGTTTAATTAAAACTGAATTTACTTTAACTAAATTACACTGCTTTTAATGTTTAGTTTTAAAGATGTAATTGGTTTAATGATTATTTAAACAATTAAATGCTTTCTTAGGTAGCAACATTGCAGAAAAAAATACATAACCCGCTAATGCAGGTTATGTATATATTTTTTTCTGCAATCATGTAAATAGAATTATTTTAAAAACTGTAAATTATGGACAGCCTTTTTTATTGTGTTCACATCATGTTTTGAAAACAAATAAAGAAAAAAGGGATTTGTAAATAAATAAATAGGTTTAATAAGGAGACAAACAGTGGCTCTTTTGATTTAGAACAATATTTTTAAAAGCCTTATTTTATCAATTTAAATAGTTTTTTCATAATAAATAATTCATCTTATCTAAGACCATGTAGTTAGGTCAGTCTCGTCACTATAGAATATGTGTTGAATCCACTGTGTGTAGTTTTTAAAATTATTTTATATAATTTAAAACAATTTGAAGACAAATCATTTAAATAAAATTTGATGTTATACATGTATATCTATGGCGAACAGACCTTGGCAAACGAACTTTAGGATAATCGGACTCTGGACACATTCCTGTCATATTCTACCATGTGTATCAAGGTCTTTAGGGCATTTGGTATAGAAAAAATTTATACTCAGATATTTCCATACATGCAGGCGGATATACTTTTTTGGTATAATATTAAATTTTGATTTGATCAAAAGTTGAAGTTTCAACCAACTACGTTACAAATTGGTATGGCCTAGCAGAAAAGAAAATATTTTACATTGTCAACTAAGAAATAATGCTAGCAAGCTTACTGTCCGAACTATCTGACGTTTTCCTGGTTTTTTTAACGATTTTGTAATTTTACTTGCCAAGAAAACTTGTAAAACTTGCAAGTACATGTATAATATTAGATATTTCGGACTAGCAATCTTAGTGCCCACTCAAAAGTCATTTTTATCAGTTGAACAGCAAATTAACTGAAAAATGTGGTTATCATATTGAAGACACTGAACATTATTTTATGAAGTGTCTGTAAATAAAGAATAGTTCATGCATTTAGAAGTCCATGCAATCTGAATGCCTTGATGGGAAAGCAACCAACTGTAGCTTTTTTTACCAGTAAATATACCCCCGTAACCCCAGTCAAAGTTGAGGAGCAACCAAATACTTTTATTTAAAGAATTCATGTCAGCTTTAATTTCAAATGATTTTTTTCAGTGCATACTGTTGTTTATGTGACATCAGCACGTGGCGGAGGATAGTGAGAGGAAATTTTTAAACGAGTAACAGCCGACTGTGTCTTTCTTTCATTGGATTTGATACTTTTGAAGTGAGAGAATACAAGCTAAATCAATCTTGGAAACGGTTTAGCAAGACACTGCCTTGAATTGACGAGAAGGTTAAAAAGACGTTGCATACCTGGAGTATTTATATATTAATCAGGTCGGGGAAACTTTTAGGTACGTGTGTTAAAACTACACGTACATGTGTTTGTAATTAATCAGTTGAGATTTCATAACTTGTAGGATATAAACGTGTACGTAAATCGACGTAGGTTTGTGACATGAATTTATTTAATTGTAGTCTGTCCCAAGTTATTTATGCAGCACATTCGGTTGATTTTTAATAAAAATATACATACCTGTGAAAGAAGTGCAATTAAATTTGATGAAAGGGAAAATTTCCAAGATATCTTCATTGACACATTATCATTTTTCACCATGTTCACTCGAAAAAAATCACAGGATCAAAAATAGATTTCTTACGGAGATTTATAATGGGGAATGTTTACATCTTTTCTCCATTCGGAAGTCACTCAGAATACCTCACGCAATTTTTCAATGTTATCATCCGGGCTTACTGCAATACAAAATCCCCGTAGACATCACATTTTTTAGCCTTGTACTGAAACCTGATAAGCTAACGGGGGTAACTGAAAAATCTTGGAAATTTTTCATACTTTTGAATAAACATCGTTTGAACCCTGAGGTATTTATAAATATCAAGTCATTAAGCAAAATGTGAATCGAGGATATCTTGGGACAGAGTACAATTCCAAATAAATGGTGATTTTTTTATCAATTTGCATGCAAATGAAGTTTAAAAATCTATATAATGTATCGCAAGAATATATTCACTCATCAGTTAGATTATATTTGTTGTAAAAAGCTACACGTTTGTACTTACGTGTAGACGACACTCTACAAATTTAGAGAACGTGTAGAAATCTTGTCGTCACAAAAACTAATGACGTAATGCACGAAGAATTTAGGTGATTTCCCTAGTACACGTACCCGTACAAGTTTGAAATATCAACCTCTCTAATCCCTCTATAGCTGAATTGTGCCCAACTTGTTGATCAACTCAATAACTGCAAGAAGTAGCAAATTGCATCTCACCTCAGTGGCAAACCTACATCGATAGAGGACAACTCGTGAATTGGTTCCAACTGCAAGCAAGCATGAGCACCAATTGTATGGACAAAACTCCAAAGTGTTGACTATGTCATGACATGGAATATAGTATGTTGCTGGTGTATATTGCTCCATATTCAATAGTGTGGCGCTTTTTCAGAAAGCTTTTTTGTACCTCCAAGTCAGAAGAGCCAGATTGGCGGAGCACGTCTATTCGCCGGAATGATGGCGGAAGTATGTGTAGGTAATAGAGGCATTTTAAAAAAATATCATTATTCGTTAAAGGGTTTTTTATCTATAGCCTCACGACTTTTTAAAAATATAAAACAAGTTAGATATTGACAAGTTTAATGTGCATTACCTTTTTTTATTAGGTAGTTTATTTATTTATTTTTTCAAATATATATCCCCGAGTACCCAAACTCCGTCACCATAAGCAGAAAACATCCCGCGTTTCTCTGCAAATTATTTTTTGCGGTTTTTATCATTTGCAATCACTAAATATAACCTGAAACATTAAAATTTATAAAATTATTAACAAAAATATTTTTATTATTATTTAAATAAGCCCTCTGAATACGACGTTTATCACACGTGCTAATCATAACTTATGAACCTAACTCCGTCACCCACATGCTCTATGATATGTCAGGGAATGAAGACACATTAACAATTTAGTTTGAACTCAATTTGTATCTAGGCCAAGTTTTAATAAGTAAAAAATCGTGTATAATATATTAAATGGTATTTAATTTCATCAAAATGAAATGATCGCCAGAATAAAAATGGGTCCTTGTAACAACAACCACAATGAACTTTTCAGAATGTATGGATGCCGTTTGATTTCTGTCCTTACATATTTCAAATATATCATATCATTAATGAATATATTAATGATTATTTTATTTATTTATTACATTTTTAATAAATGTAGCATATTCTAAATAGCGACATATCGTATATTATCTATACCCTGTCATGATAAGGCAAAAAATACGACATGAGCGATTTGACGTTATCATCAAGTGTAGTGCATAAACGCTATTGCGGACTGAAAAAATGTATTAATAACCTTAATAAAAAATATATTACATGTGAAATGTTTCATCTTGAACTCTCTAAAAATGACTGACCACCGTAAATCATCGAATGGGTCCGCATGTAAGAAATATCGATATTTTAGTGCACCCGTGAAAAAGTGTTAGCTGATTTCACGCAATTATTGGTGCATAAAATGAACGATATATATAGTTGGAACCAATTCAATATATATATATATATATATATATATATATATATATATATATATATATATATATATATATATATATATATATATATATATAAAGCACTAAAAAAAACCAACAACACTCGTTATCTATAGTGTCGGATCAAAAGATACATGGTTATAAGATGAGATATAAAAAAGCACTAAAAATAACCAACGACACGAACAATAAAGAAAAATATTGTCAAATTTTCGGGACAACCCGTCCCTTCTTTCAGGACAACAAAGACTTTGTTGTCCTGAAGAAGGGACGGGTTGTCCCGAAAATTTGACAATATTTTTCTTTATTGTTCGTGTCGTTGGTTTAATATATATATATATATATATATATATATATATATATATATATATATATATATATATATATATATATATATATATATATATATAAAGTGAATCTGCTTCGCGTCGATTTTTTAAAGTCTGTTAATAATAATCTACAGGGGAAAAAAACGTTTTTATACTATACATAACAAACCTTTTTGAACATGCATAATGCATATGTAGATAAGTCCACAACATTATACAGTTGTTGACAAATTACAGTCAAGTCGTACCCAAACTAACTCGCACCCAAACCGACTCGTAATCAAATGGTCAGGTCGTACCCAAAACTATGTGGTTCACTCGTACCCAAATATTTGAGTACGACTTCATCAGTGGACTCTTGGTCGCTCACTACACGGTCGTTTTGAGATACAGGTGGAATACAGTTAAACGATTCCATTATAACGATTTCCGATTATATATATATTTCCGATTATATATATAATCGGAAATCGTCGCTCACTACACGGTCGTTTTGAGATACAGGTGGAATACAGTTAAACGATTCCATTATAACGATTTCCGATTATATGTATATTTCCGATTATATATATAATCGGAAATCGTTATATAGTTATAGTTAGTGCAAAAAGCAGTGTAAAAATAATTGCCACCCGAGACCACTCACGAGTGCCGACGAATGAGGACGTGACACCTGAATCGGTGTTTCGGGCACATTTAGGATATATTCTAGGGTCTGCCCCTCATTATAGGTCCAAGCCGGGTTTTTATTTTTAATTTTACATATTAATAAAACGTACATCAGTCCGAACCGATCGGTATAAGAACTGAGCATAATATTTTATGTACATCAGGTAATACAACATGTTCATAAAAGGCTCTGTGAATCCAAAGCTGTATGCTTTTAACGAATTCAACGCAATGAGTAAGACAATATATTTTGTCTTAGAGAAATACTATTCTCTAATGTGCGAGCTGGTAGAGTATTTGCTCTTCTTGACTTGTTATGTATCACGAGTTGATCTAAGCAGCATTTTTTGTGATCGGCTTCGGCCGATCACAGTTGTATCCATTCTCTCACCAGAGGTTTCGCTTACACCTCTGTCAACGCCGGAAAAATAGTCTGTAACATGATCAAAACAAGCATGGCGAGCACATGGCATTGTTGATTCGTTTCTTTTGTACAATCAGCTTGAAGGGGAGTCATCGACGGGCGAGGACTTTGAGGACACGTTTAAAAACATCACAGGAGATGACATTGCTGCTGATTTATGTAAAATCATCGATAAATCGGTAGCGTACAGAAACTAATTTTTCAAACATCTGTCAAACTAGATCATGTGATCATATTTTAATTTTTACCTCCGCAAAATAGTTCTTCCAGTAACGTTGAAAAAAAATAAATAAAGGCGTTAAAGATTTAAATTTAATTATTTATAATCATATTCATAGATAAAAGGAATAACTACATAGATTTTAATTACATTTTGCCCGAAACTTGTGTAGCACGACCTCTGGTGAGAGAATGAGTTGTATCCATATTGGGCATCCGGCAAATTTTACTATTTGCGGGCGCATTGCGTCTTGCGCTACTTTATTTACAATGCAATGACAATTCAATTAAATCTTTAATTACTGAAGATTACTGAAAACGTTACGCGTAATCTTATCCGTTTGCCTTGAAAACAAAACATTTATACAGATACATTCATAATGTTTCAAATCACGTTTTTCTTCACATATGCCCAAGAATATTTATCGAAAGTGAAAGTAAACTTATTCATGACTTGCTATTTCGGAAATTAACAAAACGGTGCTATATATAGTTTATTCCATGTAGCGTAATGCTTTCGCATGCATGGATCCAGAAAATTTTTCCCGGGGGGGGGGGTCTGACGGTTATTTGAGTTTGCCGGAGGAGGGGGGGGGTCCGAGGCATATTTTTGGTAATTTTGTAATGTAATTTAAAGAAACTTGAATTTTGCAGGTGGGGTCCGGACCCCCCTGATCCCCCTCTAGATCCGCGCATGTTTCGTATTACATTAACCGAGCTGACCAATGATATAACATGCCGATCATTCCTTTGAAAGGAATACTTGTATAGAATTGCCATGTGCAGACGGGGAAAGACGTCACATCAGCGCGCTCGAGGAGGAGTTTTAAACCCCTTGGTGTATAAGAAGATAATTTTTTGTTTTATATATGCTTGGTATGAAGCTCCCTCATTTTAAATGTCTAACGTGCTAATTGATTTGGCTCCAAGTCGAGTTTATTGTCTGACGTCATGACGTCAGGCATATCTAAGGTTTGAAAGTCGCATTCTCCGAAACAGTGCAGGCAATGGAAGCAAGCAATATCAAGATTTTTCATTAAAAAGATAAACCGATGCATGTTTAATGTGTCAACATTTACATACACAATTGATGAAAATGTTATATGGGATGTAATAAGCAACAGTGAGCAAACGTTTTCAAGTAAAAGGGCTGTTCCCCATGCATAATCCTGATTCAAAATATTTGAACGGTGAAAAGGGAGGGGGTACGGATTCAATTTTCCATTTTACAAAGGAATAAAAATTTAAAGCTCTAATGTTATTGTATATGGCTTTACTTTGTGCAAGCATTTAGACATATTGTTGATTCTTTAAAATTGTTTAGACTTTGGCCTCTTGACAATTCTTCAGCCCCATAAGGGGTTCATAAGTTTGATGTAGGTTTATACGACATTGTTCAGATGTTTTGTATATGACTACCTAAAGCTGATTTTATTATGTCTATTGTTGCTCAGATGAGCGATGTGGCCCATGGACCTCTTGTTTATGATAATGCTCGGCTGGCCAAGACAGCTCGTTCTGTTCGAGACAAATTGTCTATAAACTTGTGGAAGTAAATTTTACATAGCTCCAATCTCGTTGCATAGAGATAGTTTTCCAAGGCTGTATTTGATACGTTGTCAGTGTTGTAGTTTGTATTGATATATAAGGGATGTACTTTTGTGTCACTATCATCTGTATGGAATAATATTCTACATCTCATTTTTCTTGCTAATTCATTGAAGCTACGTAACAGATTGCGTCTTATATAGCGCGCGTTCCAGGTGTGGGAATAAATTTCAACCTTTTGCTGAGTAGGGATGTTTCATCTTCAAATTATAATCTGAGAGGTTAAGAACATTGTTCTTAGCGTCCTGTGACAGACGTCGTCTGATAGCGCAAGCTTTTCTGTTATTTTCTCGTTTTTATCTTTTTGCGTTTTTGAGAGCCTTCTGCTAAAATATCACATAGTCATGCAAGATATGTGTAATATTCCTGCTGTGCTCGCCCCAACGGTCGCACCGTAAAACATTATATACAATTTTTAAGGTACGCTCGGACTTTCCAAGTTTCAGCTTTCCTGGCCGATTAGTTTCTGAGAAGAAGATTTTTAAAGATTTACTCTATATATTCCTATGTAAAAATTTCGACCTCCCACCATTGTGGCCCCATCCTACCCCCGGGAGTCATGGTTTGCACAAAATGGTATCTACCCTACCCGAGGATACTTCCACTAAAATTTCAGCTTTTTTGGCTGATTAGTTTCTTTTTTGGCTGATTAGTTTCTGAGAAGATTTTTAAAGATTTACTCTATATATTCCTATGTAAAAATTGGCCCTCATTGTGGCCCCACCCTACCCCCGGGGGTCATGTTTTTCACAACTTTGAATCTACACTACCTAAGGATGCTTCCACACAAATTTTCAGCTTTCCTGACTGATTAGTTCCTGAGAAGAAGATTTTTAAAGATTGTTCTCACTATAATACTATGTAAAAATTTGACCCCCATTGTGGCCCCACCCTGCCTCCGGGGGTCATGATTTTCACAACTTTGAATCTACTTGCTGTGTTTTCCGAGTAACATGACGGATATTTTTTACTTGGTACACTGTACACATTGGGCTTTTGCATAGTAATTTTAGAATAATCACCTGAGTCAGTAATAGTGTTGTAATCCATATATTTACACCCACTAAGTATGATTCCCTATATTTCGTATGGAAATTGATTGTAATTCACAGCTCTATAGAAACTGAAAATCTACACACGATCCAGTTCAAACAAAATGAAAATATCAGGTATTTTTTGTGCGAAAGATTTAAGCTGAAACCATAATATATTTTCTGAGATTGAGTCCCCTACTTACAATTTGTTTTTGAAGGCTAAAAAAAAATCACCACCACCATATTATCCTTTAAAATTATGATTTATTCTTTAAAAATAACATATGAATAAGAAAAGAAAAATTACATAAACCTTTTCTTATGTACACTATTTAATACACAGAAGAAAGACACTACTTTTTCTGAAGTATGTTATGTACATTTAAATGTCTCCATTTTATGTTTTGGAAATCTAGAATGAGGTCTTTAAAATTCCAATGAATGATTATCCCTGACAGGTCTATGCAGTCTCTTCGTCTAGTTGTTGTACCTAGAAAAAAGAATTAAAAATTACAGACATGACATTGCAGATAAAAAACAAACGTAAATACATATGCATAACCAAGATGTTTTCATTGAAATACTATACTTGTGTATTACCACAAGCAAGGACAATCGAACATATAACTAGAGATACTGTGAGCAAGCTCACGATTGATACCCCCGCTAAGAAAAAAATCATTACTCAAGTATTTTTCAATTATAGAAAATGATGGATGCTATCTCATTAACCGCCCATGTTCTATCAATAACAACTGCTCTATTTTTAAAAATTGTTAATGCTAATATGAGTACACAAACCAATTTCTATTTTTTAAATTCCATTTTATTTCAACTTAACTGTTAATGCATGAAGACATTTGCATCCTTATGATAACAAACATGGTAAAATGGAATAATTTACCATTGGAAACAAAATGTGTTGAATCCTTTTCATCCTTCAAAAATGTACTTAAAAAACAAACTGTAGAAGTAGAAAAAATGCCAAAGTTTACATTATGGAAATCGCAAGGAAAATATTGCTCACTGTCAACTTAGAAATAAATCTAGTAACTTACATGCTCATCTTTTTAACCAACACTTAAGTGACACTTCAACTTGTAATAATTGTGGCCACACATGTGAAGACAATTTTCATTTTTTTCTTACTTGTCCAGCTTACATTAATCACAGAATTGCTCATTAACAGTCTTCAAAATAATGTAAACCTAAACAATCTCAATCCTGAGCAAGTATTACATGTTTTACATTTCGATGATAGACAACTTCCCTATAAAACCAACTGCTCAATTTTTAAAGCAGTCCAACAATATATTAAGTCAACAAAAAGATTCTAATTAATACCTATGTTATTAATAAATTTGCATTATGTCATCCTAAAATTTACCTCAGTATACCTATACATGCACTCAATATTTTATACCTCTTAGTATTATATTTCATATATAATATTTATTATCATTATATTTTTTCTAATTTTCATTTGTTTATATGACCTTAATTTTTGTTGTTTTTTTATTTTTCCATTTTTTTTTTTTTTTTGGTTGTTTCCTAATTTTCTCTCTCTATTCTTTATCCAACATGAATTCCAACTCATTTTAAGCTGCAATTTTATGCTTCATATTATATTATGAACTTATTATATTATATACCTATTATATTATGGTACTTATATATATAATTCAGATGTAATTGAAATATCATTTGTAACTTTGATCCTTGGGGAGAGGACTAACATAGCCTGATGTCCAATGCCATTATGTACTTATTTGCATACTAAACTATTTGTTCAATTAAAATAACAAACATGACTTAAATCAAATTATAATCCACATGTCAAGCAGCCATTAAATGTTTTGAATTGTTGGTATCCCGAGCCCGATTTTTTTTCCACAAAAAAAAAAGATAAAATACATCAGGGCGGGCCATTTCCAGATGGGCAGGTGGGGATGATAATTTAAAAATTAAATTTTATATGACCTGACACATGCAAGCTTTGTGTCAAATTTTACCTTCTAATCATTTCCATTAATACAAGACATGACACAGACAGGAATAAAGCATGTTTTTTAACAAATGACCTTGGGTCAAGGTCATGACACACCCTCAGGTCATAAGCAATCTTTGTGTGAAGTAAGAACTACCAATGTTTCTCCATAAGAAAGATATGGACTGGACACAAATTTTGTACTTTTCCTGCCAGTTACCTTGCCCGAATGACCTTGGGTCAAGGTCATGACACACCCTCAGGTCGTCATAAGCAATCTTTGTGTGAAGTAGGAACTTCCAATGTTTCTCCATAAGAAAGATATGGACCGGACACAAATTTTGCAGACAGACGGACGGATGGACAGACGGACGGACGGACAGACAAGATGATTCCTATATACCCTCCCAAACTTCGTTTGCGGGGGGTATAATAATTTTTAATAGTTTGACCTTCTGAACACATTCAAAGGCCCTGAACATTAAAAGTTAGCAGGAAGGTTGATGACTGAACAACACTAAAATAAGAGCAGACAATCAGGCTTTAGAATGATTATTGCATTTTAGAGTACAGTACTACAAATACATATGGACAAGTCACAATACATGCCTTAGCTTTCAATTCTTGGTTCTCCTCTGTAAGCTGTTCCACTTTCTGTCGAAGTTCTGTTACTTCTAGTTTTAAAGCCTCTACATCAGCTGTCTCAGGCCCAGATGCCCCCAAGTGCTGCTTCAAAAAGCTAAATATTGTGTAAGGACTATACAGTAAATACACACACACACACACACACAAACTTATGGTTATTATACCTCTGTGAATATTTTCTATGTAAAATTACGACGAAATAACATACTATTCTATGTAACGATGAAATAGTTTCCGTGCTATCTGCCCATGGTGAATAGTCATCAAAACTATTCACCCGCAGCATTCGATTTCCCTCTGATGTATTCCAAGTCGCTAAGTTTAATTAAAATTCGGATAACTCTAATTTGTTTACCATAATGATTAAAGCCGACATGAATTCATAAAAGCATTTGGTCGCCATTTTAGTTTCGATTGCTCCTTAAAGCTGAACACCGCTCGTAAATAGGCACCATCACACAGGTACCTGCCGTGGTATATAAACCCTTCGATTTCGTTACACCCGATTGCACACCTGAAACTCGTGGCCGACATGTAGTATTTCTTTCGTGGTCTTTGGGTTTTATGCATTTATTTCTTATTCTATGTGCATATTCTGTTGGTAAATAATGCATTGACCAATTTATTTGATGTTAGTATTCTCCTGGCTTGAAAAAAGTGCGTAAAATTTGTTAATTTCAACGCGACCGAGTAACACGGCGAAGCAAGACGTACACTCACGTGCCAAATTAAAAGTCATAAAATGGCTGACTCATTTCTGAAAAAAAAATCAATTGTATTTTCATTTCTAAAAATAAATAGTTTTGTGACATTTTGACCCGGGCATTTTTTACCAGGGTATAAATAGAGGTAAGTACCTACTGACTGATCAAGGGGAGGCAAATCTTTGTTTACAAATAAAGCTGTCGTCTGCATTGATAAAAGTCATGGCTGCCAGAGGGAAGGATTTGACAACAGAGCAAAAAAAGTTTATTCTGAAACTGAAAAGTGAAGGTAACAGTGGTGGAAAAATTGGGAGTATACTTGGAATTAACAGATTTAAAGTGTGTCATTTTTTGAAGAGAAATGAAAATAAGGAAAATGCAAATATCTTGACTGAAGTGCACGAAAGACAAAATGTGGTAGAAAAAGACAAAGCAGTGAAAGGGCTGATAGAAGACCTGTGAATATTGTGAAAGTGTAATGCAGAAACACATTATCAGATATTTCTATTATGTACAATAAAAATACACCGCAGAAACTGTCAAAACGTACTGTTCAAAGAAGATTGCATGAAATAGGATATCACAGAAGAGCAGTTAAAAAGACAACCACCATATCTAAGCAGAACAGATTGAAACGAAGACTCTTTTGTCGTTCTCATCTACAATGGAGTGTAAACTTTGACTGGTCAAGAGTTATATTCTCAGATGAAACACAAGTAGTATTAGGAAAAAACAGAAAAGTTTTTGTATGGAGGAAAAATGATGAAAAGTGGAAACCATGCTGTCTTGGAATTTACAGTCCTAATGACCCACAAACTCCACAGCTAAGTGTGATGTTCTGGGGGTGTATAACTTCTGATTCTGTTGGTACTTGTGAGGCAAGATGTACGTCCACACTGGTGAGACCTCTACAGCGAAGTACTTAGAACTGTTTAGAGGTCTGTCCCTTATATAAGGATTGTAGGGACAGCAGTGATGAAAGAGAAATATGGCGGACAGTGCCTATTTACGAGCGGTGTTCAGCTTCAACTGTCACTTGGGTATATATACCGGCCGATAAAGTCACGGTCTGTTGCTTTCTGATTGAGGCATTCAGGTTGCACGGACTTCTAAATGATAGAACTACACAATGTAGTAGTATGCTTGTAAAAATGTAACTACAATCAATTAAAAATAAAAGATGGTTTATTCTTATAAAGAAATTCCAATGTATCCGCAATATCTTGCAGACAGTACTGTGCTATCTTACTTTGCTTGCAAATCGAACAGTGCTCTCTGTATTATATAGGGGGTGTGTAGCGATGAGCAGAACTATAGACATTGACATCTTATATGGCGGTAGTTGGAAATAAGAGGGAAATAATGCGTACAGCCGTATAATGAATTCATGTCAGCTTTATAAAAATCTGCATCGCAGACAAATAACGTTTTCTAACGTATAATAAAATAACTATTTACAGACTATTCGGACAATAGCAAGTTTATTGTCCCCTTCGTCAGCAACTATTTCCCTTGCCTTCGCCTCGTAAAATAGTTCCTGTCTCGGGGGACAATAAACTTGCTATCGCCCTCGCAGCTAGTAACTAGATATATAGTATCCTAGCTTGGACACCAGTGGTATACGATTACGGCCAATGTCTAATGTACTATTTATTAGGTCATAAAGCATGTATGTGTTACAGATAAGTTTTTGGCTCTAAAGTGCATTCAAGCTATTGTAAACTTCATTAACAAGTTTTGGGTGGTGAGAGTTAAAGTAGATAACAGGCATAGACTTCAACAATTTTTTGTGAATGCCTTTGAAATTTTCTTGACTAAACTATTTTTTTTTAAGAGGCATTAAAGCTTCGTTGCTAAACTTAACAACAGTTCTTAAGTAATTCTTATATCCCTTGTTAAAAAATACCTATGGTTTTCTATTTAATGTGATGTTTTACAAAACAAAATGATTGCATCTTTTTCTCAGATATTTGCACAAATAATTTTGCATTACCAATTTGAAGTACAAATTGTTGTTTAACATATCATATTATGCTCATTTTGGTTTTGTTGTTGTTGATTTCAATGTGTATATATATGAGATACCAGTTTTTATGTTTTGTTGATTATATTAAAAAATAAACAATGTGTATCACTGACTTGTCAAAGTGCATAACAATCAAATCTGTACTTTATTTACTAGGGTACTTGATAATGTCAAGTTCTTTGCCATCACAGTAAAAGAGAGGATTGCATTTAGTCAGCAATGAGGCTACAACTGTGACAGCAATGCACCTCAATAAAACCATCATCATACTTCTCAACCAACACAATTATATATAAGGTTAAAAAGGATACTCTAAAGCATTATTGGGTTTCTCTGGTTCCTCATATAGACCAACCAAAACTGAAATAAAAAATCATGAAATAAAATATAAATACCCTAAACCAATGATTCTGTATAATTATCTAGTTAATCTAGTGAAGTTAGAACTGAGAACATCTTAGGGAATCCCACTATATTATGTTAAAACAAACGCTATATAATAACTTTCAAGCAAGATTTCTGACCAAATTTTCCAACATGTGGCTCAGGCCTATGAAAAACATAGGTACATGTGATCATGAGATTACAAAGCTCACTGAGATGAGGCATCACCTGTATGAGGCATCACCTTTATGAGACCACCTTTATCATATTATATGAAAATCATTATGATAGTAAATGGTCTTGGATATTCATGGCTACTGTTTTGACACAATATCGTATATCATATGTTAAACTAGAACTGTCCTTATGGGACTAATACCCCGCAAGGCTAATTTCAAATGGGACAAATAATTGAATTGAATAATAAAGGTTTGGGACACATAAATAAAAAAAAATATTCTAGAATCGTACAAAAAATTTAGTTAACAAAGAAAAAAATCAAAATTGTCAGAACTTCACTGTAAATACATATGTAATACATTTACAAATTTATGTATCCGATATTTTTTTAATTGTTTTAAAGAAAAACCAACAAAGTGACAATAACCCCTCCCTTTGCAGTAAATGTAAATAGCCAAGCAATGCCCTTCTGTGGATAAAACCTTGAATATGTTTCTAATCAGTCTTGACAGATACAATTACTTGTTTCAAATTTTCCTCACTTTCTCCTATGGTTCAATGCAACTCCATATCAGAAAATTGACTCCATAGGACTATGATTTTTTTTTATGAGCTTGTTAAACTTGGATAAACTCCCAAAACATTATCATAATTAGCAATGTAAAAATATAATTAGCGGTGTAAAAATATGAAAAAAGGAGAATTTAATATTACAAACAATTTTAAAATTGCCAAAAGACTACAATCATATAAATAATTTTGAATTTTATTTACATTAATGCCCTACCGAGTCACTTCATCAATTTGACTTGACTACCGTATACTCGCTTATAAGTCGGTATTTTGGGAGTAGAAAATAGAATAAAAGCTGGGGGGCCCGACTTATAGGCGTGACATACAAATAGAAATTTTTTCCAATGGGTAAAACTTCGTTTTTTGTACCATTTTGCTTCCAACTGTTGACTGGCTATCCCTATACTTGACAGGTTTATTTTTTAATTACTAAAAAGATAAACTCATTAATAAATGCATTGAAAGTTGCAATTGTATTTCTTAAAAATATAAACAAGGTTCATTGGATAATTATTTTTATTTAAGCAGTCAATTATTTACGCCTGATGTGATAATAGCTGTAGGTAAAAATGTACTTAAGACAACACAAGCCTGCACTGATCGAGTTTAAGAGGCTAATAACCAACCCTAATCAGTCAGTAGGGGATAAAATCACTGTCATTTTATTTTCAGTAGCATTTAAAATAGTTTTTGAGCTATTATCCAGTTGAAATGAGTGTTTAAAAAAAATAATGGCGTCCAAAATCGAAACTTACTAACCCCAAGAGAGATAACTCTGTTTACAAAAAACTATTAAAAAACATGGCACCTAAAAGCGATCTATCTGGATCAAAAAACAGCAATTTCTGTTTAATAATTTAAATAAAACACATGAATAAATGATGGTCTGTTTAAAAAAAATAGAAATTGTTTTATTATTGTTCCTATTCATAATTATTTACACCCATTTAATTACACCTGAGGTGATAATAGCTATATTGGTTGCCGTAAATGGCATGTCACCTAAAACAACACAAGCTAACACACCAGTTTTAAAAGGGGCTAATTACTATCTTAATCAGTCAGCAGGAGATCAAATCACAATCATATTATTTTCAGTAGTATTTTAAATAGTCTAGAGCTTATAGCAGGTTTTCATTAGTGTATAATTAAAAAAAATGGCGTCCAAAATCGAAAGTTATTCACAAGATAAATGTCTTAACTTAAGACAACACTTTTAAAATGCATTGCATCTAGAAATGATAACAGAGAGGTCAAACACAATATTTTTTTTATCTAGAATTTAGTTATGCTTGATAATATGTGCTAAGTATTTTTAGAAGCTGTTTAAATTTATTACCGTATATATACTCGCCTATAAGTATTGCGCGCCTATAAGTCAGTTGCCCTTTTTCAGATATATTCTGAAGGTTTTGCCGTTGACCCTCTTATAAGTTGGGTCACTTTTTCTGGATAGTCAGTCTACAAATTCTCAGTCTACAGATTCTCAATCAAATTAGCACATATTATCAAGCATAACTAAATTCTAGATAAAAAAAATATTGTGTTTGACCTCTCTGTTATCATTTCATTTAATAAATTATATCATTATTAATAAAGAATACTAAATTCTTTATTAATAATGATATAATTTATTATATCATTTTAAAGTATAGGTTTGGATTATGAAGACTTTGCAATACCAAATACTATAGGATTTCAACAGTTATGATTATTATTATTGATTTACAATATGTACTAAAATTTATGCTTAAATAATCAATACAAACTCTTGAATAGCAAACTTTTTTCATCTTCGCCCCTGTTTGAAAACCCCTAATTTATGTCATATGATCTCAATCTCGCAGAGTAAGCATTCTTTTTCTTTTCAGAATGTATGAATCGATTGTAGAGAGTGATCAAATATATTTTTAAGCAAAGAATCAATTAGGTAACATATCACATTTCAATATAATATCAGGGACATATATACTGACTTATATAATAATAATATAATAACAAGAGACCCATGGGCCACATTGCTCACATGAGATACAATAGCCATAATAAAATCATCTTTAAGGAGTTATATACAAAATATCTGGACAGTATATTAAAATAGATCCTGTATAAAAAGAGTTTCAAAATTTTCTCCAGATATTCTTATGTTAAACATTCAGCCACTTTTGTAACTGGATTATTTCATAGTCATGTCACATATTGAGAATTGCAGTTCTCAAGAAGATCCTAAACAACTGTTCATATAAATATAAACCTACATCAAACTTTGAACCCCTTGTGTGGCCCAAGAATTGTACAGGGGCCACAGTCTTAACAATTGAGAATAAACAAATGTCAAGATGTTTGCATATTAGTAATACCATATATTATAACATTTGAGATTTTGAGAAAAATCAAATTTATTTCCTATGTAAAAATTCACCCCCAACCCCTGCCCCATTGTGGCCGCATCCTATCCCAGGGGATCATGATTTGAAGAAACATGAATCTACACTACCTAAGGATGCTTCCATACAAGTTACAGCTTAACTGGCCAATTAGTTTTTGAGAAAATTTTTGTTTAATTTCTCTATGTATTCTTATGTAAAAATTCAACACCCCATTGTGGCCCCACTCTATCCCCGAACATGATTTGAAAAAACTTGAATCTACCCTACCTGAAGATGCTTCCATACAAGTTACAGATTTCCTGGCCAATTGGTTTTTGAGAAGATTTTTGTTTAATTTCTCTATGTATTCCTATGTAAAAATTCAACCCCCCCCCCCATTGTGCCCCCACCCTGCCCCGGGGGTTCATGATTTGAACAAACTTGAATTTACACTATCTAAGAATGCTTCCATACAAGTTACAGCTTGTTTGGCCAATTGGTTTTTGAGAAGAAGATTTTTCTCTGTATATTCTTAGGTAAAAATTTGACCCACATTGTTGCCCAACCCTACCCCCAGGGATCATGATTTGAACAAACTTGAATCTACACTACCTAAGGATGCTTCCACACAAGTTACAGGTTGTTTGGTCAATTGGTTTTTGAGATGAAGATTTTTAAAAAATCTCCCCTTGAAAGAGAGAGAATGTCCTTTACCCAGTAATGCTTTGTTCCAAGTTTGGTTGAAATTGGCTCAGTGGTTCTGGAGAAGAACTTGAAAATGTAAAAAGTTTACAGACAGACAGACGGACGCCAGACAAAAAGTGATTAACGAAGCTCACTTGAGCTTTCAGCTCAGGTGAGCTAAAAATAGTAATTTTAAGCTTGTTCTTTAAAATATCCCAGAGTCTATTTGTGCTCAAGTTGGACATACTGGAAGCCATTTCTTAATTAAGAACTTCAATCCTGACCTTAAAAGAGCAAATTTCAAACCCGACTTCATATCGGTGTATCGTTAAAATAATGTATCAAATATCGCTTGACAGGCATATACCAATACTTTTCGATATATATATATATATATATATATATATATATATATATATATATGATTCAGTCCTATTACATACTATTGATTTACCTTTTGTGAGTGCATCTAGAACACCAATACTATTGATTTACCTTTTGTTAGTGCATCTAGAACACCAGCTTTTTCAAGGTATCTTCTGAATTCTTCCCTTTTGGAATCTGCTCCCTATTGACCAATTTAAAAAAAATATTGAGATCAACTAATTGAAAGCAATTCCAGGTCTTTCCACTCTATTTACATTTTACAAAAGATGAATTCAATAAAACAAAACAATTTCAAAACTATGAAAATAGTAGTATCATGTCAATAGTTTTGAGTTTCATTTGCCTAGGGTCACTTCATTTATTCATTTGTCCTGACTACTAAGTTTAAAATCATTAAATGATCATTCTGCAAAATTATTCAGTCTTTTTATGACAATAAAAATTTCAACCAGTGTAACCCAAAAAGCCACAGCCCATTTTACCATTTTACAAATTAATATCAATATCTCATACACATGCATGCTCCATCTAAACAGTAGCTTTGAACATATTTATTTAGCAACATTTCTTTTTAAAATTCTTATATTAATGCTTATGATCTTATTAAACAGTAATGTTGCATTTGTGGGTTATAGGGGCATGGTCACAGTTTTTGTCAATTTTTACTCTGCCATTTCTAAAGTTTAAAATACTTAACTAATGTATTTCTTATGGTCAGCCAAAATTGCTAAGCCAATTGTCAAGTTATAAGCAAGATAGAGAGTTTGCTCTTTGTTATGTACAGAAAAAAGCGTGCGAGTTTCGTGCGAGAAGCGTTTCGTGTAAACCGTTTCGCGTTTCGTGTGAACCATGAAGCATTTCGTGTAAAATGTTTAGCGTTTCGGGCAAAGCGTGCAGCGTTTTGGGCAAAGCGTGTAAAGTGTTTCGAGCAAATCGTGTGAAATGTTTCATCAGATTTCATTCGGAACTTTTCCCATTTATTAGTTCTTTCAATATGGTGCCCGAGTTTAAGAATAGTTTGTGATTAACAAAACACATATGTATGTATACTAATGACTTATTTTGTAAAAATTAAATCAGCTCTTTGTGATACTGTCAAGTCATAATAATATGTAGTATTTGGTGGGTTTTTTTTTTTTAACATCGATAACTGAAACTTTTCGACAGTCTACAAATAGCATTCGAACATTGGGTAACACGTACCTGACTAAACCTGTCAATCAAACTCTGAGTATTTTTTCATTGGATGATCACGCGTCTCTTTTTTTTGTCAACAGCCAATAAAAAATTTAATGACTTTAAAGCAGTCGGAATCAGTATTTGATCAAGGACATCATTTAAATGATTAAAAGTTCATCATCTCAATGAAAAAAATTGAAGAAGAATAGAGGGGAAATATATGTTCACATTATATACAGTATATGTATGGTACATGTACTAATTTTATTAATAAACAGTTTGTGGTAAAAGCGACGTTATGCGTTCAAGTATATTGAGTCTGAAATTGAAATCATTGATTTTGTACCTTCCGATGAAATTTATTGAATTTATTTTAGAAAAAGGAAATCCTAAATAGTGATACAAACTTTATTTTGTTTATGCCAATCGTCTTATTTTTCTCTCTGGTTTTATGTGCGGAACATATTTAAATATGCGGTTGATACGATATAAGAAAAAAATTGTTTGATTGCATAGCCTTCTTTTATAATTCGGTGACTAAATAAATTTACTTCTAAATATTTGTCAATTATCAATGTAATTGAATTAATATTTAATGAATCTTACGTTTTTAATTTCTCAAACTATTTCAAAACAATCCCTAATGTTGAAAAATAAAACCGCCGAATAACGAAAAATCGATTTATGTTTGTAATGATACGGATTTCAATTTAATGTTTTAAAATTAATAAGCCATTTACATTTTCAGATTTTTTTTTTTTGGAACAATTTCATTTTTCTTCCGACATTAAAAGTTAATGAGTGATAAATATTTCTTTTGAGCGATGAATGCATGTACGTGCATGTTCTGTAGAATTTTTTTTAATTTCTGTAATAAATGATTTTTCTTTGACATAAGTGGGGTATTCGAGATTACTGTATTCGAGATATCAGGAGTTTTTAAAATCATTAATATAGAGGAAACTGTCTGTACTGTAGACTACGACATAAGCGGGGTATTCAAGATATCCCATGTTTAAAGATACCGATATTTACCTATATGTAAAAAAAGTAAAGGGGAAAATAATAAAAATACCAGGATAATAGAATTGTTGAGAAAAATATTAAAAATACCAGTATACCATGTGTCATGGTGTGTCATTTTGTATAACATGTGTTTGAGAGTTTACTCATGCCAGATGACAAGTAATTAGCGAGGGTCAGTCTGCTCTGCTAATTATCCCCAATAAGTCAATATAATTGTTCTGAATAGTCCTAGCTTTTGAGTTATTATCATGAGTACTGTACCTCACTTTCATTAATTATCTTTTAGATTATAAATACAGTTAGGAATTTATTCAAAGCAGTCAGACACTTTTGGCCACTACCTCATGTTGCTTATGTCTTCATACTGACTATCTAGTTGACTGTCCACCAGTCTGTCAGTAAGACTAAGCAACATTGAGCTAAATTTAAACCTGACTCATTTGGCAATTCAAGAAATTATTATTTTTATCCTGTTCTATTTGACTTTGTTATATTTGGTTATTGTTGATAATTCATAGTTAATTCAAATCACTTAATCAATAAATTGTGAAACCTGCCTTTGAGTTATAGCTCTATGCATATCCGACTTAGAGGTCAACTTAAGCCTTATATCTTTAGGCTGACCCCCTGTCTCTTGGGCTGGGCCTATATGAAATAGTTCCCCTTATCCTATGGTGCCCTTTCGCCCTCGGCGACAGATGTATAAACCATATGAGTGTTTGTGTCATTTAAACCTGTAAACTCAGAGAGCCATTAATTAAGCAATAAAACCTATAGTGACTTTAGTCTGTCCCAAGATATTTATGCAGCACATTTGGACGAGTTTTAACAAAAAATACACATACCTGTGAAAGAAGTGCAATTGAAATTGATGAAAATGGAAATATCCAAGATATCTTCATTGACACATACATTATCGTTTTTCACTCGAAAAAAATTCAAAAAGTACAAAAACAAATTTCTTACAGAGATTTATATTGGAAAAAATAAAAATAACATCGGATATGTTTTCCGAACTTGCCGGAAAGTCCCGAGAAGATCCGAATCTTTAGTACCATTGGTTCTACTTGTCTCTTATTTTTCACGTCAAAATTGAAATAACAATGAATACAGAATGCATGATTTAAGCGCAGTTAATGGACTAGCTCATTACTGATGTGAAGCCAACTCTAGATTCGCCATTCTGAATAGACCCCCCTCCCTCTCCATCCCAATACAATTCTAGTGCACCACTGTGCCTTCCTATTAATAATAAATCGATTCAGAAAATTAAACCAATGGTTTAGAATAGGGCTGTCACGGGTACCCGAAATAACCGAGAACCACGGAACAATTTGTTCGGTTCGGTTTCGGTTCTGTTTTTCCGGATTTCGGTTCGGTTCCGATTTGTGTATTAGAATCCGTATTCTATGAAAAATGGCGTCGAAATTGAAAGGCTCACTAGTGTGGACTTTTTGTTTTTAATAAAAATTGACATGTAAACAACTGGCCATGTATACCGATGATTATTCACTCATCCTAAATAAAAGTATCGCGCCATTTACCTGTGTAGAAAGGAGAAATACTAGTTCAATAAACAAATATGGTGGCTTACGATTCGGACATCGAGCATGTTGTCAATATTTGTTAATAGAAATGTTCAGGTTAAGAATTTTCTGGATTTAATAATAGTGAGATTGAATTAGGAAAGCCAGAAGTCAAATCCATGCAAAAAAATGTGGGGAAATCTGCGTGGTTACAGAACACAGAACTAAACACACGGTGTGCATTACCTGCAACTTAAAAATATATGAACATATCATTAAACTTTACTCGATCGTTTCAAATCATAACTAATACTTACTTTGTTAACATATTTGATTTATCAAATTTCATGTAACCTTTTAATAATATAAGCATCAAGATATATCTTAAAACGAAAGACATGTATTGAAAAATCGGCCACAGGTTAACTTACATGTATTTATAACTATCAAGAAAGGAACTTCATAATGAAAACAGAAGTTTACAATGATTTTTTTCAAATAATCCTTTGAAGTACATAAGGCTTTAAAAATGTTCAGTAAGTTATCTGTGGTGAAATTATTCTATGAATTAATATAGTTTTTTTTAAAATTTAATTTAGAATCATCAAATGTCTTAAATTGAATTTCTAATCAGGAAACTACTTATTGTGTTGAAGATTGTTAATAGTAAAGAGTGAAGAAATACAAAAAATAAACTATTTAAGTTACAAAAAATGAATTTGATTTGAAAGTTGAACCGAACCGAAAACCCGAAACTGAACCGAAAATTTTATGACCCGACCCGACCTGAAAATTTTTGGAACCGTGACAGCCCTAGTTTAGAAATCTACTTTTGTTTTATATAATGGCTATAGCGCTAGCTCACCAATCTTTTTAAAAGATTAGCTTGTTTCATATAAAGTTGGCTTGTTTTCTTCTGTTATTGCACTAGTAGTTAACTGTTTTCTGTTTTATAAAACTAGTATTAGAACTTTTGTTGGTTTTTTACAGAAGAAGCAGTACACTGCTTTTGTAAAAGTTTGAACTTTTGTAGGTTATTGCTGTATTAGTAGTGGTTTTGTAAAATTGTTTTCTGTTTAATAAAACTAGCATACATACTTTTGTATGTTCTTGCTGTAGTAGTAGTGCTTTCTGTTTTAATAAAGCTTAAGCATTAGAAATTTTGTATGTTATTGCAGTAGTAGTAATAGTACATGTAATGTTTTTTTGTAAAAATATTCTTCACATTTCCTTCACTGGTCAATGTTTAAATGTACTTTATCTCATAACAACCCCCTTATAGTCATTTATTTCTCATTTTGGAAGGCATATTGTTTCCTCTCTAATAAAATTAGAAAATGTTCTGTATTTTCCACTAAATATTACCGGTACATGGGTATTCAACAGTTTCCCATCTATTGACTATTTGAAGATAAATGAATACTTTAATGATCATCTATATTTTGACACTTTTAAAAAAAATGGCATAATGATCCATACAAATGTGTTATAAATGGGAACTGACTTTTTATTTCATTTGTAATTTTACTAAATTTGCTTGTCCTTTTATTGTTATTTAATTTATGTATTCACTATCCTGTTGTTGCATATGAACACATGGTTTTTTTTTTTTTTTTTTAAATTCAAAACAGAGGAAAATTTTGAATGTTTTCAAATTACAATAAGTAGTACAACAAGATGCCCAGGAGCCACATCGCTCACCTGAGGAACAATAGCCTTAACTCTGATCAAATTAGCATTACAGTATCAAAATCAAAATATCTTGACAACTAAGTACAGTAGATATTGCTCAAAAAATTTAAAATAACTGCCGATTTTTATCCACATATTTTTATGGTAAATACCAAGCCCCTTTTGTTGTTGTACCTGTAAGATTTTTCTCCATTCCTATATAACCTATATAACCCCCTTTGTGGCCCCACTTTTCTCTAGGGAATCATGGTTTCATCAAACTTTAATCTGCACAACCCATGCTTTCACACAAGTTACTGCTTTTTGGACTGAAAACCTTCTGAGAATATTTTTAAAGATTTTCTCTATATATTCCTATTAAAAATTTCATCTCCCCATTGTGGCCCCGCCCTACCCCCGGGGACCATGATTTAAACAAACTTAAATCTACACTATCTGAGGATGCCTCCACACAAGTTTGAGCTTTTTTGGACTAATAGTTTTTGAGAAGATTTTTAAAGATTTTCTCTATATATTCCTATGTAAAAATTCATCCCCTATTGTGGCCCCACCCTACCCCTGGGGACCATGATTTAACCAAAATTGAATCTACACTATCTGAGGATGCTTCCACTCCAATTTGAGCTTTCCTGGCCTAATAGTTTTTTTGAAGAAGATTTTTAAAGATTTTCTCTATATATTCCTTTGTAAAAATTCATCCCCCATTGTGGCCCCACCCTAGCCCTGGGGACCATGATTTAAACAAACTTGAATCTACACTATCTCAGGATGCTTTCACTCCAATTTGAGCTTTTCTGGCCTAATAGTTTTTGAGAAGAAGATTTTTAAAGATTTTCTCTATATATTCCTATGTAAAAATTCATCCCCCTATTGTGGCCCCACCCTACCCCCAGGGACCATGATTTGAACAAATTTGAATCTACACTACCTAAGGATGCTTCCATACAAGTTTCAGCTTTTCTGGCCTTATAGTTTTTGAGAAGAAGATTTTTGAAAAATACCTACAAATTTTTAATAATTCTAATTTATCTCCCCTTTAAAGAGGGTGTGGCCCTTCATTTGAACAAACTTGAATTCCCTTCATCCAGTGATGCTTTGTGCCAAGTTTAGTTGAAATCTGCCCAGAGGTTATGGAGAAGAAGATGAAAATGTGAAAAGTTTACAACGCCAACAACGCCAACGACGACAGACAACGGACAAATTTTGATCAGAAAAGCTCACTTGAGCTTTCAGCTCAGGTGAGCTAAATGTTTCTTTTTGCATAGTTCTGTTGTAAATCAAGGCTTCAAACATGTATATGTAATAACGTTAAACAAGAGGCCAATAGGCCTTAACGGTCACCTGAGTAGCATAACCCATACGTCTCATATATGCATTTAATTAAGTTTTATTCTGGAGTAGAAAAATTGTAATGACAACCACCTCCCTGCCTGAAATCTTTCAAAAAGGACTACTATACCTATAATTTTAGCGAAAAACTTAATTTAAAAGATCATAAAAGAGTGCATGACCTGATATTGAAAAGGTGCAAGACTCTGATAGAAAATAATTTTCCCATATTTATTAACTTTCAAGATAGGTTTTATGTGTATATGTTTTCATAGAAAAGCTATAACAAGGTGGCTATTATACATGTTTTATCTAAAACAACCTCCCATTCCCTGGGGCAGACAGAAACTCTCCCTGTGGGCATTCAAACAAACGAAAACAACCAGCTTTAAAAGCCATCATGAGTTACTCACTTCTCCTGTTCCAGTTTTTTAATATCCAATCTTCGTTGACAATCACCATCTGGGATTTATACCAAAATCATTTTACCTTTATATCAGTGATTTTAGTTAGCCAATTATTACTTTACTATTAACAAGTCTATTTGTTTATTTTGAAAGTTCAAAAACTATTTTTGTTTCGAATGATAAAAAGCCTTGCATAACTCTTTCGATCATACAACTTCTTTATAATTACATTATATTCAATTATTAATAACTAAATATGAACAAGCAAAGGAAGATAACTCCATTAGGAAGAAGCAAGGGAAAATAACTCCATTAACTGTTACACCCCCCCCCTTTGAACTCTTTCCAAATGCTTTCCAAATGCTAGGTCCTGAACCCTAACTTAGGGGTCATGAATTTCACAATTTAGGTAGAGGAGTTAGTGGACATCATAACCATTCATTCAGTTGTTAGCCCACATGTGTGGGAGTAAAGATTTTTAAGATTAAATACATTTTTACTATATAGCTGTATTGGCCCCACCCTAGAGCCTGAACCCCTGACCCAGGGACCATAAATTTCACAATTTTGGTAGAGGGCTTCATGGACATCATAACCATGTTTTTAGTTTTTAACAAATATCTATGGGAGTAGAGAAGAAGATTTACTAAGATTTAATACATTTTTACTATCTGGCCATATTGGCCCCACCCTAGAGCCTGAACCCCTTACCCAGGGGCAATGGATTTCACAATTTTGGTAGAGGGCTTCATGGATATCATAACCATGCAATCAGTTTTTTCCTCAAGTGTGGGAGTAGAGAAGATTTTTGAAAATTTTGCTTTTTTTTTTGCATATTTGGCCCCACCTGTGGCACCCTGGGGGTGGTAGAGCCACCAATTTCACAATTTACATTCCTCTTACCATAGAGATGCTTCACACCAAAAATGGAAACAATTGGCCTTGTAGTTTTTAAGAAGAAGTTAAAAATGTAAAATTGTTAACGCACAACGACGGACCAAAACAGATAGCAATAGGTCACCTGAGTTACTCAGGTGACCTAAAAATTAACCATTTTTTTTCTTATTAAAATTTTGAAATGTACATTCTCAAATCATACAATGTTGTTATAAGTCTTATATACTTCACCATTTTCTTCTTTCAAAATTAATTAAGGTGGTCTCATTCCCCCCTATTATAGGGAAATTCTGTTTATTTCTATTCAAATATTTATTTCACTGAAAGAAAACTCCCTATATATAATAAAGTACATTTCTGTAATTCAGAGTATATGTTTTTATTGGCACTATTTTACATGTATTGCATTAAAACTTGTTCAGACGTACAGATTTTATATTTTTTTTTCCTCCTGAAATAAAAACATAAAATTGCTTATGTGTTCCCAAATATTATTCAATTATTTCTAATTTTAATATATGTATTCAAAAATTTATATAGGAGAAAGCTACACTGACACGAATATTTCGGAACTCAGTTCGAAACGCCATTTAGATCTGTTAAAATCATCTTCAACCAACTTCTTCAATTAACGCTTTAGTTGAGTGGCTATAAGATTGTGAAACACAGATCCTAGAGTTCGAATCTCGTTTTATTATGCGTTTATGATTATAGTGGCTAGGTAGCAACTAGGTTGTTCAACGATTCGCTAGCTAGCCACTAGGTACATGTAGACATACCTAGCCTAAAATTTTATGACTAAGCATCAAATTCAAGATGGCTGCCTTATTAACCAAGTTGCAACAAACACAAAATTTATATTATTTAATGATATTTCGTTCGTATGATAAGTTATGAATTTTAACACACTTCTGCATGAAATTACCAAATCAAGTCGGTGAAGTTATTCATCTGTTGATAACTTAAACTTCAAATCAATGAACTAGAGGCTAGGCTAGCTTATCATTCAATAGACCTAGATATCTATAACCTAGCGGCTATGCACGCATCTCGGTTATTGAACGTAGTCCTGGATATTGTTTGTATTTCAATTAATTCAAAAATGCAAAATCTTGGCTATATTTATGACGTATGTTAAAGTTTAAATTCATTTATCATGAAACATATATAATCCAATTAGTTTTTTGCTCATGAAGTGACAGATTAGCGCTTCTCAGTACTTTCAGTACTTTGATTATTTTTATATCTGTGTATCCATTCCAAACCTGACAAGCTAGAGGGGAGTTTCAAAGGAGAAATCTTGAGATTGTTCATACTATTGAATGAACATCGTTTGAAACCTGAGGTATTTATAAATATTAAATAATTTAGGAAAATGTGCTGCATAACGTGCAAGTACCCATTATTGACAAGTACCCATTATCGCTGACTGTATAAAAACAACAAGATTTCCGCTATATATTAGTTGTTTTTGAGCTACAAACCAAAATAAATAAATAACGCTATTTTTTAAGACACTAAGAGCTGGGAATGAAGAAAATTTACTTCAAACATCTCGGAACTCCCCATAACAAAGGTAAGCCTATGAAAACGTGTCCCATTTGTATCCGTGCGATGACACATGCCACTGAATGTTTGACTTGTAATCCACTTTAATGACAGGTCCAATTCGAAGAATATTTACCTCCGTGTTATGATATTTGACAAAAATATCCAAGATACCACTTCTACGACACAATATTTAACAAAGAACACCGAGCATCTGCTTGCTTGTAAGATGCCATTTTGTCTGCAACCTGAGGTGGATCAAAGATTTATCCCCGCGCCCCTGCGGTGAAACAGAGGTGTTGCTATCAACTTTCACACCCATTATTTTTTTTACTTGACACACTAAAACTAATTTTTAAAAGCTTTTAACACATACAATGCATTTCTTTATTATTTCTATTATATTTTTTAGTCATTTGTCTCGAGACATGTGAAGCACACGTTCCTCTGTTTGTGTGCTTGCGGCCACGGGGACATCGAAAACAAAATTTTTTATAATATGATTAAAATTGCGTTTATGATACAATTTTTTATATTATAATCTTACATTTTATCTTACTTTGTTGGATTCTATTAAAAGTTTGGTCTTTTTACCGATTAATTACTGAAAAATGATAAAAAAATATAAGCGGCAATAATGGGTACTCGACTTCCTGTTTAATCAAAGGTCATGGACTGGGTTTATTTTTAGTCAGAAGTTAGTCGATATTGATGAGAATAAAATAAAAATAATTACTCAAGTTAAAGAAATGAACACTGTAGAGATTTGCATTGAAATTTTTACATGACAGCTTACATGACGAGAGTAATAGAAAAAATTCTGTATTTTTCGGCAATAATGTGTACTCGCACGTTATATATCATGAGACAGAGTATAATTTACTTTTAATTACATATTTTTTTAATTCTCGGTGGATGCTTTTGGTTTATTTTTATTTCTCCCCTAACAAGTTATTAACAGAGGACTTATTGAAGCCATTAAGTGCGATCATTGCTTCCAGACACATAAGATCAGGATAAGTCGTCCAACAAATATAACTTATTTGGTTTATTTCATTTAGTAAAAATATATTTGAAAATGATAAACATTGCTATATTTGTGAAGACCCTGTACACTTTCGACCTTAACTCAATATCACTTACAAAAAACACATTCAAAGGTCTTAAATATGTAATTTAGGCACAAGTCGCATAGAGAGGGACAATTTGATCCCTGACCATGCTGAACAATGAACATATAACGTTAGGTCTGCATAAAAAAACAATATGATCAAATTTTGGAAATTCCAATTTTCATAACTCATAACTGTGTATTGAAAAATTATAATAGTTAGTGAGAAAAAACATTTACTTACCCTGTAAGTTGTCATAATTGTTACTCGGTCTAAAAATATTATGTGTCAAATGGTTGCTACCTTTGGCAGAGCATGCGCACACGGGGCAGGGCACAACGATTGGTAACGGGACGTTTCGCTCCTATAGACGTTTCGCGCTGAGACGTTTCGCTCCTAAAGACCTTTCGCGTTGAGACGTTTCGCACCTATATTATTTATTATATATTATTATTATATATATTGCGATGTTTAAAAAATAATAAGATAAATATTTACAAATAAATATATATGCGTGTAATTAATATTGACTTTATTGAAAACATATGATCATGTTTATTGTGGCACATTCACTGATAACTTTAAATATTGTATAAAACGATTATCCACGTGAAGATATATAATTAAGTTTATTTAGCAATCATTATTAAGTTCTGAATCGGTCTCCTAATAAAGGTGTGAAAATTAAATTGGAGGCGCTCCATGACAAGCTGTTAATTATGAGAACTAGCGGTTACATATACATATGCGACATGATGAAATACATCGTAATTCATCATATAAAAATTTATAACGATATATATAATATGCAACTTGAAAACAATGAAAATTAAAAAAATATATTGTTAATTTTGCTTACTTTTAGTGTCGTTTTATCCAGGTTTTATATATAAATCATTGGAAAACAATTTTTTTTTTCATTTATACACAATGTTTTAATTTAAGTAAATATAATGAGTAAATATTAATATGAAATACATCGCAATTCATCATATAAAAATTTTAGAACGATATTTATAATGCGATGTTTTCAGATAAATATTTATACAAAATATTTAAATTGACTGCATTAAAAACCTTCTTTTTTAAATAGTCTTTGAAAAAATCTGAATTTATATAATGTACCAAATCATTATCCGCGTGCATATATAATTATGTTTATAATTAAATGTCTAATCAGCTTTCCTTTTTTTTATAACTAATTTGGGGGCCCTCCATGTCCAGCTAGAAGTTAATGGTGTTAATTAGTTTACTGCATAATTACCACATAATTAATAGGCGCGAAACATCTCGGGGCGAAACGTCTCGGTGCGAAAGGTCTTTCGGGGCGAACCGTCCCGCATTCCAACGATTTACCCCCGAAATACCCAAAAGAACCCATAGGAACCTTAAAGAACCAAAAAGGAAACCTAAAAGACAATATATTCTTATTCTTATTTTCCTTTTTATTTTCTCAGATCTATAATTTCGAAGACTTTTTTTCCGTTCTACTTTTATCTAAATGTCAGCTGCCAGGAAAGCTACAGTGTCAGCTACATACTCCGATTACTCGGCAATGCTGGTACCACGTATACCGGACATCCATGACTGTACCTGTATGCTAATGTTAAAATCGGAATATCAGAGAAAGGTTTTCCGGATTGTTCTCCTTATTATTTATGGATTGTTATGACAGAAAACATCTCTCTTCTGTATTATTTATCAACAAAAATGGTCTGGGGTTATCTGATCTGCTTTATGGAACGCCGTTAACATCAAAACGGAAACGAACATAAATTGTATATTGCAAAATTTGAGAATATATTTAAGCGATACCAGAGACATATGTCTCTGGCGATACGGAAATTAAATTTTAAATATATTAACGTAATCGCTAATCAAAAACAAGTAAAGGTATTTTTCACTACTGGTAACACTAAGATAAACCAAATTCTTAATAATTAAATAAAAAGTTGATTTATTTATACAACAAAGAATACATGTGAAATAATTGAGAAAATAGTAACACTGATTATGTCTTGAACTATAATACGAGTAAATTGAGACTTCGCCTAAAAAAACACAGCATCGGTGTCTGCTGATTTTGCAAAAGAGACTGTTGATTTAAGCTAGTCTGTTTCGTATTTTAGCATGTTTTTTAAAAATAAGTTGTTTGTTTTAAATTAACGTCTATTTTTATCCTTTCCGCCGCCCATACAGGCAAAGACACTGAAAAATGTAAATATATGTAATAAAACTTACATCCACGGTTGTACCTGTGCCTGATTAACAAAACTGATGATTGTTCTTATCATATAAATCATGCGCGGATCTAGAAAATTTTTCCAGGGTGGAGGGGGGGGGTCCGAAGGATAATTGTGTTTGCCGGGAGGGGGGGTCAGAGGCATATTTGCGATAATTTTACTATGTAAAAATAAATTTTCATTTTCCGGGGGGGGGGGGGGGTCGGCCCCCCCCCCCCTAGATCCGCGCATGTAAATGCAGTTATATTGATAAGAGTACGATTTTTTTTTACTGTATGAGAGATACTGGACAGAGCTTAGGCGACAAGTAATAGCTTTCCAAAAAGCTTGCATGCCTGACCAAACAAAATTATTCAATGGAAGCATGCATGTATCAATTAGGCTATCTTATTAGAAATTAATTTTAATTTTCGCTGCTAATCATAAATTAATAAACGGAACGTGCAGATTTAAGAAGAAATTTCAGTCTTTTCTTCGATCTAGTGCATGTACATGCACATGTATATCACTTGGAAATAAATTATTTTATTAATTCAAATTATTTTAGAAATGTACATATATCACATATAAAATCACATGTAAGATTGAAAGCGGAAGATAAAACAGTTAAATTTTTAAATGTATGTGTTATATTAAGATGCAAAATCAACTGAAAGGCATTTTTTTAAATTTCCAACCATAGGAAATAGGAAAGGATATTCAAGCACGTAGCCTTGTTTTTGAAAGTGAGTGGGGGGGGGGGGCATCTTCATTCAAAACATCTTGACAAGCAATTAAAGAAAAAGGGTGAATTCTCAAAATCCTAATTGTAACTTCAATTTACCGGTCATTCATTTAGAATTCCTTATTTTCAGTTTCATTTATAATTGCTCCAACAAAAGTGGAGGGGGTGGGGCAAATCCATGATATTTCCCTTTTTTATATGGAAAGTTAAGAAAAGTGTCTCCTGCAAAAAAAAGTGGGGGAGGCTTGTTCTGCTCGAAACTGGCCAAAACTGTTGCCAAAAGATATAAAAGCAACTAGACTCTTGTTGCTATAGCAACAAAAAGGTCTTCCATTCTTATAAACATGTATTAATCTATTAAAAAACAATGCTTCTTCCAAGTAGAAAATATATTCCATATAATATTTACTTTGAAGAAAACTCTCAGAACTTACCATGTTAAACACAGAAAATGAAGAAAAAACCCTCTTTTTTAAAGTATTTTCTGTGACAACCAGAAGTTACGTTGATTCAAGCAAAACCTGTTTAACATATCGACATATATAAGTATATCATACCACTTAGTTTGGTTGTTCTAGTCTTTACCGTATTTGAGACCTCGTGGATACAACGTTTATTGTCTCGGGACAGGAAACGGACGACAGGAAGTGATGAAACTAAAAGTTAGTATTTCTCGAGCATTTGCCTATCAAACATTATTGTTTATCATGCTAACTAAAACTGTTCAAGAAAAAAATGTTAAAATTATAAACAACGTAATTTGTTTGAACCCTTCCAGTGAGGACCGGAAGTGACTGTTGACAAAATGAAAAACGTGAAACACATCTATCATTCATGTAAGTTTCGTGTCTTGATCACTTACAGTTTCTGAGATCTGGCGGGTACAACACTGGCTGAACAGTTTTAGAGAAGAAGATTTTTAAAGATTTTTTTCAATATATTCCTATGTAAAAATTTGACCCCCCCCCCCCATTGTGGCCCCACTGTACCCCCGGGGATCATGGTTTGATCAAACTTGAATTTACAATACCTAAGGATGCTTCCACACAAGTTACAGCTTTTCTGGCCAATTGGTTTTTGCGAAAAAGCTTTTAAAAGTTTTTTTTCTATATATATTCCTATATAAAAGTCAACCCCCCCCCATTGTGGCCCCACCGTACCCCCGGGGATCATGATTTAACCAACTGGAATCTACACTCCCTGAGGATGCTTCCACACAAGTTACAGTTTTTCTCGACAATTGTTTCTAGAGAAGATTTTTGAAATTTTTCTCTTTATATTCCTATGTAAAAATTTGACCCCAAGTTGTGGCCCCACCGTACCCCCGGGGATCATGATTTGAACAAATTTGAATCTAAACTACCTGAGAATGCTTCTACACAAGTTACAGTTTTCCTTGCTAATTGTTTTTTGAGAAATTTTTTAAAGATTTTTCTCTACATATTCCTTTATAAAAATCAACCCTTTCCCCATTGTGACCCGACTGTACCCCCGGGGATCATGATTTGATCAAACTTGAATTTACACTACCTAAGGATGCTTCCACACAAGTAACAGCTTTTCTGGACATTTTGTTCTTGAGAAGAAGATTTTCAAAGATTTTTCTCTATATATTCCTATGTTAAAATTTGACTCCCAATTGTGGCCCCACCTTACCCCCGGGGATCATGAATAAAACAAAATTTGAATCAACACTACCTGAGGATGCTTCTATACAAGTTACAGCTTTTCTGGACAATCGGTTCTTGAGAAGAAGATTTTTAAAGATTTTTCTCTAATCTACACTACCTGAGGATGCTTCAACACAAGTTACAGCTTTTCTGGCCAATTAAATTTTTTGAGAAGATTTTTTAAAGATACCAACAAATCTTTAATAATTCTTAATTATCTCCCTTTGAAAGAGGGTGTGGCCCTTCATTTTAACAAACTTGAATCCCCTTCATCTAAGGATGCTTTGTGCCAAGTTTGGTTAAAATTGGTTCAGTGGTTCTGGAAAAGAAGTTGAATATGTAAGAAGTTTACAGACGGACGGACAGACGGACGGACAGACAGCCGGACAAAAAGTGATCAGAAAAACTCACTTGAGCTTTCAGCTCCGGTGAGCTAAAAACGGTAAAGATTTGAATAACCAAACTCTGTGGGATAATAGACCTATGTATGTACATGTGTTTACACTATTTTTTTCATTCGGCGTAACTTCCGGTCGTCACAGAAAGTACTCCAAAATTTGATTTTCTGTTTAAAAATTGAATTAGAATTGAATTGACATTTTAGTAATTGAAATACGCTAGGTCATCTTTCCATGGTGAAATAAACAAAGAAATTATACTTCCGGTGAGACATCTCAAATATCACAGGTAGCTTTCTTTTATACAATTTTTGTACACGCAAAATCTCGAAAACTGTATAAGATCAAAACACGAATCTTATATGGATAATAGACATTTGATAGAAGATTTGTTTAACGGGTTTCATTTTTCTTCCGTCACTTCCGGTTCTCTCCGGAAGCCTTCAAGCAAATGAAAGTTTTAATTAGTTAAGACGTTTCCTTTGAACATTTCTTTCAGTCTGATGAACAGTAATATAATGTAGGTAAGTGTACTAAAATACTTACTTTTAATTTTCTTGATGACTTCCGTTTGTCCGTTTCCGGTCCCGAGACAAAAAAAAACTTTTCTTAACGAGATCTCAAAATGACAGAATCTTTCAGGAGAGACAGAACAATGTATGACATACATGTTAACTCTACCGCTTTTTAGCTCTTTCTCACGCCTACCGCTTTTATTTAAAAAACTACCGCTTTTCTTAAAAATACGTACTTTGTTTTGATAGATAGCCATTTTGAAGCCATTGTGGTCAAAAAATCTCGCCGGGTTTGAAATTAGCGCGTGACTTTGAATCGGAGGCACACAAACGCCTTTTTAAGTCTGGTGAATGACAAGTTTAATTTTCAAGCATGTGTTTTACATTGAACGATGAAAGAAGCCACACTTCTCGTGATTACATTTATTTAGTTACAACACATCCTCGCCAAGGAAAAAGAAGCTTTGCAACTCCACACGTGGATTTAACGATGACTGATTATATCTTTTAACTTGACCATAACAGTAAACTTGACTTGCAAAGCTGCATGATTTGTGATAAGCATGTAAACATCGTTTTGATATTGAAACAAGAATATACGATTTCCTACTAGTCATTACTTCTCTTATATGTTAAATTTTGGCAACTTAACTTATTTTTTTTTTAACAAAGGCAATTGTTAAAGTTTCTGCACTTCCTCCCCGTAAAATAGCATTAATACCGGTAATCAATATGACGGTAAATGCATGCAGCCAAACATTTTTATTGCATGTGTTGATATTACTAAATTTCAAAAATCTTTTATATTTTAGTTGATATTGTTAATTACTAATTGAAAACTCTTTCTACATAATGTAGTATATAAAAATCTATGCTTTGAAATATACGCGAAAACGGCCGCGCGCAATGCTACCGCTTTTCGGTTCAAAATCTACCTATTTTTCATCACTGGAGGTTAACATGTATGATGTATGAAGATATGTTTACAATGTTCTTTTTTTCCGGCGTAACTTCCGGTCGTCACAGGAGGTACTCAAAATGACTTTTTTGTCGTTTTGTTTTGTTTTACATAGAAATAATTACTTGAAAAATCCTTTACATTATATATTATATCCATTGTCTTTTTACAAGAGAAATGCAATTCTTTTTGCAGATTTTAATCTATTAAAATACATGAAGAACGGAAGACCTTTTTGTTGCTATAGCAACAAGAGTCTAGTTTTATACATATTTCTTTTAATTGCATGAAAAGGTAATGTATATAAAAAATTTAAGAATGTCAGAATAAAGTTATTTTAACGCTTGTTAATGTAATATTTTGCATGCGTGCTTAATTTTTTTTCAAAATCACTTACTGTTCTCGTTATAAACTTGAATTATAAATATTTTCTTCTTAACAAAGGATTTTAAAACAATGTACGCAATGTAGAAAGTTGATTTTTTCCCCCTTTTTAAAAATTACATGTACAGGTTGTTAAAAGCAAAGAAAAAATCATTAAAAAAGTATGAATCGGTAATTAAGCAATAAGTTAATGAAAATATGTACGGATAAACTTGTTCCACCTTTTTATCTGGACTAGGCGTTTATCTAGATACTATAGAAACATGCGATGATTATAATTACAACTCTGACGGTTTTGAAGAGCCAGAATCTATTCATGTAGTTCCAAAGAATGATACTTTAAACACGCTGGACAGTTGAAATCAATTGACATATGTTAACATCAAAATACAGAATATATGGTCATCTTCCCAACTGTGTTTGGTGGTTGCCGTGTTCGATAGAAATGCGCGTAAAATGTTTGTGTATCACTGTATCTTGCCCACATACGGAACGTACCCGCTATGTAAATATAGTCGTCAACGTAATGTATCTATATTAAAATATGACTCTTCAAGCGAGGTCCTTCTCACGTTAATTAGGGAATATTCCCGCTGTTTTGCAACACTCTCTTTTATTTTCAGTTTACTATCTATTATCGTTTTACTAACAGCGTACCAATTTGCTTGTCAGGCCGTGCGAAAACTTTGTATGGTGATTATCATATTACTCATCGATTGGTTGTTCGATTTCATTGATGTTAATACTAATTTGCATATCAAACATAGACTGACCAATGACATTACATGAGTTTTGGTAGTGAATATCAACACGTGGACAGTCCAAAGCTTGTTGTTTGTTAAATGTATTAAATATATATGCCTAGAAATAAGTGAGTTCTAGTAGTATGCCTACACAATTTTACTTGGACCTCCTCGACGCGGTCTTCTGCATATGGTACCAACAAATGTATTCAAATGAAATAAACGTCCCCCAACATTTTTACTTTTTTCTTCAACGTTCCAGAGCAAAATATTATCGTTTTACTAACAGCGTTACAGTTTGCTTGTCGAGACGTGCTAAAATTTTGTATCCTGATCATCGTATTACTCATCGATTGGCTGTTTGATTTCATTGATGTAAATTCTAATTTGCATATCAAACACAGAACCCAGAAACGCACTGACCAATGACATTCCATGATTTTTTTTTTTAGTGAATATCCCCACGTGGACAGTCCAAAGCTCGTTTTTTGTTTTGTTAAATCTATTAAATGTACATGTACATGTCTAAAAATACATTATAAAAATTTAATCAATGAATTCCTCCAAGTATAGATAACTCGGTATCATGAAATCGGCCAATAATGTATCCTGAAATAGATATAAAAAATATGAAGTATTGAATTACATGAATAAATAAATGAAAAACCTTTTTTATACAAATGACATCGGACGAACAAGCAAAAGCATTTTTTTATATCGTGATATATTGCAAAAAAAGTTTAGAACATTCCATTCAAACGCAAACGTTTACAACTTCAATGCGCTTCATTGTATATTGTTATAAATAGACTGACCACATGTTGGTGTTTACTACAAAAATGTGTAGTAAACCATTGGTCAGTGCGTTCCTGGGTTCTGTGTTTGATATGCAAATTAGCATATATATCAATAAAATCGAACAGCCAATCGATGAGTAATACGATAATCAGCATACCAAATTTTAGCACACCTCGACAAGCTAACTGTAACGCTGTTAGTAAAACGATAATATGCACCCATTTCATGATAGAAAAAGAGGCCAAATGGCCTTAACGGTCACCTGAGTAGCATAACCCATACACAAACTTGTCAAGGAGTCTCATATATGCATATTTAGTTAAGTTTTATTCTGGAATAGAAATAATTTGTAATGACGACCACCTCCCTACCTGAAATCTTTCAAAAACGACTATTAAACCTATAATTTTAGCGAAAAACTTAAAAGATCATAAAAGAGTGCATGACCTGATATTGAAAAGGTGCAAGACTCTGATAGAAAATAATTTAATAATAATAACAAGGTGGCTATTATTCATGTTTTATCTAAAACAACCTCCCATCCCCCATCCCCCCGGGGCAGACAGAAACTCTCCCTATGGGCATTTAAACAAACGAAAAAAAACCCAGCTTTATCGATAAAAGCCATCATGAGTTACTCACCTCTCCTGTTCCAGTTTTTGAATATTCAACATTCGTTGAGAATCACCATCTGGCATATATACCAAAATCATTTTACCTTTATATATCAGTGATTTTAGTTAGCCAATTCTTACTTTACTATTAACATAAACAAGGAACAAGAATATATATGGTTTAGGGGAGGGGATATTAACCGTTTTCAAGATATTCAGGCACTACCTGTTTGAGGGGTCAGGACCACCCCAAGGGCCCATGACCTACATACCATATGATGCCCCTTGACACAAGGAACAAGAATATATATAGTTAAGGGGTGGGGATCTCAACCGTTTTCAAGTTATTTGTGCACTTCCTGTTTGAGGGGGGTCAGGACCATCCCCGGGGCCCATGACCTACATACCATATGAAGCCCCTTGACACAAGGAACAAGAATATATATGGTTTAGGGGTGGGGATATCAACCGTTTTCAAGATATTTGGGCACTACCTGTTTGAGGGGGTCAGGACCATCCCTGGGGCCCATGACCTACATACCATATGAAGCCCCTTGACACAAGGAACAAGAATATATATGGTTTAGGGGTGGGGATCTCAACCGTTTTCAAGATATTTGTGCACTTCCTGTTTGAGGGGGGTCAGGACCATCCCCAGGGCCCATGACCTACATACCATATGATGCTCCTTGACACATGGAACAAGAATATATATGGTTTAGGGGTGGGGTTCTTAACCGTTTTCAAGATATTTGGGCTCTTCCTGTTTGAGGGGGGTCAGGAACCACCCCTGAGGCCCATGACCTACATACCATTTGATGGCCCTTAACACAAGGAACAAGAATATATATGGTTTAGGGGTGGAGATTTTTAACCGTTTTCAAGATATTTGGGCCCTTCCTGTGCCATATTGGCCCCACCCTAGTGCCTAAACACCTGTCCCAGGGGTCATAAATTTCACAATTTAGGTAGAAGACTTCATGTACATCATATCCAGGCCTTTAGTTTTTCACAAATATATATGGGAGTAGAGAAGAAGATTTTCTAAAATTTAATACATTTTTACTATATGGCCATTTTGGCCCCACCCTTGAGCCTGAACCCCTGACCCAGGGACCATAAATTTCACAATTTTGGTAGAGGGCTTCATGGACATCATATCCATGCATTTAGTTTTAAACAAATATCTATGGGAGTAGAGAAGAAGATTTTCTAAGATTTAATACATTTTTACTATATGGCCATATTGGCCCCACCCTAGAGCCTGAACCCCTGACCCAGAGACCATAAATTTCACAATTTTGGTAAAGGGCTTCATGGACATTATAACCATGCATTTAGTTTTTAACAAATATATATGGGAGTATAGAAGAAGATTTTCTTAGATTTAATACATTTTTACTATATGACCATATTGGTCCCACCCTAGAGCCTGAACCCCTGACCCAGGGGCCATGAATTTCACAATTTTGGTAGAGGGCTTCATGGACATCATATCCATGCATTTAGTTTTTAACAAATATCTATGGGAGTAGAGAAGAAGATTTTCTAAGATTTAATACATTTTTACTATATGGCCATATTGGCCCCACCCTAGAGCCTGAACCCCTGACCCAGGGGCCATGAATTTCACAATTTTGGTAGAGGGCTTCATGGACATCATAACCATGCAATCAGTTTTTTCCTCACATGTGTGGGAGTAGAGAAGAAGATTTTTGAAAATTTGGCTGTTTTTTGCATATTTGGCCCCACCTGTGACACCCTGGTGGTGGTAGAGCCACCAATTTCACAATTTACATTCCTCTTACCATAAAGATGCTTCACACCAAAAATGGGAACAATTGGCCTTGTAGTTTTTAAGAAGAAGTTAAAAATGTAAATTGTTAACGCACGACGCACGACGCACGACGACGGACGAAAACAGATAGCAATAGGTCACCTGAGTTTACTCAGGTGACCTAAAAATGCGTTTGTTTCTCGTCCGATGCCATTCGTACATAAAAAATCACTTATCTGTAATTCATATTATTTTATTTATTCAACTATAGATGAATGGCCGATTTTATGATACCGAACTATGTATACTTATGGTGGAATTCACTGGTTAAAGTTTTATAATGTATTTCTAGACATATATATTCAATACATTTAACAAACAAGATTTGTACTGTCCACGTGTTGATATTCACTACCAAAAAATTATGTAATGTCATTGGTCAGTGCGTTTCTGGGTTATGTGTTTGATATGCAAATTAGCATTCGCATCAATGAAATCGAACAACCAATCGATGAGTAATATGATAATCAGCATACACAATTTTAGCACGGGCCCGACAAGCAAACTGGCACGCTGTTAGTAAAACGATAATATAATACGATACATGATCTTTATATGCGTTTATTTACAACCAGGGACATGTTAGCAACTATCGAAAGTTTCGCGTGACGCGATGTCAAAGGTCGCAAACCCTTTGACTCTTTGCTACAAATAATGCACGTCGCCTTAGTTTTTTTAACAGAAAGAATGATGTTTGTAGATGTAGAAGGATTTTTACGAGGCGTTCGAACACTGTCATCATTCACAGTACATTCAACTGAACTCTTTTCCGTATTAACAGCTGCATCCTTTGTATAAAGGGACATACCTGATGCCGGGATGACAAGGGGACAGATTTTAAACTTTAACTGACCCACCCCCATTTTTTCTAATCTATAAACCTTCCTCCAGCATTTTTGGCATAAAATGTCACCAATGCGTACATTCTTTGCAAAGAACGAACTGCATCTACTAATTTGCAGCACTTCTCTCACAATTGTACCATTTCCTTTAGAAATTCTGGAAAAACAAACGCAACATTTTTTGCTCGGCATGATTGTTTTACGTGGCACCTGTTTTGAGCAACACAGGGTGAATGATTCTTGTTCTCAAACAGAGCGTGCTTACACTAAGGTACAGTTCCGGTTGATTGCTTTTACATGTAGTAAGTATATACTTTTTCCATCGATATCTTTAATTCAAAGAGCAAATGTGCATTTAAGGAAGAAAATCGAAATTAAATATACAAAATGCACAATTTTGCATTAAAAAAAAAAAGGTGTTTAAAAATGCCGTTAATTTTAATTTAAAAAAATAAAAAGTATGCCCACAGATGGAATCGAACCAGGGCACAAAAAACATCATGTGTGACATTCCCAGCGTTTTATCCTACTGAGCTATCCAGAACTTACACTCTTCGAAGTAAATATAGACAACTATGATAGAAATCAGTTTCCGCAATTTTTGTCGGGTTTTTTTTTGTTGTTGCGAACCCAGTTTCCCCTAAAAAAAAATTCTATCTTAATTTATTATAATAAATTTAAATTATAATTTCATACATGCCAACTTTTGAAAGTTCCCATGGGGGATTTTGCACCCGACGACATTTTTCCAAGCTATGATTTCACGGCATTTTGTCGTGAATATATAATTTTCATTTTCATGATGATAAACCAGCGTTTTGTTCAGACCGTGTAGATTTGTACGGTGCTAAGGAATTCTTCTTGAACTGCATCTAAACCATGGCTCAGATAATGGCCCCCTTGGGACAAATGAATTCTGCCACACTTGTCTTTGATGTACATATTAGCTCCTAAGAATTTATTATTGACAAACAAAACTTTTGCATTGTGAGTTGATAGAATCTGGATGTACTTATATAAATATATTTTAGAGTGTTGTTATGAAATAAAGACAAAAAACCTCCATCTAGATGTATTTATATAAATATATTTTAGAGTGTTTACTATCTATACTACTAAATTAAAATAAGACTCGAATATTCTGCTCATCAAAGAAAATACGGGAGATAACTCGAACATTAAAAAATTGGAATATAAAAAATTAATTTTCTCGTAAATATGACAACCAGACGGTAAAAAACTTGATCTGTAGTTTGACATTTTGAAGCTGTTCAGCAAGTTTCATGTTATTCCTCAAACGCATAAAGGAAAAAGTGTGGAAAACTGAAGTGGGACAGACAGACGGAACGACAGACGGACGGGCGGACTGACGGACGCAGAGGAAAGCTATAGTCCCCTCCGGTGAAACCGATAGGGGACTGATAATAATAATAATAACTTATCAATTAATACATTCTGCTAATCAGCTTCTCACTCAGCGTCGATAGCTTTGTTGACGTCGATAACAATAGATAAAAACGTTATTGATAAAATATCATTTTCCGTATTCATTTTTTAAAAAATTCATATTGTTCACATGTGACAACCCAACACCATTTTAAATGTATGAATAAATGATGAAATTATGAGCCTGCACGTGAACTATAAAAGTGGTTGTGAAAGCGCATGTGAAAGTGTCTAATTTTAACGAAAACTACTCATAAAACATCATAACGTAACGCATTTGAACGAGCATTCCTTGTTTAGCGCACATTAGTGACGTCATAATGAAAAATGACGTCATTTTAGTGCCTGTAGGATTTAGCTAATATCATACATAAATTTTGCAGATTTTTGTTTTCCGCTAGAACATTTTTGGCAGTACTCTAATATTAAAAGTTAAGATTTTATATTTTAGTCTTTAAAATTTTGCATATTTTCTTTTGGGTTTACCTCACTTATTCATTAAAATTATCGTATGGCATTATTTGGCCGCAAAATTTACGAAATTTTCAACGTCTTTGTCCGCGTTATTGAAGTTGTGCATTATTTGGCCGCAAAATTTACGAAATTTTCAACGTCTTTGTCCGCGTTATTGAAGTTGTGCATTATAATGCACAACTTCAATAACGCGGACAAAGACGTTGAAAATTTCGTAAATTTTGCGGCCAAATAATGCCATACGATAATTTTAATGAATAAGTGAGGTAAACCCAAAAGAAAATATGCAAAATTTTAAAGACTAAAATATAAAATCTTAACTTGTAATATTAGAGTACTGCCAAAAATGTTTTAGCGGAAAACAAAATCTGCAAAATTTAGTCCGAATTTCCTCTGTTTGGCTAAACGTCAATTTTTGTTTGAGCCCCAATTCCATAATATAGTAGAAAAATGGAATGTTATGTCAATAATAATTCATTTCATAAATACTTTTTGTGTTTAGAACAAATTTTACTCATGACTTTGAACTTTATAATAATCCGAATTTGAGAACTCAAACCCTGAGTAAACGACACCCTTAAAGCTTGGTTTATATAAATGTCAACAATACGGTGTGTCGATGTATCTATTACGTAAATGTCCGATATCATGTGCAATGTTAACCCGTGCACGCACGGGTCAAAGTCTAGTTAATTAATTAATAAAATCTGTAAAGGTTACCTCCATTACTTTTCAATATCAGTACAAATATAGGATAAAAAAAATGAAAACTGTAATAAAATCATTAAATCTTGTCTGATCTTTAAAAAAAATACAGGTGCACATCTTCAGATGGTGCTCAACATATGTACAAATTTTCAGACTATTCCATGCAGTAGTAAAAAATTCTATAGGGGAGACATAATTGCATCTACAGACAGACAGACAAGACAGGCAGGGGGATTCCAATATACCCCCCTAAACTTTGTTTGCAGGGGTATAACAGTGGGATATTTCAACGCTAGATGTGGAAAGCTAGCTAGAAGATTTTATCCTTGATGATAAATTATGATGTTGGTACAAATGAAACTTATAGATTTAGCACAGTTAAGGGAAATAACAACTTTGGTAAAAAGCTGATAAATTTATGCAAAATAACAGGTTTAAGAATTGTAAATTGGAGAAAAGGATTGCACATTGATGTTTTAAAATCAATTTTAAAAGCAATATTTTTACTGAAAGTGTTGTAATATTGACTATGTAATCCAAACACTCATCTTTGTACTGATAGTCTGATACTTTGATTTCGTTTTGTAAAAAGAAAACAATTATAATGTAAGAACCTGTTTATTTTTACCATATATAATGATACTACTATTTTGGTCTGCAGATTTTGTCATGCAATGAAAGATCATCACGAAATTTGATTTAAAGAATAAATTTAGATTATGTCAAAATATCCTTGGCTTTCACTTCCAATAACTGCTCCATTCCATTGACATCCTCCGTCCACTGTTCTAGCCTTTTCTGCATGGTGGCAATCTACAGGAACAAATAATGTATCAATGTTAAATACATGCCAAATAGTGCAATAGCAACGAAACTGTCTATCAAAATTAAAGATGTATTGATAACCAAAAGGCCTGAAATGCTTAGACATAAAAATATACTCATATTTATTTACAATATACACTATGTTATCAAGGTGAGGTAACGTTTGAAAAAATTGTATCTACACTATAATAGCATACATAGATCCTTACATAATATCACAATTTAGAGTTACATACCACCTGTATTAGCGCAAAGAGGTACATTAGAATCTTTAAAGAAAATTTTATTTTTTAAATGATTTTTCTGTTGTTTGGTAGGTGAGCATTGCCATTGTGCTTTTATGACGTTATGATATTAAAATGAAGCTTTGCACATCAAATACGTTTCGTTCATTCAGAGTGCATAACGTCTGCATCATACTGAAGACCCCGGGAAGTAACAATGTGTTGTCGTTTTTCAGTCATTCTCGTTTATATGACTCCAATTTGAAATATCACCGTCTTTTCTTGAAGTAACGGGATAAAATTATACATGTTTTGCCGTAAATGATTTAAGGTGATTATGTCTAATTTATATACAATAAATCGCCGTTTATTTTTGAAATGCATTGTTTATTATTTTAACAGCCAAATTACAGATGTCATAGTAGTTTCCATATGTCGCTATCTAGGCTAATGATAATGGTTGTCCATTTTTCTGCTATCGAGGTCGGAAAAGAAAAAAATAATAATATAGATTTTTTCATCTTCGCTAGCCAAGGGTTTCTGATCCGCACCGCTCCTCACTAACCCTTGGCATATCATATACAATATGATATTGTATCATTTTATGTATAATACCATATGATATTGTATCATATAATATGTTCTTGCATCATATGATATTGTTTTTATCATATGATATTGTATCATATTATTTTTAAAATGTATCATATAATGCTGTTTGATATGATATCGTATCATATTATATTGAATCATGTTATATGATACACTGTGTTGTATCATATGATACTATGACTTATTAGGTTTGTTACTGACTGACTACAGAAATATATTGGGTTGATCAATCTCATAGATGGCGAGGCGAAGCCTCGCCATCTAGGAGATTGATCAACCCAATATCTCGCTATCTATGAGATTGATCAACCCAATATATTTCTGTAGTCAGTCAGTAACAAACCTAATAAGTGTTTATTTTTCCCGAGGACTATTAACTGATATATTTATTCACAAATAGCGATGATCTACGTAAAGCCATGTATACAAGATGCTAACATCTCGTCCAATTTAACTCATTTAAACTCTTCAAAATTATCAATCTCACCTTTCAAATACTCTTTGAAAATCTTCGCTTCACCCATGTTTACTTACAATGTTTAGTTGCTATTCAATTTTAAACGTTTTCTCCCTTTCCTCTGCAGAGATTTGAGCATCTACGGCTAGCCAACCAAAGTTAAATGTAACATGAAAGGTTAGTCAGGACAAATTTTTTTTTCAACGATCAAACCTGTATTTAACATCTCAAAAACTTACCCTGCTCCAGCATCAATATAATCGAGATTAAGCTCTGTATCTGAAGCTATCTCTATTTACACACCTATAGTTATATTAACTGTTTAAGTCTGACTAGCTATAAACAAAATTTACTTCATTTTGTAACCAGCTCCAAGACCCTAACACAATTTGAGTTGTTCTAAGATTTTATACCGCCTAAGCATGTAGATAATCAAGATCACTCTCAGTATCTGAAGCTACCTCTGTGATTCATTTACATAGTTAAATCAACCATGCAAGTTTGAATAAGTACTATTATTTAAATAAACATGTGACCAGCTCCAAAACATTAACATCCTCCAGTATCCGAAACCTATGGCTCTGATTCAGCATCCAAGCCTGTGGAGTGCATCAATATCACAAGATGCATCATCTATTCAAATTTGGTAAAGATTGAACCAAAAATAACAAAGATTTGTCTATCAAAGGGCACCTGCTCCAAAAACTTTAACCAGCTCCAAAAACCTTAACCTCCTCCAGCATCCGAAACCTATGGCTCAGATTCAGCATTTAAGCCTGTCAAGTGCATAAGTTTCATAAGACACACCATCCATGCAAGTTTGGTGAAGATAAGACCAGTAGTAATTTAGATATTGCCATCAAAGGTCACCCGCACCAAAAACTTTAACCTGCTCCAAACACCTTAACTTCCTCCAGCATCTGAAATTCATGGCCCAGATTCAGCATCCAAGTCTTTCATGTTCATAAGTAGGCCCAGATGCATCATCCATGCAAGTTTGGTGGAGATAGGACAAGTAATAACTTAGATACAGGACCTGCTCCAAAAACTTTAACCAGGTCTGGACGCCAACGCCGAGGGTATAGCATAAGCTCCCCCTGACTTTGTCTCGGTGAGCTAAAAATAATTATGACCTCAACATTTTGGCATATTTCTAAGATTTAGTCAAAAATGATGAAAAATTGCACATTTTCTCATAGTTTATTGAAGAGGAAAAAATGTTCGCAGCCGTCCCCACAACGAAATTAATATATTTTATGTGATATCACATGATAAAGTTATAATGTGAGTTTCATCATGGGCGACAGCTGCGGACCTAGTTTTCTATTAAAAAAAACCACTGAGGAATTGGTGTCTTCTGCTCAGTTTTATGAAAATTAAGCTAAAATGCACTGTTTATGACGTCACAATTACCCTTGTGCAAGTCTATTCAGGTAACTATTTATAGATTCTTTGTTTATGGGTATTCTTTTGTAAATAAATGTTACATTTCAATTTCTTGTGATAATTTTAATAATCACTCTAAAACAGGGCAAAATACGACTGAAACTGTACCTAGTTCTTTGCCTTAATTTCCATTCCTGCTGCGCATTCAATATTTTTGCAGTTTTATAAAAATTGTCCTTGCTTTTCAAGGTTTTAGTAATAATCTTTTTTATAATTTGAAATAAAAATAGAATTAGTAGATCTTTGATTATTTATTTATTGCTGGAATAAAGCACTGCTTTGATAAGATTAACCTCCGTTATCGTGATTTCACACACACACACCCCAACCATGCAAAGAATCTGACCTAGATTTGCAAATACAACAGGAATGTGGGAATAATTTTCAGGAAAAGCATGATAGATGATGTTCTTTTGGAAAACCAAATTATTAAAACAATCTGGCAAACTTAATTTTTTAACAACATGACCAGTGTAATGGAGTAGCAATTCTGAGAATGGCTGTTTTACCAGTTTCTACCAAAAAAACACCGTTTTCTGAGGTCCATGCTGTCACTGCAGAATCTACTACAGTGTATGGGTTTGCGAATGTGCAATAATATAACAGTGCAACTCAGGGAGACGTTCTTCAATGATCAAGGATTTTTTTAATATGTTTGCCGGATTTCAGTCTGTTTTGTTTCGTCTTGCATTGGATATTTCTAATCTGTGCAGTGGTTGTCATATTTTCTGCAAAACATGTTTCTACAAATCTTTCTGTCTAATGTAATGTTTTTGGGTGAAAAAAATACCTGAATGCAGTAAAGCATAAACAGTTCTCTTGCCCTTATATAGGGGGTGTTTAGCAATGAGCATAACTATAGAAATAAACAAGAGGCCCATGGGCCACATCGCTCACCTGAACAACAGTTCCTTGTAACATTCTATTTCGTAGCATATGCTATCTCTATTTTAAACTTTGAACCCCTTTCTGGGGCCCCAGTATTGGTCCGAGGTTTATGGTTGGCTTCAACAATTTAGAATCTACACTATTTGAGGATCCTTGCATAGTAATCTCACAATCTGTAGCATTGTAGTTCTCGAGAAAATTTTTTAAAAACATTTTCCATATATATTTCTATGTTAAACTTTAAACCCGTCTTTGAGCCCCAGTATGAGTCCGGTGGTCACAGCTTTAATAATTTAGAATCTACATTATTTAAGGATGCTTGAAAAATAATCTCACAAATTGAAGCATTGCAGTTCTCCAGAAGAAGATTTTAAAAGATTTTCCCTCTATGTTTCTTTGTTAAACTTTGAATCCCTTCTGGGGCCCCAGTATTAGATCAAGGGTCATGGCTTATATAATTTAGAATCTACACTATTTAAGGATGCTTACGTAGCAATCTGACAAATTGAAGATTTGTAGTTCCCGAGAAGAAGATTTTTGAACATTTTCCATATATACTTCTACATTAAACTTTGAACTCGTCTTGGGTCCCCAGTATTATTCCAGGGGTCACTATTTTAAGAATATTGAATCTACATTATCCAAAGTTGCATGCATAGTAATCTCACAAACCGTAGCATTGTAGTTCTTGAGAAGAAGATTCTTAAACATTTTTCCTATTTACTTCTATGTTAAACTTTGAACCCCTCGGGGTCACAGCTTTTACAATTTAGAATTTACAACAGCCCCGGTTGCTTGCATAGTAATCCCACAAACTGCTGCTCTGTAGTTCTTGAGAAAAAGATTTTCAAACATTTTCCCAATAATAATATTTCTGTTAACTCTGAACCCCACCTGGGGCCCCAGTATTTGTCTGGGGGTCACGGCTTCCACAATTTGGAATCTTCACAATTTGAGGATGCTTGAATAATTATCTCACAAACTGTAGCATTGAAGTTCTTGAGAAAAAGATTTTTAAACACTTTCCCTATATACTTCTATGTTAAATTTTAAACCCCTTCTGGGACCCAACTGTTGGTTCGGGTGTAACGGCTTTTACAATATAGAATCTACACTATCTGAAGATCCTTGCATAGTAATCTAATAAACTGTAACATTGTAGTTTTGAGAAGAAGATCCCTATATACTTTTATGTTGAACTATGAACCCCACCTGGAGCCCCAGTTTTGGTCCGGGGTTCAGGATTTTTATAATTTAGAATCTTCACTATATATACAAGCTTTTATGTAAATATTGGCATTTCTGGTGCAGTGGTTCTTGAGAAGTAAAGATTTTTAAACATTTTTCCTACTTATTTCTTGTTTAAACTTTGAACCACGCCTGGGGCCCCAGTTTTGATCCGTTGGTAACGATTTTTACAATTTAGAATCTTCACTATATATACAAGCTTTTGTGTAAATATTGGCATTTCCGGTGCAGTGGTTCTTGAGAAGATTTTTAAACATTTTTCCTACGTATTTCTATGTTAAACTTTGAACCCAGCCTGGGGTCCCAGTTTTGATCCGGTGGTCATGATTTTTACAATTTAGAATCTTCACTATATATACTTGCTTTTGTGTAAATTTTGGCATTTCTGGTGCAGTGGTTCTTGAGAAGAAGGTTTTTAAAGACACACACCCTATACTCACTGTTTCGCAATTATCTTCCCTTTAAAAAGGGTTTAGCCCTTTATTTTAACAATTTAAAATCCCCTTCCCATAAGGATGCTCTGTACCAAGTTTGGTTAAATTTGGCTCAGTGGCTATAGAGAAGAAGTCAAAAATGTGAAAAGGTTACAGACAGATGGACGGACGACGAACAACAGGTGATCAGAAAAGCTCACTTGAACCTTCGGTTCAAGTGAGCTAAAAACTAATATGATAGTAATCAGAGAAAAATGCAAAGCAATGCATATTTATAAATTCATCTCAGCTTTAACTTACTTGTTGAAGATCAAGGACACGAGGTTGAACCCAGGTCATATGTACTTTCTGGTCAATTTCATCAATGGATCCTTTGACAAGTCCCAGGCTCAAAGCTTTCATCACTAGCATTTCAACCTGTATATTAGAAACAAACATAGGTAATCAAAGATTACAGAGCTCACCAAGAAGAGGCATCACCTTTATGAGACCACATTTATCATATTATATGAAAATAGTTAATAATCTTTATAAAAATATGGTACTGTATGGTACAATATCATATCAATATATACAGTTTTTATAAGCAACGCCCAATTTCTCAAAAACTTATGAATGTTTGTGAAATATGTAGAGTGAAAATTTACATCATATACATTTATAAAAATGCATTTGATTTTTTGCTAAATAAACTTAATAATCAAAAGTTATTCAAAGAACAAGCATGATGAGAGTATTGCATAAGCAATAAAAGAGTGCATGACCTGATATTGAAAAGGTACAAGGCTCTGATAGAAAATAATTTTCCTACATTTGTTAACTTTCAAGATAGGTTTTATGTGTATATGTTTTCATAGATAAACTAAAACAAGGTGCCTAGCAGACATGTTTTATTTAAAACAACCTCTTATCCCCCATCCCCAGAGGCAGACAGAAACTCTCCCTGTGGGCATTTAAAATAAAAAAAAAAACAGCTTTAAAAATATTCCTGTTTCACTGGACCTGTTTCAATTTTGAACATTCAACCCAATGCAGATTGATGCCACCATCTGTTATATATACCAAAATAATTTTACATTTACTGTTTATCAGTGATTTTGGTTAGCCAATTATTACTTTACTATTAATGAGTCTATTTGTTTAATCAAAGAGTTCAAAGACTTTTCTTGTTTCAAATAAAAAATACTTGCATAGTTCTTTTGATTATACAACTTCTTAATAACATTATATTTAATGATTAATAACTCCATTATGACAGCGGGCTCCCTCCCTTGGACATACATTAAAGGGTGCACACGCCTTTATTATGGGCAGTATACATGGAAATGAAATTGACCTTTTGATTTTAAAATCAATAGGGGTCATCTACTAGTATTATCCGAGATGCATCAACCTATCAAGTATGACGTGTCTAAGCCAAAAAGGTTTAGAATTATAGGTTGAACAAATCTTCTACATCACATCTTTGGCAAAAACACGTTATTCATGATATATCAGTAATTAATTTGTTAAACCTTTGCAGAGATAATAACTGGAAAGCAAATAATTGGAACTTTTTTAAGTCCAAGGGGCATAACTCTGTTAAAAATTGCTAGATAGTACCCAAAACATAACTTGAACTAGATAGACTTATGATAAATCTGTATACCAAATTTCATTTCAGTATGTGCAACCTCTGCAAAGAAATTAAACAGAAACTGCAAATAATTGGAAATTTTCTAAGTCCAAGGAGCATAACTCTGTCAAAAACTGCTTGATCGTACCCAAAACATAACTTGACCTAGACATTCTTATAAATCTGATTCTCTGGGGCTACTTGTTCGTGTTCATTCATTCCTTGGGAGTTTCACCCAAGTCTATGTTTTAAATGTTTGTTTTAAGTCTCTAAGGCACTTAGAGATATTAATATATACTGTTACAACCATCTTTTAGTTAATGTGGTCTAGTTAGTAGCGATAGCTTTGAATACACCTTGCAGTTGGTTTATTCCTTTATGCTCGCTGGAATCAGCCCGGGACATGATCGTATGCTTTATTTTAATGCCTGCTGGGGTCAGCCTTGGGCTTGTTTTCTGGGTCTGTTATGCTCGTGGGGAACAGCCCTGAGCATGGCTTGTCACAGTTTAAACGCCCACTGGGATCAGCCCTGGGCTTACCATTCGGTCTCTGATGCCAGCTGGGATCAGCCCCGGGTCATGCTTTGTTCTATTTTATGCCTGCTGGGATCAGCCCCGGGCACAATCTGTTCTAGTCTTGAGGCCCGCTGTAGATCAGCCCAGGGTCATGGTTCGATCTAATTTAGGCCCACTGGGATCAGCCCCAGGTCATATTGCTTTGTTCTTATTTATGCTTGCCCCGAACATTGGTCTTGTGTCGTTGTCATGCTAACAGCCCAGGCTGTTGTTGTTTGGGAAGGAATGAGTAGCCCCCAAGCGCAAAACTATTTACGTTTATATTTTTTGGTGTTTACAAAATATTTGTTTATTATGTTTTATGTATGATTGAATTTTGTTTTGCAGTGTTTTTGTATATTTAACTTTATTGCCTAATCAAAGGGATTTTGTTGTTTTATTACAGATTAAATATTTGCGTCTATATTGTTTGTGTATGCAGTTTCGCTTAACTATTAAAACCGTTCTATTGAACTGCCGGTCAATAGACTTCGATCTATTGGACCGGCAACGTATTTCAGAACGCAGGTTGTTAAGGCTTCCCGATTGATTTCACAGCGATGTGTATAATAAAAGTCATTTGTCTGTACGTCATACGATATGACGTCATAATTAACTTTGACGTCACGATCTGCATCCTTTCGATAGTTCTCTGGGAATGCAATGTAACGTTATTAGTGAACATTAATAAAACCCCTTGTTTCCTTTACATTGATGCTGTTTTTAATACTAGTGATAACAAATTCAATATTATCAATATTGAGTATCTAACAATCAGCAGCTTTAAGCCTCGTATAAGACAAATGACTATTTATAAACTAATGGTTTGGAGACTCTCCTTTCTACGTGTAAACTAATAAGTCTTTAATGAGATGTTTTAATGCATGTAACAGCTTTGGCGCATGTGACAGATAAAAACAATCTTAGTTAATTGCATTATGACACGAAAACCTTCTGTAATATACAAATTGTGAACCCTAAAAACTTAAAATGGAATTAGGTAATAAAACAATTATTTAATGCCTGAACAGTCAATAGACCAGAATTTTTCCCCTCGGTGCAGGGAACAGCTCAGTGTGTTCTATTGCCCTCGGCCACTGCACCTCGAGAAAAATATTCTGGTCTATTGACTGCTCAGGCATTAAATAATTGTATAATACTAGATGTTTGGGTTTAAGACCCTGTAAATTGTTTATAAACATAAGATTTTTTGTGAAAAGGGCTACTGGTTTCTATTCTCTGTGGATAGAAATCAATTTTAAAAACTTTCCTACCTCATTGTTTGGCAGTTGAGTTTCATCAGCAATTTCATGAAATGTTAACTGTCTATTTGTGGCTGGCCTCTGGAAAGTCATCTACATAAAGGTAATAAAACGAATAAACAGAATTGTATCATGTGTCTTAATTATCCTTCATATTTAACTTTTTTATGATAATAAACAAGTGGCCCTACTTCAGTCATCAAAGGACATCTGCTCCTAAAATTTTAACCAGCTCTAGAAACCATAACTTCCTCCAGATTCCGAAACCTATGGCTTAGATTCAATATCCACGACTCAAGATTGGCCGTGAAATTAAAAACACTGTGAAAGGTACTAACACAGGAAATCGTGAAATTTTAGACACGTGGAATTAAAGACTTTTACAGCATATGTACATGTGTACACAGATATGTTGCAATTTAAAGTGTTAAATAAGATCAGGAGGCATCTTAAAAATTTTTGCTACAGCTCATGACAAATAAATGATTGTATATACATGACATAACAAAGTTAAAAAATCATATGCCTGTACATAACATGTCTCTAAATTTTCAGACCAAAAATTATGCCTATTAAAGTCTGTTACTTGTAAATATAACATCTGTCTGAATTTGCCAAGTTGTGCTAAAATGTACATGCAACATATTAAACCTTACCTCCATTAAACAAAGAAGTGAAATTTTCTGCCTCATGTGAAGCTCATTTGAAGCTAGATCAGGCTGAAAAGGAAAGGTTTTCGATTTACTGACAATTCCATAATTATATATATGCAATTGCTACGATGTGTAAATACTTGACTATTTAAATATACAGTAAAAATTGGTAATAGAGAAGTCCAAGAGACCAGGCCCAAACTTTCCTCTAGTCAATACTCTGCCTCAAGTCTGATTTTTTACCTCAAATGTATGCACTTTCCTTTTAATGATTTGAGTTGAGGACAAGTTGAGTGATTTGAAAATTTTGTTGACGGTGGGGCTAGATGATTTACTTTGGTATCTCTGTAACTCTTTAAACTTGTATAGTGAATTTGTAATAATAGGCAAAGCATATTTCCTCAGGGTTGGGATCAATTACTTTGAAATCTAATTAAATACTCTCAAATACATTGACAAATGTAATTAAATACCTTTTAATTACTTTATTTTATTTTTTTAAATCCTGAAAAAAATACATGTATAAACAGCATTAAGATACACAGTTGGAGCTATTTTAATTATCATTTACAGATTTTGCTTTAAAGGGACCTGGACACGATTTCAGATGAAAATTTTATTTTTGATTTTTATGTATTAAATAGTTAACTTGTGTATTTTGAATGATTTACCAAAATTTGAATGTTAGAAGCCGTGTTACAAGCGAGATGCAGAGGAAAGAAGTCGTTATGTAAACATTGAAGCTCGAGTCTTATATTTGTTTACAAATAATGTCAAGTAAAGAAATTACCATTTCTTTGACAAAATAACTTGTGGAAACATGATAAACTTATTAAATGTGTTCATAAATAAGTTTATCAACAACAAAATACAACATTAGATTGAAACTTTTACCAATTCAAGACATATGTAAACAATAACAGGACTCGAGCTTTGTTTATAAAACTAAGAATTTTAACCTGTGTTACTCGCTTGTAACTCAATATTTGACTTTCAAATTTTGACAGAGCATTAAAAACATTCATAGTGACCATTCTAGACATTAAAAATGAAAAAATAAATTTTGAAAAAAATTAGCTCAAATCGTGTCCAAGTCCCATTTTCATTGACATTAAATTCATCCTGTATCAATGAGTTCATGTTTGATTTTTGAGAGAAAAAATTCTACAGTGATTTTTTATTTAATATCTTTGTTCTTGGGTATGACAAGGGGTTCACACCTGAACAAAATTACACCTTTACATATTGCTCGGAGTGTGTCATGCTGTATAAACATATTAAACATTATGAGACATTTAATTGTTGTATAAATACATGCCCATGTCAAACAGGTAACTATACAAACTACACATCATTATAAGACACCTTTTTAAACTTTAAAGTTGGAAAAAAGTAATTGAAAGTACATTCAATTATTTGTAATTGAAGGCAGACCCAATTACAAATTACCTCCAATTAATTTGAAAAATGTAATTAATTATGCTTAATTACAAATACTTTTTCCAATTACCCCATCCCTGTATTCCCTATATACATGTTTTTTTATTCCACACAACTACCATTTGTGCTTATTAAGGCATGAGACAAAATACCTTCTTTGGAAACTTAAAATAATCAGATGGTAAATTGAAGGATTTATGTGAGTATAAAATTGTGTCAATTGGTATTGCTAACTTTCAAAACTAGTATTCAAAACTATAAACCAAATTTGTTGTAAAAACATAAGTAATCACATATTACAAAGCTCACCGAGACAAGGCATCACCTTTATGAGGCATCAGTGCACCTTTATGAGACCACCTTTATGAAAATCATAGTTAATGATCATGGCTACTGTTTTGACACAATATTGTATATCATATGTTAAAAATTCTTTGATAATCATATGTTCATTTCATACGGATTTGTAAGATGAAATGTTTATCAATACACTAATATAAAATATGATCATATTGCATCATATGATACTATACAATATTGTGTCATATGATATATCATATGATTCATATAATACTGGTAATATAATGATACAATATGATATTGTAACATATGATATGATATTCTATCAAGATATGATATTGTATCATATAATTTGATACAGTATTCTTGCTATACCTCATTGTATGATCACATAATACAATATAATGTATATTTTCTGATACAATATAGTATCATCACATAATACATGATCACAATACTGTAACATGAGATATTATATTTAATGACATAGTATGCTATTGTATTGTATGCTATTGTATCATATATGATACACAAGAGTCCCATGGGCCACATCGCTCACCTGAGCAACAATAGTAATAATAAAATCAGCTTTATGGCATCATATACAAAATATCTGAACAATGTTGTATCATAGATCCTGTATTAAAAAACATTCCCCTGCATATTCTTATGTTTATCATTGAGCCCCTTTGCAACAGGATGATTTTACAGTCGTATCATATATTAAGCATTGCAGTTTTTGAGAAGATGATCAGCCTTAAACAACTGTTTTTATATGGTTTATAAACCTAAATCAAACTTTGAACCCCTTGTGAGGCTCAAGAATTGTCCAGGGGCCAGAGTCTAAACAATTTTAAAGAATCAACAATATGTCAAAATGCTTGAATATAAGTACAAGTATTTTCAATAACATTTGAGTTTTTGTGTATAATCTTAATGTTTTCCTTTGTAAAATTGGATCTCACCTCCTCCCCCCCCCCCCCAAAAAAAAAAAATGTGGCCAACCATACTCCTGAAGATTATGATTTTGACAAATTTTAATCTACACTTACTGAGCTGACTAAAGTTAGAGCTTTTCTAGACAAATTGTGTTTTAGAAGATGATTTTTAAAGATTTTCCCCTATATATTCCTATGTAAAAAAATTTGACATGAAGAAAATAACCTTTTATAAAGTATTAAACGTGTGACCTGTTCCAAAAAACTAAACCTCTTCCAGCATCTGAAAGCTATAGCTCTGATTCAGCATCAATGCCTGTGGAGTGAATCAGAATCACAAGATGCATCATCTATTCAAATTTGATAAAGATTGAACCAATAATAACTAAGCTTTCTATTTCAAAGGGCACCTGCTCTAAAAACTTTAACCAGCTCAAAAACATTAACCTCTTCCAGCATCCAAAACCTATGGCTCAGATTCAGCATATCAAGCCTGTCAAGTGCATAAGTATCATAAGACACACCATTCCTGCAAGTTTGGTGAAGTTAGGACCAGTAATAACTAAGATATAATCATCAGAGGGTACCTGCTCCAAAATCTTAACTCCATTCAGCATCTTAAACCTATGGCTAGTCAGATTCAGTATTCATGCCTGTCAAGTGCATAAATATCATAAGACGCACCATCCTTGAATTTAAGACTGGGCGAATTCTGATATCTCAAATTAATCCTCAATCTTTAAACACAACTGTGTCTGGGCGAATTTAAAACGGTGTAAAATTCTTTTCAAGTGTAGAAGGGCAAAAATAAACATGGCAAAAATAATCCTTTATAAAGTATTAAACGTGTGACCTGTTCCAAAAACTAAACCTCCTCCAGCATCTGAAACCTATAGGCTCTGATTCAGCATCAATGCCTGTGGAGTGTATTAGAATCATAAGATGCATCATCTATTCAAATTTGATAAAGATTGAACCAATAATAACTAAGCTTTCTATTTCAAAGGGCACCTGCTCTAAAAACTTTAACCAGCTCAAAAACATTAACCTCTACCAGCATCCAAAACCTATGGCTCAGATTCAGCATATCAAGCCTGTCAAGTGCATAAGTATCATAAGACACATCATTCCTGCAAGTTTGGTGAAGTTAGGACCAGTAATAACTAAGATATAATCATCAGAGGGTACCTGCTCCAAAATCTTAACCCCATTCAGCATCTAAAACCTACGGCTAGTCAGATTCAGCATTCAAGCCTGTCAAGTGCATAAATATCATAAGACGCACCATCCTTGAATTTAAGACTGGGCGAATTCTGATATCTCAAATTAATCCTCAATCTTTAAACACAACTGTGTCTGGGCGAATTTAAAACGGTGTAAAATTCTTTTCAAGTGTAGAAGGGCAAAAATAAACACGGCAAAAATAATCCTTTATAAAGTATTAAACGTGTGACCTGTTCCAAAAACTAAACCTCCTCCAGCATCTGAAACCTATAGCTCTGATTCAGCATCAATGCCTGTGGAGTGTATCAGAATCATAAGATGCATCATCTATTCAAATTTGATAAAGATTGAACCAATAATAACTAAGCTTTCTATTTCAAAGGGCATCTGCTCCAAAAACCTTAACCTCCTCAAGCATCCTCCAGAATCCGAAACCTATGGCTCAGATTAACCTTTTAAGCCTGTCAAGTGCATAAGTATCACAAGACACACCACCCTTGCACGTTTGGTGAAGTTAGGACCAGCAACAACTAAGATATAATCATCAGAAGGCACTTGCTCCAAAAACTTTTACCTGCTCTAAAAACCTTAATCTCATTCAGGATCCGAAACATATTGCTCAGATTCAGCATTCAAGCCTGTCAAGTGCATCAGTATCACAAAATGACCATCCATACAAGTTTGGTGAAGTTATATTATCTTAAGTTGTTAAGATCAGTATTAACTAAGAAATAATCATTAGAGGGCACCTGCTTCAAAAACTTTAACCAGCTCTTAAAACCTCAACGTCCTCTAGAATCCGAAACATATGGCTCAGATTCAGCATTAAAGCCTGTCAAGTGCATCAGTATCATAAGACGCACCATCCATTCAAGTTTGGTGAAGTTAGGACCAGAAGTAACTTAGAAATGGCTATCAAAGGGAACCTGCTACAAAAACTTTAACCTGCTCCAAAAGCCTTAACCTCCTCCAGCATCTGAAATCCATGGCCCAGATTCAGGTCTTTCAAGTCCATAGGTTGAACCAAATGCATCAATCATGCAAGTTTGGTGAAGATAGGACAAGTAATAACTTAGATACAGGACCTGCAACAAAAAACTTTAACCAGGTCCGGATGCCGACGCCGGGGGTATAGCATAAGCTCCCCCCGACTTCGTCTCGGTGAACTAAAAATGTAAACATCACTATTTTTCCCCTCTAAGGGACCCAAAATAAAATCAATTTGCTATATCTGTCATTTTTTTTTCATGATGTTCGTTATTACCATTAAATGTTGCAAGGATTTGTTAAGAATTTTGTGGTGCTCCACAAAACTTCACTATATCAGAGATTACACTTTATCTGTGTTTGTACTAAATGAGTTTTACAGAAGACCTTCATGTTCCTCAACCCTAAGAGAAATTAGACTCATTATTGTGTTATATCTATTAACCATTTTTCATCTCTGAATGAGGCATTAAATCTGTGGTCATCTTTGTACCTGAGTTGCCCAAATCTTCTTGAGCTCATCAAACTTTGGAATATTGCCACTGTTGAATGTGTACAGAAGTTCAGTGAGCCAGGCCTTGTCCGTTGATTTTAAGGACTCCAGGATGGGATGAGCAAGCTAAAAACATAATTATGACATTTTCTATTAAATTTTCCAAATTATTGTATTCATTTATATATTTTCATTTTTAAAGGGGCTTAGACACGATTTGAGCTCAAATTTTTCATTTTTAATGTCTAGAATGGTCAATATGGATGTTTTAATGCTTTGTTAAAATATGAAAGTCAAATATCCAGGCACAAGTAAGTTACAGAGGTTAAAATTCTTTGTTTTGTAAAAAAAGCTTGAGTCCTGTTATTGTTTACATATATGTCTTGTATTGGTAAAAGTTTCAATCTAATGTTGATTTTTGTAGATAAAATTATTTGTGAACACATTGAATCAGTTTGTTATGTTTCCACAAGTCATTTTGTCCAAAAAAATGGTAATTTCTTTCCTTTATATTATTTGTAAACAAATATAAGACTCGAGCTTTGTTTACATATCAATGACTTCTTTCCTCTGTGTTTCGCTTGTAACATGACTTCTAACAGAAGGTAAATCATTCAAAATAAACAAGTAAACTATTTTATACATAAAAATCCAAAATAAAATTTTCATCTGAAATCGTGTCTAGGTCCCTTTAAAAAAATTGTGAAACAATGGAAAAAAGGAACATGTGTAAAGGAAAATGGTTACCTGTAATATACTTAAAAACATGGGGAAAAGGATTGATTTTACCAGCAAGTTTAATCAACACAGACCCAGACAAGTATCTCAACAAACAGCAGAGAAATGTTTATATCAACAAGTGTTTATATCAACAAGGGTACCACAGATGTGTAGTAGAGAAGAAAGTGATGGTGAGATGTGTAAACCACAAAGAGACTGAGGAAGCAAGGGACAGTTTCATATCAAGTACCAATCAATATTTTTGTAACATTGAGAATTGCTGTATTTGAAGGCTGAAATTGTTGCTAACATTTATGAAATGATTTTTAATGATTTCAGTAGTTAGAGGGATGTCTCCAGACCTGTTTAAAATGGTATGCAATATGTAGGCCCCTTATATTAAGAACATGAGAATCAGAAGTAATATGCAAAACTTGCGGCTATGACTATCGGGACGACTTTACACAGTAAAATTGCAAGTTACAGACGCGAGAACGGGAGGGAGGTAAAACAAGAGGCCCATGGGCCACATCACACACATGAGGACAATAGGTATGATAAAATCAGCTTAATTGAGTCATAATACAAACTATCTGGACAATGTAGTATAATACATGTAGATCCTAAATAAATAAAAATTCATTTCCCCCCCTGAATATTCTTATGTTTATTATCATTAGTCCCATTTCTAACAGAATGATTTTTTAGTTATATCACATGTTGAGCATTGCAGTTTTCAAAAAGATCCAAAACAATTGTTTATATATAGGATATAAACCTACATCAAACTCTGAACCCCTTGTGAGGCCTAAGAATCATCCAAGGGCCAAAGTCTAAACAATTATAAAGAATCACCTGGCTGATTAGTTTCTGAGAAGAAGATTTTTTAAAGATTTACTCTATATATTCCTATGTAAAAATTAGACCCCCCATTGTGGCCCCATCCTACCCCCAGGGGTCATGATTTTCACAACTTTGAATCAACAGTACATTAGGATGCTTCCACACAAGTTTCAGCTTTCCTGGCTGATTAGTTTCTGAGAAAAAGATTTTCAAAGATTTATTCCTATGTTAAATCTCACTGTTGAATTCTTTGTTTTTCCGTATACGGACGTATTGAGGCTAGACGTAATATGAAAACCCCACAGAAAAGAAAAACCGTATATTTGGACACTAATTACGAACTAGTAAGGCTATTGATAAAAGGACAATTAAAGCCTAAAATAAGGATTTTGAGATTAACCCAAGTACACTTACGATGATAAACAAGCAGTGTTTAGCAGTAATTGAAGTGCTTAAGTATGATGATTTTTCTTTAAAGCGTAAAAAAACCCATGATTGGGCATTTTGATGAGGTTAACAATTGTAACAAAATAAAACTTTCCCAACTTATTGATATTTAAAATAAACTTTTAAGGTCTTAATATTCCATGTTATCTGTTCACTGTAATAGATAAACAATGACCAAATAATTTGTTCGGGTTTGTTTTTCTATATTTTAGATTGGGATTGAACTTTTAAAAATGGCGGCTTCACATCAGTCGATTTTGCTTATATTGAATTATGGATATATTGAAATAATTTGCATGGTCCCATGAATTTCAATATATCCGGAGTAGGCTGTATTCTAATGTATAATTTCAACAACAACAACCCCCCATTGTGGCCCCACCCTACCCCCCTGGGATCATGATTTTCACAACTACCTACAATACCTGAGTATGCTATGCTTCCACACAAGTTTCAGCTTTCCTGGCTGATTAGTTTCTGAGACAAGAGGCCCATGGGCCACATCGCTCACCTGAACAGCAGTTCCTTGTAACATTATATTTCGTAGCATATGCTATTTCTATTTTAAACTTTGAACCCCTTTCTGGGGCCCCAGTATTGGTCCGAGATTTATGGTTGGCTTTAACAATTCAGAATTTACACTATTTGAGGATCCTTGCATAGTAATCTCACAAACTGTAGCATTATAGTTCACGAGAAAAACTTTTTAAAAACATTTTCCATATATATTTCTATTTTAAATTTTGAACCCCTCTTGGGGCCCCAGTATTAGTTCAGTGGTCACAGCTTTATTAATTTAGAATCTACATTATATAAGGATGCTTGCATAGTAATCTCACAAATTGAAGCATTGTAGTTCTCTAGAAAAAGATTTTTAAACATTTTCCCTCTATATTTCTATGTTAAACTTTGAAACCCTCTTGGGGCCCCAGTATTAGATCGAAGGTCACGGCTTTTATAATTTGGAATCTACACTATTTGAGAATGCTTATGTAGTTATCTTACAAATTGAAGCATTGTAGTTCACGAGAAGAGGATTTTTAAACATTTCCTTTATTAAATTCTACATTAAACTTTTAACCCATCTTGGGTCCACAGTATTAGTCCAGGGGTCACAATTTTAAAACTATCGAATCTACATTATCCAAGGTTGTATTATCACAAATTGTAGCATTGTAGTTCTCGAGAAGAAGATATTTTAACATGTTACCTATAATTTCTATATTAAACTTTGACCCCTCTTGGGGCCCCAGTATTAAGTCCGGGGGTCATGATTTTACGAATTAAGAATCAACATATGCAACGGGTGCATGCATAGTAATTCCACTAACTGTAACATTGGAGTTCTCCAGAAGAACATTTTTAAACGTTTCCTATATTTTTTTTAAAATGTTAAATTTTGAACCCCTCTTCGTGTCCCAGTATTAGTCTGGGAGTCACGATTTTTACAAATTAGAATCTACATTATTTAAGGATACATGCATAGTAATATCCCAAACTGTTGCATTGTAGTTCTTGAGAAGAAGATTTTTAAACATTTTCCTATATATGTTAAACTTTGAACCCCGCCTGGGGCCCCACTATTAATCCGAGGGTCACGGTTTTTATAATTTAGAATCTTCACTATATATACAAGCTTTTGTGTAAATATTGGCATTTCTGGTGCAGTGGTTCTTGAGAAGAAGATTTTTAAACATTTTTCCTATGTATTTCTATGTTAAACTTTGAACCCCGCCTGGGGCCCCAGTTTTGGTCCGAGGGTCACGATTTTTACAATTTAGAATCTTCCCTATACATATCAAAGGCCGGAATGGCCACAAAGGCGTCGAGCTGACATTTTCTTTAATATAGATATCATTAATTTAATTTTCTGTACCAATAGTCGTATATCAAATATCATCAGTATATAAAAATGGTTTGTGTATATGCAACTATATTTTTATTTGCAATTTTAACATATCACCATGTGATTGTATACTCAGTATATTTCCTTATAAAATACGTAGTGGTGCATTTGTAATACAATGAATCATAACTCATCATGGTTACAAAAATCGAAGAAATTTCAAAGTTTAAAAATAAATTAACTTCTTTCTGCTTTAAACAGTCTTTGAACAAATTTCACGGGTTCATCATTAGTATAAGAGTGTAACACATAAACAGTGTTTCCCTAATTATAATAAAACATACTTTTATTTATTTCAATTTCCGTGTGAAACAAGATTACCTATGGTAGTGTTGTTTACAAATAAATCTACACCACGTGCGTAGATCTGCCGTATCTTAGACTGGATAGCCTGCCCTTGATTCCAAACGCTGCCGCTAGGAAATTCAAGGACAGGTAAACAGTGGGAAAACTCACTGCAGCTTCGCGCACAGCAAATGCGCACACTTAAAATAAATCGGAAAGAAGATTTAGGCGGATCAAAGAAAGAAGGTTTAAGAAGAACTAAACATGAATTTGACAATAAATATCAAATTAACAAGAACAAATTAATTGACACCGTTGACAATACATTGTTTATGTGGGTATTGTAAATATTAATTTACATCGGAAATGTATAACGTTAAATATTTTCATGGTTGAGTAAGTTATAATTGGCACTAGACTACTCGTAGCATTCAAATCCATGCCCATTATAACTTGATTTATGGGGCTGCTGAGGATGGTAACAATCTGATTTTGCTCCGTTTTCTCATAAAGGTCCGATAAGAATAAGTAAGCACATATAAATTGAATGCACACAGGCTACACACAATTAGCACATGGTCTGTACATATTATATCTTATGTGTTTATAAAATATGGAGCTATTAACTTAGAGAGTGGGATAGTGTCAGTGTAGAAATTGGTTTTTTGTAAAGCTAAGGACTTTCCATAACCAGTAGGTAAAATAAATATACAGTTGCCTGGCTTCCAGAGATTTTTTCAGGCTATCACTTTGTAGCGGTTTTACTTAATCAAAAGATGTTTCTCTTTCTTTGTTTATAACTATTAAAGCCGTTTTACTTTTAAAATAAATCTATTGACTCTCCGAAAGATTTTTTCGGCATTCCATCGCAAGCGTGTGAAGATAACTTGTGGGCCTAAAAATAAATTTTTCTCGTCACTGCTATTTCCTAAAAGCTGGCGAACCAGTCTATGCCGTCTCTATAATGCTAAACCAATATACAACAAAATCACAAGATACATTTATCGCTTCCATTCATTTTGGAGACCGTGCCCGACAACAAATAAATTTACATATTAATTTTTATTTTTATCGGGCACGGTCTCCAAATAAACTGTAAGCGATAAACTAAAATAATGTTTAGTGAATTTTTACACCTTATCGTATTCATCCGTCATTTCTTGATTAAACAAACTTATATACTTATGCCATGAGTTGTCAATAATCAGGGAGACACAGTTGGGTTTTTTGGTGCACAATTTCGTTGAATTAATGGAACAAAAATCTTGTAAATCTTGTAAACATGTTTCTATGTATATTTCTATGCTAAACTTTCAACCCCGCCTAGGGCCCCAGTTTTGGTCCGAGGGTCACGATTTTTACAATTTAGAATCTTCACTATATACACTAGCTTTTGTGTAAATATTGGCATTTCTGGTGAAGTGGTTCTTGAGAAGAAGATTTTTGAAGACACACACCCTATACTCACTGTTTCGCAATTATCTCCCTTTTAAAAAGGGCTGTGCCCTTTATTTTAACAATTTATAATCCCCTTTCCATAAGGATGCTTTGTACCAAATTTGGTTAAATTTGGCCCAGTGGTTTTAGAGAAGAAGTCGAAAATGTGAAAAGTTTACAGACGGACGGACGGACGGACGGACAACGGACAACGGGTGATCAGAAAAGCTCACTTGAACCTTTGGTTCAGGTGAGCTAAAAATAAATATCCGAATTTAAGACTTTTTTTTGCATACACTTAATCATTGACATATGTACCTTAGTTTATGGAATACCATTTTACCTAGAATAAGAATATACATATTTTTGTCTTTTTAATAAGTGTTTTATGATATTTTTGTTTGTTTGCATAAGAATATAAAGTATGGAAGCCCAATGGTTGAATATAGTGTATAATTTGAACAGTGTAGTGTTGTAATTTTCACTGAGGACCCGACAATGAATTGAATTTTAGGTGACTAGCTGAGTGGGTGTGCTCAACAATTATATGGCTGTATTATCCGTGGGTGCAGAACAACTACAGATGACCCATAGTCGATGCGGGAAAAGTGACGCACGTGGACGCGTAGGCACATGGTGACACCAGTGATATAGTTCAATAACATCCGTGGTGAAAGGTTTGATTTACTTGACAGTGTGTCAACGCACGTGTACCAGATTATGCGTTATACATGAACGTGTGATGTATCCTTATCACCAGTGATCTACATAAATTTTGGTCTCAACAATAAATGTACCTGCTGCGGGTGAATTTGTTTATTTTATTCAGAATACAATTACCAAAAACATTGTCCGGACTAAGTGTTAATAAGGGTCATCAGCCAAAGTCGGGTTATTTATTCTGTTTATATATATGTTGGGGGGTATTTAGGGGATTAGTTTTTTTTGTTGTTAATATTGTTTGTGTGTGTGTGTGTTGTGTGATTTTTCAGTTATTTGCGTGTGAATTGCGTGTATTGAGTGTTTGAAAGTGTGTTTGTAGAGAGTGTTGTAGGCAGTAGCTATATTTTTTCTTCTTTACACAGTAAATATTATTAAAGTTATTTTCACGGTTCTGCCTCTTTATTAATTCAAATTTCAGTTTATAAACGAGGGAATTTCCAGGCCTTTTAACACAAATTGTGACATTATGCAAGATATATAACTAAATTTTTAGCAGGGGTACACTGTTTACTTCCAATTCCTTTTTATTCCAAGCCCCCCCCCCCACACTTTTTAGCGATTAAAATATGAGGGCATATAGGTACATTTCTTCCTCAACTAATTACGTTATTGTATTTTATTTTAAAAAAACTCCTTTATGTGAAAGAAGAAAATTGTACCTCAATGCCTCAAATTAAAATTAAATTATTCAAAAATTTAATTGGTCTTCCCCATTATAAACAATTTTTGTTTACCTGGTATGAACTTGTGTGACGTTTTATAACCTTACTTGATCGATGAATAAAATGGAATGAAAGATATTGTCAAGTGATATGTTGAAGAATGTATTGACAGGTATATCAATCTATTGTACTAAGGCCCACCCATTATTTTCATTTTTAATTAAAAAACAACAAATGGCTACAAACCAAGATGATTTTCTGCTGTAATATTTTCTTAAGAACAGCAATTATGCATTTATCCCCATATTAACAGTAATGTGTCAGAATTATGGAGACCATACTTGCCAACTGACCCGATTTCATCGGGTCACACCCGATTTTTCAACCCTTCACCCGAATATTTTTTATGACCCGGCGGGTCATGCTTTTCACCCGATTTTTGTCGAACAACCCGAAAATCTCCCGATTTCCGGATTTGGTTCGTAAATTACCTTGCGCGGTTGACTTCCATGAACCCAAGCTGAGCTTGGATTTACGTAAACAATGCCGATGGCTATAACAGGAAAATGTTTAGTTAATTATAAGCTGAGAGTTAATTATTATTGTGAGTTGTTTTGACAAACCGAGGGTTTAAATCATTAAGTGCTATGGCTTCCAATAGGCAGAGGTCATTATCAGGGCAAGCGGAATCAAAACCAACAAAAAGAAAACGATATCTTTGTACCTATTAACATATCTGGGAAAAGAAATTCCCATGAGTAAAACAAAGTAATCAAGGGAAAAACGAGGCTTTTTGTTTTCTATGTAATGCGCATTTGAATATTGGATCTGGTTTAAAAAAATGATCTAACTAAACATTCTAAAACGCTAAGTCTTGTAAATTATGCTCTTGCACAAAAGTCTTTCAAGTCACTTGAAAATTTTATGCCATCGTTTTCAGGGTTCAAAAGCAAGGTTAATGTAGCAGAAACTCTTTTTTGCTAATTTTTTAGCTGAACACAACATATCATTTTCTGTGTCAGATCACTTTACAAAATTCAAAATCAGCAAAAGTTAGTTACAATGCTTCTTTGCGATAAAATAATACGCATACATTTTTCTTTTGTATAAACATCATAATACACATATATATTTCTGCTGCATATACCTTTGAAATGCAATGGTAAATATGTCGTGAATGTCGTTACGCGCTATGACCAGATTTTTTACTTTCCAAATCTGGTCATGACCAGATTTTCACATGTTGGAGGTTGGCAAGTATGATGGAGACTGTTCAACTTTAAAAGACATCGTTTTTATTTACTTGGTCTGAAAATCTATCAAAATTGGTGTAGATTCGATTTCATATAATTCATTGTATAAGAAGAGGGCCCAGAAAGTAGTTGCAGCATATCATCCTTTAAATTTTTCTGTACAAGTATATATTTAACATTTAGCGAGACATTTCTAATGATCAATCAAAATTTCAGCATCAACCGTAGAATTAAAAGCAAGATAAAGAGCTCACAATTCTGCTAGGTTTGAGTCATGCTAAAACAAGCTAAAACCATTGTGAAAAGTGAAATGTCAACACATTGGAATATTAAACCTCAATTTACTTCACAAAATCGGCACCAATGTATCTTGCATGTTTCAAAGATTCCCTTCGTACGCGAACTGTGTCACAACAAACAAATTCATCTTTGTCAGATTGACCCCGTTTATCATACGTCCAACATGGCTGCTTCAAACAAAGAACGTTTTCGATATATGGAATACCAAACCCGAAGTTATAAACTGATTGAACCCCCTCGTCTTTATTATTTTTATAATAACTCAAATTTGGAACAAAATTAGCCCTTAATTTTTGCAATTTATATTTTCCTTTCTATAAGGATGATTTATGCTAAATTAGGTTGAATTTGGCTCAGTAGTTCTTGATAAGAAGAGTTATAAAAATGCACCCCCCCCCCTTTTTTGGCAGTTTTGAGGTTTTCTCCGATTTGAATTAAAACTGGCCTTTCATTTTTGCAATTTATATTCACCTATCCATAGGGATGCTTTGTGCAAAACTTCGTTGATTTGGCCAAGTGGTTTTAGAGAAGAAGTTCAAAACGTGAAAAGATTACAGACGGACGGACAGACAGATGGTCGATGGACAAAATGTGATCAGAAAAGCTCACTTGAGCTTTCAGCTCAGATGAGCTAAAAACTGTTTGTTTCTTACCTTTACAAGGCCTAAATCCAACAAAATATAAAGTAGTTGATTTGAAATGTTACTTTTGCGAACAGGAAATGTCTACTGTGAAGTCGTACATAAAATTTTTATTTAAAGTGTTGTAATTAACGATATTTTAATAAATATTTTACAGAATTACTTGAAAATGAATAGGGGTTGTCCTTTAACCATGCTTTAATAAAGTGTACGAAGTTTGATAAACATGCATTCGAGGGTTTTCTTTAAATTTTGCCTAAAAGGCTGAAATGGACACATACATACACACACATGCACAGCAGCGCTGCTATATCCCTTCACAACAAGTTGTGCAAGGGGATGATAATACTTCCTAAAAAATGTTGTTATCCAGAGACAATATGATGATACCTAATATTTTTTTGTTTATACCATCCCCACCCATTCCGGAATGCTTTTTCCTGTAGCTAGCCTTTTTTATCAGTGACGTCACTGTTTCTATATATGGTCATGTCAAAATTCGACAAACTTGTAGACTTTACATTTGTCGATTTCTAACATGTCATTTGTGCTATTTCAGAAAATGGAGATACCAAATGCAGAGCTACAGATAGAAAATATGTATAATAGTGGCAGGTTACATGTAAATAACAAACAGCATTTTACAGCTGCAAATGTGCATCTGTAGGAAGAATTAGATTGAAGACCTGTGGAGTCAACTCTAGAGTGTTTATGCCCAAGTTTTATAGGTTTTAGATCAGACACACATTAATACTCAGACTCACACACCAACAAATAACCACAATATACAATAATATGGGCATTATTGTGCAGCCCTATTCAATATAAAGGATTTGCAAGCAATTAAGGTGCTTTAAATGAATGTAAAACAAATTTTATAAGAACACTTACCAATTCTCCAAAATTATATACTCCATCTCCCAAAATGGCTGCCAAACCAAGATTGAATGCTCTCTCAATTTGTTCTGATCCTAAAGAAAAAAAATGATACTCCTGAGCAGTTGGATTTGAAAGATAGTACAAATGTTAAGTTAAACCATCATTTAGAGATGGACAAACCCTGAAGTATTCTACTACTGTAACAGTCAAACTTGTCTAATCCGGCAGATGTTTGTTCTGAAAAATTTTGCCAGTTTGGAGGGCACTGCTTAATTTTATATTGACTTACATTTTATATATTTAACATATATGTAGCAACCCAAGCAATTTTTTTCTTTTTTAATATTTCCAATTCTACTGAAATATATGAGACCTCCTCGATCTTGATTACGATGCCGATTTTCATTTTTTATTTGGAAAATAATAATTGCATAACAGAATACATACAATGGAAATACTTTTTGAATCAAATAATCGTAATTGATAAATTTGCAAACACCCGAATAACCTGAGAAGTCCGACACGAGACAAGTGCATGATTTATCGGAAATTGTTAAACAAACATTGACCATGTGACAAATCAACAGGTGGCTGATTATGTAATGGCGAGAACAGTTTTGATTCAGGGAACAATAAATACCGTATTTTTTAAAAATAAGGTCGATACTTTTTTTCCCTGACACGTGGATCGCTTTGCCCTATTAATGTTTTTTTTTTAAAATTTAAGATGAAGAGTTGCAAAAATTCATTCAAACCTCCAATAAAATCATGAGAGTTTACTATAATACCGCTTGAAATTCTGTGTAAAAATCGAATGAATTTTTATCAATATACTGCAGAAATTAATCATAATAAATTAAATGTAAATTAATTTATTTCTTCTTACATTTCTTACTTCGCTAAGACTGAATCATCTTTCAATCATTATTACATGCTGTCATGAAATCTAAACCATATGTCTCTGAAATCAGTTTGGGTAGGGCCTACTTTGTTTATACACAGTTGAACTCTCGGCACACGCTACTCATGCTCGCAGGCTTCGATAAGATCAGAGGTTGACCCATGTGTTCTATACACAGTAAAAAGTCACACAGAGGTGTGAACAATTATATTGATTATGTACACATTGTTTAAGCCATACGGAAGGATTTATGCAAAAATCTTGAGGAATATTTACAATGATGATATATGGACAGTAACTTTACCGGGTGAAATGAAATCTCCAGTTAACTAATTCATGTTACTTTAGACTCACTCAACAACAAAGACACAAGGCCGTACTGAATAAATTGGTTTAAAAATTTTGATGCAATTTCAGACATTTTCTTACGATGTGTAAATTTATGGAATGCATTTTATTTCCCTTTTGTTTAAAACTGTAAAATAAAATAAAAGGCTACTATGATAACGTTTTTAGTTAAACCATATATACTAATAGGATAGGCAACTTCTATAATCGCCATGTTTACTTCACAAACTATCATGGGAGCCTTGACAAGTTTTTAAAACTCTGTTTAATCCCAGTAAACCATGTCGTTTTTTATTAGATTATTTTTTTCCTGTTGTTAAAAGGGATAGGTTTTTCATACCTTTTAAATGATATGTAGTAAACCAATTTTGATATAAAGAAAATAAACATCGATTTTTGCATACTCTCGGCAATGGGGCAATTTTAATCAGGTCTCTGGGTTTTGAGAACTCCATCGTAATTATGATCAGATCAGGGTTATAAAGCACAAATAACAATTTTAGAATGTTTTCAAGATAGTTTTTTAAAAGTTTTATAACGATATATCATGTAACATCATATATTAATATATGAAGTTAAAACTGACCTATAAAATTGTGTACTACACGATTTCGGCAAGATTTGCGAGAGTTGCCTATCCCGTTAGTATATACGTCCCTGATTCAAACTAGCGGTAATTTTTCAACCTATTCGGGCTCCTTCGCCCTATAAACAGGATCAACCTAATTTCCAAATAATATGGTAAATATTCAAATACACAGGAATTTAATAGAGAATGGAGCATTTTGAGAGAATAAAATGTCATTCTTCAAGTGTAACCATACAACGCCCATTACAAACGATATCAGCAGTTTTACTCCCGCGGTATCCAGAATCACTGCCTGAAAAAATGGGGTGAAGTATAATATGCAATGGGATTAATTTACACAACTATATTTACATTTGCAAATATGTTTCCTTATATGAACCTATAGAATAGCGAAAACGTTCAATTCTGTATGAACGTTTCCGTGACGTCACAATGATCATAGCACGGGCTTATCGGTTGTCGTTTGGATTATTGTAAACATAAAATCTTTGTTATTTTAACAGTTCTGAACAATTTGCCTTTTTCAAATGTAAATATAAGTAATAAACAGCAATGTTAACAAGTTCACCGGGATATGAAGCGCCAGGTTGGTACGTGATCAAATCTACTGAGAAGCCCTTCGGGTTTCACAGGATTTGATCATGTGACCAACCAACTTCATATCCCGGTGAACTTTTTAAATTGCTGTTTATTTCTTAAGTGAACTCAGAATACTGAGTGACTTCAACTTCTCTTTCTTGGAAATTCTAACAAAGTTACTGATCACAGAGTATTTTGCCCAAGTCGCCCCCTATGTTTGTCCCTGTTTTACTTGAGTACTTAATTCTGCCATTTTGAGTCATATCGTGAAAATATATAATTGCAATGACCAAACTTTTATTATAATTTCATTTACTGTATACAGGGTTATTTTCGCCCACGTTATTTTCACCCTTCTACGCTTGCAAACGGTTTTGCTCCGTCTTAAATTCGCCCAGACAAAATTGTGTATTAAAGAGATAATTTGAGACATTGGAATTCGCCCAGCCTTAAATTCGCATCTGACAATGAGGAAGGAGCGAAAATAAAATGGGGGCGAATATTTCCCTTTATACAATTTAAAGTTCACAACTGCCAGAAAAAACAAAACTGAGAATTTAAAATCAGTGATGGATGCTTTTTGTGATTTTAAGCAGAATGATTTTAATTCCTCGCATGTAATTAGGAATCTACAGTAAATGTAGTTTGCATATTACTGGCTATTTGGTTCTTGAGAACATGATTTTTGAAACATATTACCTATTTTTCATTATTTCTAAATTATCATCTCTTAAAATATTAGAAGATCTTTTATTTAAACAATATTTAAAAGCTCTTCCCTTCAGGATGCTTTGTACCAAGGTTTTTTTTTTTAAACTGACTCAGTGTTTCTGGAATAAAAAATAAAAAGTTCACAAGTGGGCAGGCAGACAGACAGAATTCTAGGCAAAAAGAGATCAGAAAAGCTCATTTAAGATTTTATCTCAGGTGAAATACAAGTAAATTAAAACTGCCAAAAGTAAATATGAACACAATTCATGTTACAAACCTGGCATATCATTCATATTTGTACAGCCAAGAAATCGAAGTGCTTCTTGATAATATAGGGCATGGTTCCCCATCAACTTATGGTAGTTACTAGAAAGCTCATAAAATCGTCCATGTACTGTTGTTACTCCATCCAAGTTGTTTAATAATCCACTACATTCCTCCACCACTGTCTTTAAAGATCAATGAAAGAAGATTGAAAAATATGTTAGATTAGTGTAAAGGGGCATGGTCATGATTTTTTTTTTTTTCAAATTTTACTTTATCATTTTTATAATTTAAAACTATGGTATTAATAATCTGCCAAATTTTACAGACCCTGAAATGTGCTACTACACCAGTTCGGAACGCTTTTTGAATAGTACGTTTCGCTTTGTGAACGGTACGGTTCATTTTGTGAAGGGTACGGTTCGCTTCTTGCACGCTTTGCTAAAAATAGCTGCAAGCTTTGTGAACGGTTTGTGCGCTTTATTAATGAGGTAAGCGTGGCCTGAACGCTTTGATTTTTCTCGATTAAATCTTGTTTAATATTTGCCCGATTGACTTCAGCAAGGTGGTAATTATGACGAGCCTTTTTCTTTATTTATATGATATATTACAAATGTATTTCAATCTAATTAAAATCAGAACTTCTATCCGTTCTCCCATTTTTGATACGATGCGTGAAACGTGAACTCACTGAAAACCGGGAAGCGGAGGGTAGTTTTAATTTTGATTAGTCTGTTATTATTCGTATTTCATTTTAGATATATGTAAATATTACAATAGATTAAAAGAGATGTTTGACATTAATTTTATATATGTTTGTTTATTCAGCGATCTGGCAATAATTCTAACAAGCATCTTAAGATTATCATTTCTTTAAATGTACTTGTACTGAAGTCATATATATTTCAAATCCATTTAAAATTGCTATGAACCGACTTTTCCCGATATTTTTTTAGTTTTCCTTTCTCTTGATTTTCGACTAGTTATTATATTTACAAACATCTTTTTATTTTTGTATTCATAATTCTTATTATCATTATTGCGTACTGTTCCCGATCAAATTCCCCTGGTGAATAGACAATGTAAAAATACACGGAATTAATGATAAGATAAACAATGAATTTCAGTTTAGAAATCTTGAAATTAACTGTTTTAAAGTCTTTTGACACAGATTTTTATTCATTTAAATATTGATTCTATGATTTTCTGCGCTTGTTCGTATACACAGATCACACCTACATGTAACCCGTCATCGCTTCTCTTACCTGAAATAACATCGCGTGTATAGTCAAAATATGACTATTAGTTTTTGTTATTCAGTTACAGTGAAACTATACATGTACATGTACCATATTTCTTACGATAAATTATTATGTACACAAATGGATACACACAATAAGTCAATAGCTTTTAATGGTGATATTTATCATTTTGTTGGACAAATGTCCGCTATTCATGGTATGCATGCGATTTAGCTGATGTTTTACAAATGCTGGCTAACCTGTTAATATTTTATTTACCTTTTTACTCACATACTTGTTGTAAACAGGAGACAGAAAAATACCCGGCAATCAACAACTGAATGTTAAAAGTGATAAATATATTAAGAATTTATCTAGTAACAAAAAAGTACGACTGCGATGGAAAGAGATTCCGATCGCCAGTACATGAGTTATACAATTTGTAATCATGAAATCGGAAGGAAATGATTGTTGAATAATTTCAAATAGTTGCACTTTTTAAAATAAGGATTTTAAAAAAACAAAATTAAAACGTTTTCATTCGATAATTTTCTTTTAACTATGTAGGAGGAGCCAAGTAGCACGCGGCGCATGGCGTGATCTGTACTGCTATACTTAAACTGATTGACAGGCGAAACACGTGGAGTCCTGAAATAAAATCCCGCTCAAAAGACGGACAATAAAAACCCTAAAGCGAAACAATGGTTCAGTGATAAAAGTTTAATTTAAGTAATATAATTAACACACAAGCTCGCTCTCTCTCTCTCTCTCTCTCTCTCTCTCTCTCTCTCTCTCTCGCCTCTTCTGTAAGATAGAAAATCTCTTCCGTAAGATCGAAAATGGGCGTGTTGTACAGTTAGACGAAGACGTACGCAATTTTGTAGTTTTTCTTTTGTCTTGAACAGGTGTGAATACCCCCGAGGGCATGTCGTTTTATACCCCAGGTTTGTTAATCTCTAAACACAGGAAATGATCGCGACTTAAACTTTATATACACAAGAAAGGGTACTGATATAAAACGTTATGATTCAATGTGCGTTAAAGCAACCAACAACTTTATATATGTATGATGAGTTTATTACATGTATTTGAAGGAAAAACTGATTTGTTAAGTTGATTCCCGACACCTGTTCATTTCACAATTTACGACATGTATTGACAGTTTATTGCGTTGTGCAAAGAAAAGATTAAGGTCTAAAAAAAGAAATTAGATTAAAACATTTTTGTAACGGTTTTAATAAAAATAACAGCGTTAAATTTTAGTATGTGTTATTTAATCCCGTGCATAGTGCATAATTAAAACTAAAATCTAGCAAAATATTGAACTTATCTGGTCAGCGATAATCTCCATCAGTATTCATCGACAGACATTAGTCAATAAGCCGTATATGGGAGTTGTTTTGTGAACGGTACGGTTCGCTTTGTGAACGGTACGTTTCGTTTTGTGAATGGTACGGTTCGTTTCTTGCGCGGAACAGTACGGTTTGTTTTAGAGGTGTAGTAGCACGTTTCAGGGTTTGTATGTCGTTTTCAAGTTATCCCAAACTTGCTGATATATATAACTCTATGACAGACACTCAAATTTTGGTTGATCATTAGAAATGCATTACTAAAACATTGTAAATTTATTTTGTAAACAAGAAAAATAGAAAAATAAAATTTGACCAAAATTGTGACCATGCCCCTTTAACTAAGCATTTGATTTGTCAACAAACCATAGTGCATTACGTAAACATTAGTAAAAAACCTTTGTGCCAAATCTATGTACTGTGAAGTCCAACCACTGCCCATTATATCAAATCACTAAAATTGTATGGTTCATAAAGTTCATCTTATTTGCCAAATACTTTTTCCATAGAGATAATAAGCTTTGAAAGCATTAATAAGACAAGAAAACTTTTTGTCTTGTCCTGTTCTTTTTGTCTTGTTTGGAATGTGTTGTGATGTGTTTTAAAATTGTAATTAAGATTCATTTCTACTAACTCTCTGTTTAAATCTTAGCATATTGCTTAGGATATGCCCTGTCTTAAAATCTCAACAGAGAACAAAGATCTGTCTTAAAATGTCAGCATCAAATGATCATCATCAATATCCATCAAATCATTTGTAAAATTTTTCGTATGCATATTCTCGTATGATGTTTTATCTAAGAACACTATAAAGGTCTTCCTCCACTTGCAGTATAAGATCACATCCATTGTTTTTAACCATTATACATATAAAGACAGGCATCATAAAACAAGAGGCCCATGGGCCAGATCGCTCATCTGAGGAACAATAGGTAAAATCTGCTTAATGGAGTCATAATACAATCTATCTGGACAATGTAGTATAAAACTTGTAGATCCTGTTTAAATAAAAATCCATTTTTTTTTCGCCCTGGATATTCTTATGTTTCTATTCAAATCCCTTTCCTAACAGGATGATTTTATAGTCATATCACCTGTTGAGCATTGCACTTCTCAAAAAGATCCTAAACAATTGTTTATATATGGAATATAAAACCTACATCAAACCCTGAACCCCTTGTGAAGGCCAAAATTTGTCCAGGGGCTAAAGTCTAAACAATTTTAAAGAATCAGCAATATGTCAAAATGCTTGCATATAAGTTAAACCATATATGATAACATTTCAGTTTTTGTGAATAATTAAAATATTTTCCTTTGTAAAATTGAATCACCAATGTGGCCCCACCCTTCTTCTCAAGATTTTGATTTGAAAGAATTTGAATCTATATTATCTTAGGTTGCTTGCAGTAAAATACAGCTTTTCTAGGCAAATGGTTTAAAGAAAAAGATTTTTAGATAATTAAAATTGTTTAATTTATTATTAATTTCTACGTAATGTTCTTCCATTCGCATGTGCTTAAATTAGTTCATAAAACTCCCCTGCTACTTTGTTCCTGGTTGCAGTGCCTGTTGCTGACCACAGCAGCTATTTTTAAACCTCTCGGCTTTGTTTATTTGCCTCCGGGGGTCCGTTATTTATTAGGTTGGTCAGCCCTTGTTTATTGGGTTATTGGGTTGGTCAGCCGCGCTAGTCTTGGGGTACTGTGCGGTAATATCAGTAACAGTGGGCTGCTAATTCCATCGGGTCGCCCTGGTTCTTTTTGTATATTTAAAAGGGGTTCCGATGGATCTTAGCATGTTGGTATGGTAACAGCCAATCAGAGGCCTTGAGGGAATTCTAAATCCTTTTTTATCCTTATCTTGTCATTGACAACATTCAGGATAGCAGCAATGTAAAGGTAATCATCCTAATGATGTCATAATGTATAAATGATGAGATGAAGATCGTCTTTTTTTAAATTTAATGCTTTGGATCGAAAATGGATATTTCTTGACTGATTTTTGACTAGGAAACACTGAGTTCATGCTTGCTCATTATGACAAGTACAATTTTTAACTATGATATGTATAATAATATGAACAAATATTTAATATTTGTGATATATGGTATTATGCAGACATCTGCTCCAAAGGCAAAATATGAAGACAAAAAGACAATTTTTTCACTTGTTTGCATAATTTCAGGAATATATATCTGCATACTTGTGGATAATGATGTCTAAAATTATTGAATACCAAGATTATTGTGACAGACTGAGAGACTGAGACATTTTCTGTTTAATGTTTGATGAAGATATGATTTTTATATGAAACTAATCAAAAATTAGGGGCAGATAATTGACCGTATCAAATACAATTCTTTTCAATATTTAAAACTACAATGTATATCCCCTTGAAAGGGGACTGATTTACCCAAGGATGCTACTTTTATAGCACCATTATTAATTGAGGATTTAGGTTTGTCTATTTCATTCATAAATATATCAACAAAAACAAATCCTTGTCTAAATTAATCTGTTAAGAAGGGATACTTTTTCAAGACCCTCTTAAAACTACATGTATTAACAAAATGGGGTTTTGTTTGTGTTTTTTTAAGACAATCTTGTGCCATTTTAACCCAGAAAAAAATCAGATCTAAAAGTCTAAAAATGGAAAATATAATAAGGTTACTTACTCAGGACAGACAGAGAGACAGACAATTAGACAACAAAAAATCAGAAAAGCTCACTTGAATCTGACAGAATATATATCAAATTTTGTTGATTAAGTACTGCAAAAGTGGTTATTTACGAGTGGGGGAAATTTACGCTAGCTACGCTGTAAGCTTAAAACCGCGTAAAATTCCCCCGCGCCTATGGTAAAATAATGAATACTTTAGAGTGGTAAATCACACATCCATATATTTAATACCCAGGCGTATTGTTTGACCATAGAAAACGCGTAGTTAACCATCTGCGAAAATAACCACTTTTACAGTACATGTATATGATTAAGCATATGATTTAGTTGAAGCAGTACCTTTGTTGCAGGAAAGTCACGATTTCGAAGCCGAATTGTTCCTAATGTTGTCAAGCACAGAACTTTTGCTTCATCACTGACCTTTACTTTCTCTTTCAATTTCTCAATAAATGAAACAGCTGTTTCAATATCTGAAGAAAGTAATAAAAGTTACATAAATTGTCTGTCAAAACTTTAGAACATTTTCAGAGCAAATAAAAACTTAAACAAGAGGCCCATGGGCCACATCGCTCACCTGAGGAACAATAGGGATGATGAAATCAGCTTAATGGAGTCATAATATCAACTATCTGGACAATGTAGTATAATACATGTAGATCCTATATAAATGAAAATCCATTTTTCCCCCTGGATATTGTTATTTTTATTATCATTAGTCCCTTTTCTAGCAGGATGATTTTATAGTTATAACACATGTTGAGCATTGCAGTTCTCAACAAGAATAGAATTCCTGGGTCCCCCGCCGTTCAAGCAGTATACTAGTATACTGTACTGTGGAATTATTAAATTTCGTGGATTGCTTAAATTTTACAGGTTCGTGGGGACGTAATTTTGTGTATTCTCTAAAACCTACAAAGGAAATATGATTTTATTACCCTTATTTATTAATTCGTGTAGGATGTTAAATCATGGATGAGAGGTACCCACGAATTCCACGAAAATTGAACCACCATGAAATCTAATGATTTCACAGTATATGAAATTGCAATATTTTCAAACATTCAGGGCTGTTCCAGAATTAAATGTGTGGGGTGGTTGGGAGGAACATTTTTTTACCCCGACCATCCATTTTTTTTTCTATTTTTCCTGTCGCAAATATATCCAAATACTACAATCTAAAATCAAACAAATACCAATTAACATATAAAAAGTATCGACCAATGCTGATTTTCGAACTTGACCAAGGTAATAGGTGTATAAACATTTGGTATAAATTTAATGAATATCCGTCAAAATTTGTAGGCATGAGAGCGCTTACAAGGTCAATTTTTGGATAAAACGGAGTCATTATTGTGGTCAGAGTCCCATAACTCCAACAAAAAGTATCGACCAATGCTGATTTTCGAACTTGACCAAGGTAATAGGTGTATAAACATTTGGTATAAATGTAATGAAAATCTGTTAAAATTTGTAGGCATGAGAGCGCTTACAAAAAAGTGTGACGGATGGACGCACGGACACACGGACCCACGGACCCACGGACACACGGACCCACGGACACACGGACCCACGGACGGACGCCCGGCATTTCTATGTCCCCGCTCCGCATTGCGGTGGGGGACAAAAAGTTCCTAAACAATTGTTTATGTATGGGATATAAATCTACATCAAACTCTGAACCCCTTGTGAGGCCCAAAAATCATCAAGGGGCCAAAGTCTAAACAATTCTAAAGAATCATCTGGCTGATTAGTTTCTGAGAAGAAGATTTTTAAAGATTTACTCTATATATTCCTATGTAGAAATTCAACCCCCAATTGTGGCCCCACCCTACCCCTGGGGGTCATGATTTTCACAACTTTGAATCTACGCTACCAGAGGATGCTTCCACACAAGTTTCAGCTTCCATACTTATTAGTTTCTGAGAAGAAGATTCTTAAAGATTTACTCTATATATTCCTATGTAAAAATTCCACCCCCCCCCCCCCCCCATTGTGGCCCATCCTACCCCCGGGGGTCATGATTTTCACAACTTTGAATTTACACTACCTAAGGACGATTCCACACAAGTTTTAGCTTTCCTGGCCAAATGGTTCTTGAGAAGAAGATTTTTAAAGATTTACTCTATATATATATTCCTATTTAAAAATTTGACCCCCAATTGTGGCCTCACCCTACCCCTGGGGATCGTGATATTTACAACTTTGAATCTACACTACCTAAGGACGATTCCACACAAGTTTTAGCTTTCCATAATAATTAGTTTCTGAGAAGAAGATTTTTAAAGATTTACTCTTTATATTCCTATGTAAAATCCGACCCCCTATTGTGGCCCCATCCTACTCCCGGGGGTCATGATTTTCACAACTTTGAATCTACACTACCTGAGGATGCTTCCACACAAGTTTCAGCTTTCCTGGCTGATTAGGTTCTGAGAAGAAGATTTTTAAAGATTTACTCTATATATTCCTATGTAAATATTCAACCCCCCATTGTGGCCCCATCCTACCCCCGGGGGTCATGATTTTCACAACTTTGAATCTACACTACTTGAGGATGCTTCCACACAAGTTTCAGCTTTCCATACTAATTAGTTTCTGAGAAGAAGATTTTTTAAAATTTACTCTATAAATTCCTATGTAAAAATTCGACCCCCTATTGTGGCCCCATCGAACTCCCGGGGTCATGATTTTCACAACTTTGATCTACACTAGCTGAGGACGCATCCACACAAGTTTCAGCTTTCCTGGCTGTTTGGTTTTTGAGAAGAAGATTTTTAAAGATTTACTCTATATATTCCTATGTAAAAATTCGACCCCCCATTGTGGCCCCACCCTACCCCCGGGGGTCATGATTTTCACAACTTTGAATCTACACTACCTGCGGATTGTTCCATACAAGTTTCAGTTTTCCTGGCTGATTAGTTTCTGAGAAGAAGATTTTTAAAGATTTACTCTATATATTCCTATGTAAAAATTCCACCCCCCATTGTGGCCCCACCCTACCCCCGGGGGTCATGATTTTCACAATTTTGAATCTACACTACCTGAGGATGCTTCCACATAAGTTTCATCTTTCCTGACCAAATGGTTCTTGAGAAGAAGATTTTTGAAAATTTCTCAAAATAATAATTCCTAATTAACTCCCCTTGAGAAAAAGCGTGGTCCTTAATTTTCACAACTTTGAATCTCCTTTGCCTAAGGGTGCTTTGTGCCAAGTTTGGTTGAAATTGGCCCAGTAGTTCTTGAGAAGATGTCGAAAATGTGAAAAGTTTACGGACAGACGGACAGACAGACGGACAGACAGACAGACGGACGGACGACAGACAAAATGTGATCAGAAAAGCTCACTTGAGCTTTCAGCTCAGGTGAGCTAAAAATGAAAACATCTAAGGCCCAGGGGCCTTTACAGTCACAAAAGTGTGAAGCAAACCTGCAAAAAGTTAATAAGAGGCTGAGGGGTCAAATTGCTGCCCTGAGCAACTTTATACAACTTTGTCACCTGTTGTTGTAGAACCTAGACCTACACTGCACTGCACACTCATAACAAGCACAGTAAACCATTCACATGAAATGTTAATATTAAATTTATAATGACTTCATTCTCTGATTTTTCTTTTAAAGATTCTGAATCAAGTTTTAAAATAGTGAGAGGATACAAATATACAAGTCATATTAATACTGATTTATATCAGGGAAGGCAATCGATTGCAGAATTGCTACTGTAAAGTATCCTGTATAATACGCACTCGTGTATAATACGCACCCCCAAAGTTAGCCAAAAAATGGCAAAAAAAAACCAGCAGGTCCTATGTATAATACGCATCCAAAAAATGTCAAAATCAACGGCCGCCATTTCCCTCAAAACTATCGATGTTTCAAGATAATTTTATAATCCAAGCGCAATTTCCGTAATTTTGCGATCAGAACATAGCTCTGACAATGAAAATCGACAGCTGCCATTTTCCCAAATAACTATCGATGTTTAATGATAATTTTATAACCCAGACGCAATTACTGTAATTTCGTGATCATAACTTGCCCAAGCGATATTAGAGTCAAAGTTTCACCAAAAAAAACCCAGAAGCTGTTTTTATCGTAATGAAATCCATGTGCAATTAATTATTTTGATCATCATTATAATTGATGAAAAGCGTACAATGTGAAAATGAAAATTAAATTGGCAAAGTTAAAAAAATCTATTTTTCGTTTTTACAATCTTACATGAAAAGAAAAGTATGATTTATATATGATGGGTGGTATCAATTGACTTCGTAAAGAAAGAGTTTCTTATACGACAGAAAGGAAGTTGAAGATCATCAAGTGTGTTTAGAAGAACGGCAACAGAGCTTAGTGCTTAAAAGTAATAATGTTTGCAGATGTAAGCCAAAACAACATCAAGAGAAATGATTTAATTGATTAATTATAGTCAAACTCTTTGATTGTTGTTAAATAAACATTGTGAAGAAACGTATGCATGTCGTATATCGTCATTATCAAGTCGTACAAATGATCAATGTATTTGTAGCAGTGTCTATGTAAAGCAAAAACATTTAACTGCAGAATTGGACACAAAGTAATCAAGTTCAATAAAATCATACTAACTGCTAATCTTCATGCACTTGAGAACACCCTGTGAAGTCCGGCACAAGACAGGTGCATGCTTCTGACACCGGAAATTGTTAAACAAACATTGACCACGCGCCAAGTCAACAGGTGGCTGCTTACGTAATGGCTAATACACTGGGGATAACTTGTTAAATGCAAGGTGGTGAGAGAGGATAAATATTTCAATACATGGAAATAAAACTAAGAATAAGGTATTTCTGACACAGTTAGTTTAGTGTACACTCATACAACTTGCATAACACGCGATATCGGCAGTCACTACTCCTGTGGTATCCAGAATCACGGCCTGAAAAAATGGGGTAAAATTTTGGTCCTATGTAATTATATGTCCTAACTCGAAATAGCTTAGGATTTTGAGATTAATTGAAATAAATTGCAAGGTCCCCTGAATTTCAATATATCCGGAGTAGGCTGTATAATCAATGTATTGACAGGAATATCACTCTATTTTACTAAGGCCCACCCATTATTTTCATCTCTATTAAAAAACAAATGGCTACAAACTACAGATTTTCCGCTGTAATATTTTCTTAAGAATAGCGATAATGCATTTATCCCCATAACAGTAATGTGTCAGAACTATGGAAACTGTTTTAAATACGTCGTTTTTATTTACTCGTGTCTGAAAAACTATCAAAATTGGCGTAGATTTCTTTTAATTTATCATATAAGGAGAGGGCCCCAGAAAGTTGTTACAGCATATCATCCTAAGGCTTTTAATTTTTCTTTACAAGTATTTAATGTTTAGCAAGACATTTCTAATGATCAGCCAAAATTTCAATGTCAATCGTAGAATTACAAGCAAGATACAGAGCTCACAATTCTTCTAGGTTTGAGTCATTTTTTTGTTCACAAGAGTTTATTACATTCAACTAAGATTTTTAATCTTGGTATTCTATTCAGCATTTAAAATGTAAATGAACAAAGACATGGCCTTATTATCTCTATGTGCAAACATAGAATTGTGAGCAAAGCTCTGTATCTTGCTTATAATTTGAAGCTTGACACCCAAATATGGTTATATAGTAAATTGTAAACAATTACAAGAGGCCCATGGGGCCACATCGCTCACCTGAGCAACAATGGCTTTATATGGGTGTTCAAAGGATATTGTGCCATATGGCCCCTTGGTAGAATAACAAAAAAGAATGCCGTACAGTATCCAAATTTTACACTTATTTTTGCAAACACTTAATCTTTGACATTGTAATTTATGAAATTATACCATTTTTACTGAAAACAAGATCCTATGCAAGATATAAAACTAAATGTCTGGGGTACATTTTTAATTTCCAAGTACCGTATTTTTCGGAATTTAGGTCGATACTTTTTTTCTCTGGGATGTGGACCTCGCCCTATTCATCGCTTCGCCCTATTTATGTTTTTTTTTTTTTTAATTTGATGTGAAATTTTGCAAAAACTCATTCAAACCTCCAATAAAATCATGAGAGTTCACTATCATACCACTTGGATTCTGTTTAAAAATCTTATGAATTTTTATCAATATTTTGTAGTAACTTATCAAAACAAATTAAATGTGAATAAGTTTATTTCTTCTTACATTTCTTACTTCTATTGTTCAGACTGAATCATCTTTTGATCTTTATTACATGCTGTCATGCATTTTGATCGTGTGGTTACGATAAACAGGAAATGGATTTCGCGCAGTAAAAGTAAAATGAGAACTGTACAAAGGGTAATTACGGGAGAAAAATACCATAAGGGTTGAAAAAAAACAACAAACCAATTTGTTTTTATAATAGAATACATGTACAAGTTTATTTTTCTGTAATTTCAAAATAAAACTCTGATTCAGATCAAATCTTAACCAGGTGTCTCTGAAATCAGTCTGGGTAGGGCCTACTTTGTTTATACACAGTTGAACTCTCAGCACGTGCTACCATGGCTACTCATGCCCGCAGGCTTCGATAAGATCAGAGTTTGACCTATGTGTTGTATACACAGTAAAAAGTCACACAGAGGTGTGAACAATTATCATGATTATGTACACATTGTTTAAGGTAACTCCAGTGTCTTTCGGATCCGGTTCTTTTTTTACACGGCGTGCTTAATTTCCGGTTATAATTTTGGCACACAACAAGTGTTTTAAAATAATTATGGTTTGGTCAAAAAGTGGAAAATTTGTTAAAATATAGCATCTCCGTCGTTTAGAGGGATTGGAGAAAGCAAGGAAAGCAGCGAAATGTAAAAAAGGTAAATGAGTGTGTAATATAATTGTACGTATTGTATGCATTCTCCTCCAACAATTACACTGCGTTTATGTAGCTTGACGACCTCATGTGTCCTCCGGGACAAGGAGAGGATATGAGTACTTGTGTAATTAAAACTACATAACACTGATTGATGTTTAATCTACAGATAAATATGTTAAAAAACTGGGATAGAAAGTATTTGACAGAAAGGGGGAGGGGGTACTACTGCACTCAACTATATTTTTTTGGCAGTCTCGACCTTTATTTTATATGTATAATACAGTTTCATTGAGTATATCAATTTAAGTGACTGTTAGATTGTGTCTTTTTGGTAAATTTCATTTTTTTCCAAAGTTTGCAAAAAACAACTTGTAAAATTTACGTTTTCAATATGGGGGTACACGTGTTCAAGAGACTATCAAGCAAAAACTAGATGGTCAATTTTGATAAACTTTGTTTTTTTGTTAACATAATATGTAACTCTTAATAAATATTCTTTAAAAAATGTATGTAAACTGAATAATTGTTTAGAATTTTTCAAAAATATGCAATTTAGTGATTATTTTGGGAAGGTCGTGGCAAAAAAAAATGTAATATTTTTATATTTTCTGTAGAAAATCAATAAGATTTTTATGATTTAATGATAATCAACTGATTTGCTTAAATTATAACCTAACATGATGTATTTTGGTTCATAATTTAATAAATTATGAGATCACGCATTATGGTGTTAAATTTTGGCTGTTAAATTTTTGGACCTTGTTAGCTGAAGCTCACTGTAGGAAAACAAACTTGCAAAGGTATAAATATTTTGGTCTCTATAGTAAGTTTATAAGTTGTTTTAACTGTTAAAATTAAAAAATGTTTGGTTTGACACGGATTTCTAAAACACTGGAGTTACCTTAAGCCATACGGTAGGATATATCAAAAAATCTTGAGGAATAATTACAATGACAATAGATGAACTGTAACATTTATAGTGGTAACATAAGCGGGTGAAATGAATCTCCGGTGAACTAATTAATGTTTTAAACTCAACCAACAACACAAGGTTGCATGTGCTACCGTATTCATGCCCTCAGGCTAGGTTACTATCCCCCGGTTAACAGTCTGGGCGGACTCCGAAAACGGAGTAAACGGAAGTGATTTCTCAAAAGAAAAAATACTCCGAAAAAGGAGTTCGGCGCATGCGCAGTTAATCAAAATATCACATTTTTACGTGAAAACAGGGCACTCAGGAAAATTGATCGTGCAAAGCGGATTATTCATATGCAGGTCTGAAAATACGTTTAAATGCTTTATAAGACATATTTCAACAGAATGTATTTGGCAAAAATATACGTTCGTTTGGCAAATCAAATTTTATTTGCTGTCAAAGTTGGTCAATTCTGTTTCCGATGACGATGTCATTAAAAGTGAATAAACTAATGTTTTTTTCATGATTTCACTATGATTAAAGATTATTTATGGGCTAGGGTGTGAAAGAAACTATTACCGTGAGTTTTATATCCCGTTTGTAGTCATTACACCGTTCTGTTGAACACGCGATGTCTCGCTCAGTCGGCACTTCCTAAAACCTTGTATACATCATAATTAGTCGTATTTAAAAAAAAAACATTACCTTTATTAAAGACTTGAATACTTACATAAGTACAACATTTAAATTTCCATCTCCATACTTCCAAGTTTTAATTTGAAGTCCGATATTTTAATCTTACAAGTCCTGGTCGACCACGTGTGAATTAAAAATTTTGTATTTATTTTCCTGCTGTTTACCGAAACATTTTCACATTTCTTTTGAAGTATAATTTTAAAATTAACCATTTCTGTATCGTTTTTAATTTTTTTTACGCTTCTGAAGGATTTTAATCTATTTTTCAATCACGTTTTCACGGAGAAGGGAGGTAACTCTGCATTATTTACATTAGCTACAAAACGGAAGTTGAGAAAATCGTAATGCATGACGGTGCCAAATACTCCGTTTTCGGAGTTTACTCCGTTTTCGGAGTCCGCCTAGACTGGTTAACACCATGCAGTTTGTACACATTTAAACAAACGATCTTAACTATTAATCCGGCCATACTGAATAAATTGATTGAAAAAAAATGTTGTTGCAATTTCAGACATTTTCTTACGATGTGTAAATTTATGGAATGCATTTTATTTCCCTTTTGTTTAAACTGTAAAATAAGATAAAAGGCTACTATGATAACGATATTGGTTTAAACCATTTATTCATTTAATCTAGCGGTAATTTTTTCGACCAATTCATCGAAGTCGACCTATTTATACTTTTTTAAAATTTTTGGCTAAAAACGGGTTCCTTCGCCCTATAAACAGGATCGACCTAAATTCCCTAAATTACGGTACAGACCCTGAAACGTTCTACTACACCACACGCTCGCTGCACGCTCGCTAAACGGTTTACACGAAACGCTGAACGGTTTACACGAAACGCTACACGCTTTCCCCGAAACGCTAAACGGTTTGCACGAAACGCTGAACGGTTTACACGAAACGTTTCTCACACGAAACGGTTTGCTCGCTTTTCACACGCTTTGGACACGCTTCGATTTTCGTTTCAATCGGATTCTCTCGGATTTTTACTTTTATGGTAAGAGTTGTTTCAAAATGGTACGATATAATAGAAATAATGATATTTCACAAATAAATCTTTATTAAAATCGGCAATATTGATCTTTAATGAAAAATATTTCAATCACAGAAATAAAAAAAAAGCTACAAAACATGCACGTACATGTATTCATTGCTCGAAAGAAATATCACTCGTTTTAATGTCGTAGGAAAAATGAAACTGTTCCGTAAAAATAATAATAAATACAGAAAATGTAAATGGCTTATTAATTTTAAAACATTAAAATTGAAATCCGTATCATTACAAACGTAAATCCATTTTTCGTTTTCGGCGGCTTTATTTTTCAGCATTAGGAATTAATTTGAAATGGTGTGTGAGAATAAAAACGTAATACATGTATTTAAATAAATAGTTATTCAATTACATTAATAATAATTGACAATTATTTAGAAGTAAATTAATCACCGAATTTAAAAGAAGTCTATGCAATCAAACGATTTTTTTTCATATATCGTATCAACCACATATTAAAATATGCGCCGCACATAAAACCAGACAGAAAACGAGACGATTGACATAAACAAAAAAAAGTATGTATCATTATTTAGGATATCAATTTCTAAAATAAATTCAATAAATTATATCGGATGGAACAAAATCAATGAAACAAATTTCAGACTCAATATACATGTACGCATAACGTCGCTTTTACCACAAACTTTTTAAAAATAGTACCATACATATATATAATGTTAACACAATATTTTTCCCTCTATTCTTTTTCAATTTTGTTATTGAGTTGATGAACGTTATATCATTAAAATGATGTTCTTTATCAAATACTGATTCCGACTGCTTTAAAGTCATTAATTTTTTTAATGGCTGTTGACAAAAAAAGAGACGCGTGACCATCCAATGAAAAAAATACACAGTTTGATTGACAGGTTAAGTCAGCTGCAGGTATGTGTTACCCGGTGTCCGAGTGCTAATTTTACACTGTCGAAAGGTTTCAGTTATCGATGTAAAAGAAACATCAAATACTACATGTTTATTACTACTTGACAGTACCACAAAGAGTTGATTTAATTTTTACAAACAAAATGTCAATAGTATACATACCTAAGTGTTTTGTTAATCACAAACCATTCCGGGAAGTCTTAAACTCGGACGCCATTTTGAAAGAACTAATAACTGAGAAAAGTTCCGAATGAAATCTGATGAAACGTTTCACACGATTCTCGCACGCTTTGCCCGAAACGCTTTACACGCTTTGCCCGAAACGCTGCACGCTTTGCCCGAAACGCTAAACGGTTTACACGAAACGCTTCACAATTCACACGAAACGCTAAACGGTTTACACGAAACGCTAAACGGTTTACACGAAACGATTCTCGCACGAAACTCGCACGCTTTTTTGGTGTAGTAGTACGTTTCAGGGTCTGTACCTTTTTTTCAGTTCTGCCACCTCCTCGCCACACTTTATAAAGCGATCAAAATATATGAGAGCATTTTCTTCTTCAACTTCTTACTAGTTATTGTATTTTATTTAAAAAAATCCTATATGTGAAAGAAGAAAGTTGTACCTCAATGCACTCAAATTAAAAAAATCATTCACAAATTTATTTGGTCTTCCGCATTATAAACGAGTGTTGTTTACCTGGCATGAATTCGTGCAATGTTTTATAACCTTACTCACTTGATCGATGAATACACCCGAATGAAAAATGGTGTCCTGTGAAATGTTAAAGAGCTATTATAATCAATGCACAGGCCTCGGAACGGGGTGGGTGGGGGCTAAGCCCCCCACTTTTTTTTTGCAAAGTTAGACATAGCCATACTCAAAATCCTTTTTATTGTTTTGCTTGTCAAGATTTCTGATAAGGTCTAGCCTCCCCGATCCATTTTCAATTTGCTTCAGACACCACTGCAATGTATTGACAGGCATATCACTTTATTTTACCACGGCCCACCCATTATTTTCATCTTTATTCAAAAACAACAAATGGCTATACAAACCAATATGGTTTTCCGCTGTAATATTTTCTTAAAAGCGATAATACATTTATCCCTGTAACAGTAATGTGTCGTAACTATGGAAAATGTTTTAAAGCGATTATTTATATTTGTGTCTGAAAAACCATCAAGGTTGGTGTAGATTTCATATAAAACATCGTATTAGGAGGGGGCCCAAGAAAGAGGTACAGCATATCTTCTTTTAATTTATGTGTACAAGTATTTAACGTTTAGCTAGAAATTTCTAGTGATCAATCAAAATTTCAGCGTCAATTATAAAATTATAAGCAAAATATAGAGCTCGCAATTCTGCTAGGTTTGAGTCAATTTTTTTGTTCAAAAGAGTTTATCACATTCAACTTTAGTTTTTTAAACTTGATATTTCCTATTCAGCATTTAAAATGTAAAAGAACAAAAGCAAGGACTCAGCTCTGTGTGCAAACAGAAAATTGTGAGCAAAGCTCTGTATCTTGCTTATAATTCGAAGCTTGACACTCAAATATGGAAAGTAAATAGAAAATTGTAAACAATTAAAACAGAAGAAACGTGCACTAAAACAAAGAAAGATCACAATTTATTTTTCATTACATATATACCTATATATTTCTAGCAGCAAAAACAATCTCCGTTTATACTGAAAATGCTGAGAATCTTAACAAAACACGTTGCATTAATCAACCATTTCGTAGAGATTGTACCGAATTACCAATATAATGTATAGTATTTTATAATATGTTGTAAGTGCAAATGTCAACGCACTGAAATATTTAACCTCAATTTACTTCACAAAATCAGCACAAATCTATGTTGCATGTTTCAAATATTCTCTTCACACGTAAAGTGTTGCACAACCAGCAAATTCATCTTTGTTAACCCGTGTTTCATGCGTTCAACATGGCTGCTTTGAACAAAGAACTTTCGTTTTCGAGGTATGGAATACCGAACCCGAAGTTATAAACTGATTGACAGCTATTATTTCTTTATTATTAGTTACGTAAATTACTCAAATTTGAAACTGAATTAGATCATAATTTTTGCAATTTATATTTTCCTTTCCATAAGGATTATTTTTGCTAAATTACATTGAATTTGACTCAGTAGTTCTTGAGAAGAAGATTTTAAAAAATGCACCCCCCTTTTTTACAGTTTCAAGGTTTTCTCCGTTTTGAATAAAGATCAGGCTTTAACTTCTGCAATTTATATTCACCTTCTTATAAGAATACTTTTTGCCAAATTTGGCTGAATTTGGCCAAGTGGTTTTAGAGAAGTTCAAAATGTAAAAAGTTTACAGACGGACTGACAGACGGACGACGAGTAATCAGAAAAGCTCACTTGAGCTTTCAGCTCAGGTGAGCTAAAAACAGAAGAAACATGCACTAAAACAAAGAAGGAGCACAATTTAATTTTCAAAATGAATCATATATATACCTACATATTTCCGTCAGCGATATTAAACTCTGTTTAAAATGAATAGACTAGAGAAAACGCTGAGGATCTTAACAAAACACATTGCATTAATCAAGTTTATCAACCATTGCACAAAGATCGTACCGAATTGCCGAATGAATAAATTGTATTTATGTATGTTGTTAATGCATCAGATTTTGCTTATTTTGCGCAGGTAAACAGTCAACTGTCTTTGTTTGATTTGATATACAGGCAATAGTTCACCAGGTTACAAAGCATATTTCATTTTCATTAATTTAATTAATGAAAATGAAACGAAAATCAAAACAAGCTAACAACTACTGTCAAAAGTGAAAACTGTCAATGCATTGAAATATTTAACCTCAATTTACTTCACAAAATCGGCATCAATGTATCTTGCATACTTCAAAGATTCCCTTCGCACATAAACTGTTGCATAACAAACAAATTCATTTTTGTCAGATTGACCCGTTTTTCATACGTCCAACATGGCCACTTCAATGAGGTTTTCGAGATTGTACCTGAAATTATAAACTAATTGAAGCCCACCCCTTTCCCATTATTATTATTTTCATAATTAACTCAAATTTGGAACAAAATTAGCCCTTAATTTTGCAATTTATATTTTCCTTTCCATAAGGATGATTAATGCTAAATAACGTTAAATTTGACTCAGTAGTTCTTGAGAAGAAGATTTAGAAAATGCACCCCCCTTTTTTGCAGTTTAAAGGTTTTCTCCGCTTTGAATAGAAACTGGCCTTTCATTTTGCAATTTATAATCACCTTTCCACAGGGATGATTTGTGAAAAATTTGGTTGGAATTGGCCAAGTGGTTTTTGAGAAGAAGTTCAAAATGTAAAAATTTACAGACAGACGGAGGGACAGACGGACGACGGACAAACTGTGATCAGAAAAGCTCACTTGAACTTTCAGATCAGAAAAAATTTGAATCTACCCTACATGAGAATGTTTCCACAATAATAACAGCTTTTCTGGCTGATCAGTTTCTGAGAAGAAGATTTTTAAAGATTTTTCTCTACATGTTCCTTTGTAAAAATTCGACCCCCATTGTCGCCCTATCCTACCCCTGGGATTCATGATTTGAACAAACTTGAATCTACATTACCTGAGGATGCTTCCACACAAGTAACAGCTTTTCTGGCTTATTAGTTTCTGAGAAGAAGATTTTTAATGATTCACTCTATATATTCCTATGTAAATATTCAATCCCCCATTGTGGCCCCACCCTACCCCTGGGGATCATGATTTGAACAAACTTGAATCTACACTACCTGAGGATGCTTTTACACTAGTTTCAGCTTTTCTGGCCAAATGGTTTATGAGAAAAAGATTTTTGAAAATACCAACAAATTTTCAATGATTTTTAATTATCTCCCCTTGAAAGATGGTGTGGCCCTTATTTTAACAAACTTGAATCCCCTTCACCTAAGGATGCTTTGTGCCAAGTTTGGTTGAAATCAGTGGTTCTGGAGAAGAAGTCAAAAATGTGAAAAGTTTACGGACACGTCAGACGGATAGACAGGCGGACACCGGACAAAAGCTCACTTGAGCTTTCAGCTCAGGTGAGCTAAAAATAGCAGTTATATGATTTATACCTGTCATCTGTTTAACTATGTACACCATGATTTCAGCCAGTGCCAGTGGATTGATTCTGAGGAAAAAAACAAATAATTATACCTTTGTATGATAAGGTTTAACCATGGCAGTTTAAGATACTCATCTACAATCAAGTTTCTTTACTTTCAATTGTATTCTAATAATTCTGAATCAAATATTAATAGAATAGTCCACTCAACTAACCATTCAATAACCATGTGTTAAGCGAGATATAACAGTTATTTTGTCAAGGAAAACCTTTAAATTGTTTATCTGAGGTTCTTGAGCTTCTATTCCGAATGCCTTGTAGCTAAATTTTCTTTCATAAAAAATCCCAAACACAGCAGTGTTATTTCAAATAATTTAACATGTTTAAGGTGGGTCCTCATTACTTCATCAACTCTTACCTGTGCTCAAAATCAGCAATAAAGTTTTCATACATCTACAAATACAAAAGATACACAACTTGAACAAAAGGTTTATGTTTAATAAAAACTCTTAAAGATATTCATTAAGGTCTTCCGTTTCCAACGGAAGACCTTATAGTGATTGTAAGGTTTTTTCTTTCTTATTATTATTATTTTTTTCCCCTTTTTTGTCGGCAGAATTTCTCAGAGATGAGTGGATAGATTTTCCTGAAATTTTCAGGAATGATAGATAATGATAATATCTCCAGGCGTTTTTTTCATTTTTTCAAAATTCATTTCCGGTCGTCGGTTTCCTGTCCCGCGACAAAGAAGCTTGTCACCTCGAGATCTCAAAAACGATAAAGACTTTCACATTCAAATTTTGTGGGATGATAGACCTATATGTGTAGATGTGTTTAAACTATTTTGTTTTGTTCGTCGTAACTTCCGGTCGTCACCGGAAGCATTTCAAAAATTATTTTTTTTATGCATTTAATTTTTTAAACACAGAATTGAAATATAAGTATAAATGATTACATATGTCATCTATCCGATGATAAATAAGCAAAAAAAAATTACTTCCGGTGAGATATCTCAAATATCTCAGGTTGTCTTTTTTAAACAAATGTTGTAACAACGAGATCTCAGAAACTGTAAGTGATTAAGAAATGAAACTAACATGGATGATAGACATTAGATAGAATATGTGTTTAACAGTTTTCATTTTGTCAACCGTCACTTCCGGTCCACACCGGAAGAGTTGAAAAAATCAAGCTGTTTTTTAGTTTTACTGTTTCTTTTCAATATTTTAAGATAAAATGTTAGACAATAAAGTCACCTTGTCTACTTTTTATAAAAAGGTAACTTTTATTTTCATGATACACTTCCATTTGTCCGTTTCCTGTCCCGAGGCAAAATACCTTGACTCCTCAAAATCTCAAATACGGTAATGACTTGAACAACCAAACTTTGTGGTATAATAGACCTGTGTATGTAGACAAGTTTACACAATTTTGTTTTGGTCGGCGTAACTTCCGGTCGGCACCGGAAGAACTTTAAAATTATTTTTTTAAACTTTATTTTTTTTTAACAAAGAATAATTATCTAGATATTAATGCTTAAATAAGTCATTTATGCGATGTGAAATAAACAAAAAAAGATCTACTTCCGGCGAGATATATCAAATATCTCAAGTAGTTTATCTTATTAAGCAGATCTTAGAAACTGTAATTGATGAAAACACAAAATTTACATAGATGATAAATTTTTCAAAGAAGTTTGGTGGGTTTTTTTTTTGGTTTTTTTTTTGTTTTGTTTTTTTTTTACACAATAATACATTTATATGAGAACGGAAGACATTTTTGTTGCTATAGCAACAAGATTCTAGTTATTATTATTTTTTTCCCCTTTTTTGTCGGCAGAATTTCTCAGAGATGAGTGCATAGATTTTCCTGAAATTTTCAGGAATGATAGAGAATGATAATATCTCGAGGCGTTTTTTTCATTTTTTTAAAATTCATTTCCGGTCGTCCGTTTCCTGTCCCGCGACAAAGAAGCTTGTCACCTCGAGATCTCAAAAACGACAAGGAATTTTACATTCAAACTTTATGGGATGATAGACCTATATGTGTAGATATGTTTAAACTATTTTGTTTTGTTCGTCGTAACTTCCGGTCGTCACCGGAAGCACTTCAAAAATTAATTTTTTTTAAGTATTTAACTTAATTTACATAGAATGAATATATAAGTATAAATCTTTATATATGTCATCTAAGCGATGTTCAATTACAAGAACAATTCCACTTCCGGTGAGATATCTCAAATATCTCACGTAGGTTTTTAAGAAAAAAATTTGTACCCGCGAGATCTCAAAAAGTATAAGTGATCAAGAAAGGAAACTTTCATGGATGATAGACATTTGAATAAAGATGTGTTTAACTGCTTTCATTTTGTCGGCCGTCACTTCCGGTCCACACCGGAGGAGTTCAAACAAATCAAGCTGTTTAAAATTTTAACTGTTTTTCTTGTCCAATTTTAGAGAATGTGATAGGCAATAACACCCAGTTGTCAAATGCATAAGAACTACTAACTTTAAATTTTCACTGAGTACTTCCGTTTGTCCGTTTCCTGTCCCAAAACAAAAAACTTGACTCCTCGAGATCTTAAATATGGTAATGACTTAAACAATTAAACTTTGCAGGATGATAGACCTATATAATGTTAATGTGTTTACACTATTTTGTTTTGTTCGGCGTTACTTCCGGTCGTCACCGGAAGCACTTCAAAAATTACTTTTTTTACGCATTTAACTTTTTTCTCATAGAATTGAAATATAAGTATAAATGCTTACATATATCATCTATTCGATGATAAGTAAACAAAAAAATACTACTTACGGTGAGATATCTCAAATATCTCAGGTTGTCTTTTTTAAACAAATGTTGTAACAACGAGATCTCAGAAACTGTAAGTGACTAAGACATGAAACTTACATGGATGATAGACATTTGATAGAGGATGTGTTTGATAGTTTTCATTTTGTCAACCGTCACTTCCGGTCCACACCGGAAGAGTTGAAAAAAATCAAGCTGTTTTTAAGTTTTACTGTTTTTCTTCAATATTTTTAGATAAAATGTTAGGCAATAAAAAGACATTGTCTAGTGTTTATAAAAATCTAACTTTTATTTTCATTGAATACTTCCGTTTGTCCGTTTCCTGTCCCGAAGCAAAATACCTTGACTCTTCAAAATCTCAAATACGGTAATGACTTGAACAACTAAACTTTGTGGGATGATAGACCTTTGTATGTAGACAAATATACACAATTTTGTTTTTGTCGGCGTAACTTCCGGTCGGCACCGGCCGAAGCACTTTAATTTTTTTTTTTTTTAACTTTATTTTTTATTTAACAAAGAATATTTATTTAGGTATAAATGCTTACATAAGTCATTTATGCGATGTGAAATAAACAAAAAAGATCTACTTCCGGCGAGATATATCAAATATCTCAAGTAGTTCATCTTATTAAGCAGATCTTAGAAACTGTAAGTTATGAAAGCACACAATTTACATAGATGATAAATATTTGAAAGAAGTTTGGTGGGTTTTTTTTGTTTCGTTTTACACAATAATACATTTATACGAGAACGGAAGACCTTTTTGTTGCTATAGCAACAAGAGTCTAGTGTTTTTATTATTATTTTTTTTCCCCTTTTTTTGTCCACAAGATTTCTCAGAGATGGCTTGATAGATTTTCCTGAAATTTTCAGGACTGATAGAGAATGATAATATCTCGAGGCGTTTTTTTCTTTTTTCCAAAATTCATTTCCTGTCGTCCGTTTCCTGTCCCGCGGCAAAAAGCTATGGTCAATGAGATCTCAGAAACGAAAAAGACTTAAGCATTCAAACTTTGTAGGATGATAGACCTATATTTGTAGATGTGTTTAAACTATTTTGTTTTGTTCGTCGTAACTTCCGGTCGTCCCCGGAAGCATTTCAAAAAAAAATTTTTTTACGCATTTAATTCATTTCACGTAGAATTAAAATATAAGTATAAATGACTAAATATATTATCTATCCGATGATAAAAAAACAAAAAAGTTCTACATCCGATGAGATATCTCAAATATCTCAGGGTGTCTTTTTTTAACAAATGTTGTAACAACAAGATCTCAAAAACTGTAAGTGACTAAAACATGAAACTTACTTGGATGATAGACATTAGATAGAAGATGTGTTTAACAGTTTTCATTTTGTCAACCGTCACTTCCAGTCCACACCGGAAGAGTTCAAAGAAATCAAGCTGTTTTTAAATTTTACTGTTTTTATTCAATATTTTTAGATAAAATGTTAGGCAATTAAGTCATGTTGTCTAGTTTTTAAGAAAAGCTAGCTTTTATTTTCATTGAACACTTCCGTTTGTCGGTTTCCTGTCCCGAGATGAAAAACCTTGACTCCTCAAGATCTCAAATATGGTAATAAGTTGAACAACCAAACTTTGTGGGATGATAGACCTATGTATGTAGACAAGTTAACACAATTTTGTTTTGGTCGGCGTAGCTTCCGGTCGGCACCGGAAGCACTTTAAAAATTATTTTTTTTTACCTATATTAGTTATTTTACAAAGAATAACTATTTTGGTATTAATGTTTACAAAAGTCATTTATGCGATGTGATATAAACAAAAAAGATCTACTTCCGGTGAGATATATCAAATATCTCAAGTAGTTTTTAAACTAAATTTTGTACCCGGTAGATCTTAGAAACTGTAAGTGATGAAAGCACAAAATTTACATAGATGATGAATGTTTGAAAGAAGTTTGGTGTTTTTTTTTTTTTACTGAATAATACATTTATATGAGAACGGAAGACCTTTTTGTTGCTATAGCAACAAGAGTCTAGTTTTCTTATTATATTTACATGAGAAACAAATTGATGAAAGCATAAAAAATGGCTGCAACCATATATATATATATATATATATATATATATATATATATATATATATATATATATAAAATAACAGAAAGCCTATTGAAAACTTTACCGGTTTCATTGATATCTTCAGGAGTTTTGAGCAATCACCATTGATACATGCATTTCAAATGATCATTGTGACGTCATAAAACATCAAGTATATGTTGCGCTTTTCAGAGTTCATTATGACGTCATAGCATAAGCATTTTATAACAGTACGGGAAAAACATAAAATATTCTATAACTGTAAATGAAAAACATAAAATATGTTCAAATATAAATAATTATAATGCATTTAGTTATGGTTTATATAATGAAATGAAATGATTTTCTTTTGTTTCACGTTCTTTTTCGGTTGTTGTTTTATAAAATTTATAGATAGAACACACTGTAAAGTTCGGAATGTTTTTGGCAGTTTCTGAGGTGTCCGCTAACAGCCGTGCACTGGTATTTTGTTTCACGAATCTGTTGTCGGTGGACGGTCATTCGATGTCTGAGGGTATCCCCGGTTTGGCCAATTAAAATAGTGTTCCCCACATCCAGAACATGTTATAACGTATATTAAATTCGAACTTTCACATGTAATAGAAGAATGTATGTTGAAATTTCTGCCGTTTTTAAATTTGAACTGTTGGCCTTCTTGCAGGGCCACACAGACCTTCAACTCGACAAAAGATCAAATCACATAGATCTCCCCCAGCTCTTGATTATTTTGAACTCTTGTGCTAAACTCTTTGTTTTGTCACACTAAAATGATTTCACGTTTGATACAGTGTAAGTAATGAAACGCACATGTTTATTGAATTTCATCTCTTGTGTGGGAAAACGTTAAACGTCCACCACTGAGCTGAGCTCATTTGCATAAAAGTTTCATATACATGAATGTACGTCAAATTTAATTATAGCGATAATTTTATCAGTCAATAAAAATGTTCTTGGTTATGAAGAAACATACTTGATATGTTTTATGCAATTTATTGATGGCAGCAATAATGTATCCTTAGTATATGAAATGTGTCAGAAGATTTTCCTTGAATCTATATTCTTGTGTGGATTGATATCAATTAACAAAAAGAAAGTTATACCATGATTTTCTCTTGATTAAAATATGATGAATTTCAAAACAAATTTTACCTTTGATAAACAAAGTCATTCTTTTATGAGTCATATCATTGCATTTTGATAATTGATATATTAGTTTGAACATCAATACGAAAATGTGATTTAACCTAGTGATGGGAAACTCCTTTGCAGTGACTATACTGAGTTGAAATACATCAACTCGTAAAAATAGCATTAAAAATCTTGGTTTTATCCAACTAAATTTGGTTGTGTGATTGGAAAGTACCTTGCTAAAATAAATGTTGTTTTCAATCATTTGTTAACACTAGTATACATAATTATACCGGTAGTTAAAAAATGGTACATGTCTTCAATCAATTAAAACAATTTACCGGTTCCGTTTTTATAAACACATCATCACATGGTATCCATATAATATCACTAGTGGGAAAATAACATTGCACAGTAAAATTGAAACCAAATTCGAATGGAACAAATTATTGCGGTAAGTCATGGTAAAGTTTTTAACAGATATTAAAGTACATATCTTAATGTGTGTAAGTTGTATTAGAGTTCATCTTTAAATTGATAATCTTCCTAGAGATTTTACGTATTTCTATTGAATGTTCAGGCATAAATATTTTTGTCTTGAGCATGGTACGAAAGCAGGGAAAAACAGCAATTGAAGTTATTTTTTTTTTAAACTATCGTGCCCTAAGGCTGAGATCTATACGCATTCACTCTTTGTGTATATACAGCGAACCATTATAAGGGTTGATAAATTGCAATCCATTGTTTGATTGTTGTTAAATAGGCATTGTGACTTCAATATTTAACGTTTAACTTCAATATACAGCGATGTCACTTGACAAGTGCATAGGTAAAGTACCCAAGCCATGTGCAGTGAGGCATAATCCCATCTGGCCAGCACTGTCGGTATTTTCAAAGTGATTTGGGAAGTCAGAGTGTTTATACAAACTACTCATAGGTGCTAGCTCGTGAAAAAGGTGTGAAACTCATGACAGGCGTGATCTTTCTATTATATTTAGCGGGGTCCACTATTTAAGCTATTATAATAACCGATGTAAAATACAATGATTTATTAAGAAATGGTTTTGTGTTATGAAAAACCATTATATTAACCAAACTATAATATTAAACAGGTATTATATTAAGCGGGGTCCTCTGTATACCGTATTTTTGGGAATTTAGGTTGATCCTGTTTGTAGGGCGAAGGAGCCGTTTTTAGCAAAAAATTTTAAAAAAGTATAAATAGGTCGACTTCGAAGAATTGGTTGAAAAATTACCGCTAGATTGAATGAATAAATGTTTTAAACCAATAACGTTATCATAATAGCCTTTTATTTTATTTTACAGTTTAAACAAAAGCGAAATAAAATGCATTCCATAAATTTACACATCTTAAGGTCTTTCGGTTGTCGCATGACGTCATTGTGAGCATTCCGGAATATTTTACCGTTATTGGTTATAATATTAGTGTTATGTGATGCATGGTTTTGCCAATACTAGTGTTTAACACTTTTTAAGCTATGTAAAGTGATATGACACTAATGTTTAACAATTTATAGAGAGTAGTATGAGTTGAAATCACTGAATTCAATGAAAAACTGATAAAACCGTACATAGGCAAACTTGACAGAGACTACAATTCATAATTTTTTACCTGGCAAAGTAAACATTTCTTTGCAGATTTCGATAGGATATATAATGAATTACAAATGTACCAATTTTCAGTGAGTTTGAACCATTATTTCAAAAGTTATATACTGTTTATGTTGCTAAACTGTACTTATTCATGGTTGGAAAATTGTATTAAAATGTACTGTAAATGTGACAGCTTTCATACTGGGAAGTTTAAATGGTCTTAAAATGTTAAAATACATAAAATAACGGATTGTGATTAATTTCTTTAAAAAGATTGCTTTATTATATAGAAATCAGTAAAACAAAATGTGATGTTGGAATGGAGAGCAGTCGTCGCTATAATTGCCATGATAGTGTACCTGTGTAAGCTCCTACAGCATGAACAAAATATTTGCAACATACCAATATTTAAGTTCAGTTTGAATGTTTACATATTAATCTTCAAAATTAAACAAAAATTACACGGATTAAACCATAAAAACATCGAGGGTGGAGAAACCTTAAGAAAATGTCTGAAATTACATCAACATTTTTTTAAATCAATTTATTCAGTACAGCCGGATTAATGGTTAAGATTGTTTGTTTAAATCACTTCCCTGCCATATGTACAAACTGCATGGTGTTAACCGGGGGATAGTAACCTAGCCTGGGGGCATGAATACGGTAGCACATGCAACCTTGTGTCTTTGTTGTTGGTCGAGTTTAAAACATTAATTAGTTCACCTGAGATTCATTTCACCCGCTTATGTTACCGCTATAAATGTTACTGTTCATCTATCATCATTGTAATTATTCCTCAAGATTTTTTGATATATCCTACCATATGGCTTAAACAATGTGTACATAATCATGATAATCGTTCACACCTCTGTGTGACTTTTTACTGTGTATATAACACATGGGTCAACCTCTGATCTTATCGAAGCCTGCGGGCATGAGTAGCACATGCCGAGAGTTCAACTGTGTATAAACAACGTAGGCCCTACCCAGTTTGATTTCAGAGACACCTGGTTTAGATTTCATTGAGAGTTTTATTTTGAATCTACAGAAAAATAAACTTTTACATGTATTCTATTATAAAAACAAATCATTTTTTTTTTAGTTCAACCCTTATGATACTCATTTTACTTTTACCGCGCAAAATCCATTTCCTGTTTAAGCACATGATCAAAATGCATGACAGCATGTAATAAAGATCGAAAGATGATTCAGTCTGAACGATCAAAGTAAGAAATGTAAGAAGAAATAAATTTAATATTCACATTTAATTTGCTTTGATAAGTTACTACAGAATATTGATAAAAATTCATACGATTTTTAAACAGAATCCAAGCGGTATTATAGTGAACTCTCATGATTTTATTGGAGGTTTGAATGAATTTTTGCAAAATTTCACATCAAATTAAAAAAAAAAAAAAACATAAATAGGGCGAAGCGATGAATAGGACGAGGTCCACGTCCCAGAGAAAAAAAGTATTGACCTAAATTCTGAAAAATACGGTATATGTATTGTATCACATTTTTTGTAGGCATTAGTCTGAATAAAGAGAGCATCTGTTTCCTGGTTGCAGATTCTTTCACCAGTGACCTGAATTTTAAGCACACATGTTGTAAGTTTACATTTGTTCTTAACTTCAAAAAAGAAAACCTTTTTGTTTCATATTTGTTAGTATGTTTGGATATATTGAATAAATTCTTATAACATACAAATCACAAGAGGCCCATGAGGACACATCGCTCACCTGAGCAACAATGGGCGTTCAAAAGATATTGTGCCATATGGCCCCTCGGTAGAATAACAAAAAATAAATATTGTAAAGTATTCGAATTTTACATTTTTTATTTTGCATACACGTAATCGTTGACATTGTACCTTTATGGAATACTATTTTTACCGAGAATAAGAAAATCCTACGCAAGATATAAAACTAAACATTTGGTAAGGGTACACTGTTAACTTCCAATTCCCTTTATATTCGTTCTGCCCCCCCCCCTCCCCCACTTTATAAAGCGATCAAAATATATGAGAGCATATAGGTACATTTTCTTCCTCAACTACTTACTATTTATTGTATTTTATTAAAAAAATTCCTATAGATGTGAAGAAGAAAATTGTACCTCAATGCGATCAATTTCTCAAATTAAAAACATTCAAAAATTTAATTTGTCTTCCCCATTATAATTAAACGACTGTTGTTTACCTGGCGTAAATTCGTGTGATTTTTATAACCTTACTCACACTTGATTGATGAAAACACTAGTAATGAAAAATGTTGTCATGTGACATAATAAAGAGCTATAAAAATCAATGTTTTTTCAGGCATATCACTCTATTTTACTAAGGCCTACCCATTATTTTCACCTTTATAAAAAAAAAAACAAAAAACAAATGACTACAAACCAGGATAATTTTCCGCTGTAATATTTTCTTAGGAATAGCGATAATGCCTTAATCCCCGTAACAGAAATGTGTCAGAACTATGGAAACTGTTTTAACGGTGTCGTTTTTATTTACTTGTGCCTGAAAACTATCAAAATTGATGTAGATTTCATATTATTCATTGTATAAAGAGGGGGCCCCCAGAGAGTAGTTACAGCATATCATCCTTTAATTTTTTTTGTACAAGTATTTAACGTTTAGCGAGACATTTCTAATAATCAACCAAAATTTCAGCATCAATCGTAGAATAGAGCTCACAATTCTGCTAGGTTAGAGTCATACTTTGTCCACATGAGTTAATAACATTCAGCTTAAGATTTTTAACTTGGTATTTCCTATTCAGCATTTAAAATGGGGAAAAAATGGCCTCAGATCTGTGTACAAACATAGAATTGTGAGCAAAGCTCTTTATCTTGCTTATAATTCGAAGCTTAACACTCAAATATGGTTAGTAAATAGTAATTGTAAACAAACATAAGAAACATGCACTATAACAAATAAAGAGCACAATTTATTTCTCAAAATGATTCATATATATATGCCTACATATTTCCGTCAGCGATATTTAACTCTATATAAACTTAATAAACTCGAGAAAATGCTGAGTATCTCAACAAAACACATTGCATTAATCAACCATTACGCAAAAGATCAAACCAAATTACCAATAGAATGAATTGTATTTTAGTACTTTGTTAATACATCAGATTTTACTTAATTTGCGCAGGTAAACAGTCAACTGTCTGATTTACTGAAGTCTCTGTTTGATTTGATACGTAAAAATTATAAAATACAGGCGATAGTTCCCAGGTTTCAAAGCATAAATAATGAAAACGAAACAAAAACCAAAACAACCTAACACCACCGTCATATGTGAAAAACTGTCAACGCATTGAAATATTTAACCTCGTTTTACTTTATGTAGCGAATTTGTAGGCATGATAAATGTTGTTCACGAAAAATCCCTTATGAAGATTTTTAAAGGTTAGCACTTATGCAATGACTGTTAGGAACAAAAATGCAGGTTTTATTTTCTTTAAATTTAGAATGTTTAATGATTATCAATTTTAATAGCAACAATTGATCAGCAGTTTGGCAGAATTTCAAAAACTTAATAATGAAGAACTGTCCTAGCTGACCAATGAATGCATCAGTCCAAATATCAAGCCAAGCCAGATATCAGCTAAGATTAATCATTACCTACCTTAACAAGTCCGTCTCCCTTGGAAAATGTAGGACTTTTTACAAAATTGAGAAGCTTTAAGGTAAGTTGGTGCCATAACCTGTGAATATAAATTTATTTAAAATTCATTTATCTTACAAGTATCTACCGGTAATCATTTTTCCCCAGCCATTCAGCCTTGTTACTTAGTTCATTATATGTGAAAAAATAATGAAATGATGTATGATTTCTATTATTTTTATCACCATTGAACCCATGATAGTTGATTACACTTCATTCCTCTCCCCATCACCGATGAGTTGCTTCATTCCTAGTAGATTGTTCACATGAAGCAATTTGATTAGTCGCTATGGGTACAACCTGAGATATTTTTATCATTTTAATATTTTATATAAACAAAGTGCTTTCAGCACATGTTCAATTAGTCCGAAATATGTGACGTTTTCCTGGCTTTTTTAACGATTTTGATATTTTACTTGGCAGGAAAACGTCAGAACCAGCACCATTATGAAATCTGGAAATTCGCTGCCTCGAACTGGAGACACACTCTCTGCTTGATTTTAAACATTTGCAAGTTGAATCAAATGGTTTAATCACAACTAATTAATAAATCAATGGTTCCAATTCTCACTAATATCATTTTTATGGGTTCTTACATCCTATAAACAGACTGTTGAACACATTCTTTTGAACTGTTCAGATTTGTTTTGATTTCACTATTGTTTATCAGTGTGACTATCAAAATGAGCAGTAACATTATATTTCAAGGTGTATTAGTGAGTTTGAATTTATATTTAAAATTGAGCAAAGAATGTTGCTTCCAGTGTGAGACGGTCAATTTCCAGTTTTTGTAATGGCGCTGGTTCTGACGTTTTCCTGGCACGTAAAATATCAAAACCATACAAAAAAGTCAGTCATATATTTTGGACCAATGTTCAATGTACAAACCAATTTGGCAAGATTTTAACTAATGCTACTTTAAAAGAGAAGAGCTCTCACTTCCTATCCTATGATGATTTATTATATAAGTTTAGGGCTGTCACGTGTACCCGGAACAATTATTTCGGTTCGGTTTCGGTTCTGTTTTTCCGGATTTCGGTTCGGTTCCGATTTGTGTATTAGAATCCGTATTCTATGAAAAATGGCGTCGAAATTAAAAGGCTCAGTAGTGTAGACATTTGTTTTTAATAAACATTGACATGTATACAACTGGCCATGTATACCGATGATTATTCTTTATCCTAAATAAAAGTATCACGCCATTTACCTGTGTAGAAAGTAGGAATAATAGTTCAATAAACAAAGATGGCGGCTTACGATTCAGACATCGAGCATGTTGTCCATATTTGTTAATAGAAATGTTTAAGATAAGAATTTTCTGGATTTAATAATAATGAGATTGAATTAGGAAAGCCAGAAATCAAATCCATGCAAAATAATGTGGGGAAATGTGCGTGGTTACAGAAAACAGAACACATGGTGTGCATTAATACCTGCAACTTAAAAATATACGAACATATCATTAGACTTTACTCGTGTCAAATCATAACTAATACTTACTTTGTTAACATATTTGATTTATCAAATTTTCTGTAACCATTTATTAAAATAAGCATCAAGATATATCTTAAAACGAAAGACATGTATTGAAAAATCGGCCACATGTTAACTTATTTATAACTATCAAGAAAGCATCTTCGCTAGCCAAGGGTTTTCGGTCCACACTGCTCCCCATAAACCCTTGGCAGATTTCATTACGAAAACTCGGTGATGCGGTGGCGCTATCTAGCGAGCAACTTGAGTTGCGCCCCTTGTATATTTACAGTTTAATCGAATGAAACAACCGGTAATATACACGGTACGGCATAAATACAACTTGAAAACATGTTGACTAGCAAGAATATGAACATAATTAACGATGCTATTCAATGGGAATGAAGATATAACCTAGAGAAAGCAAGGAATGTTTTATTTATAGGCCTAGTGTTTGTAGAGACCTGTACCGGGAGTGAAAAAGTCGCTATTTATAATTGCATTCAAGCCATAAAACCAGGTATCGTTTTCGTAATTATTGTGGACAAAAGAAATAAATAAAATACAGCTCATTGAACAATTGAAACTCTAACCATAACCAGGGACGTACATGTATAAACTAACGGGATAGGCAGCTTCTTCATTCGCCATGTTTACTTCCCATACTACGATCAAACGATCGAGCCTTGACAAGTTTGTAAATCTCTGTTAAATCCAGTAAAATACATCATTTTTTAAAGTGATCTGGTTAGACCATCCTTGTATAGATATTGTACTCAAGCACTTGTGCCTCAACTTGTGAAAAGCACCCACTGTTTTACCAAAGATCACACGTGTGTTTCTTTTAAGGTAAGGTTTGCGGCTTGCATTTTTTAGGAATTGTACCAAAGCTACGTACCATTTTGTTCACTACACTAAAGTCTTTTTTCTCATGAAATTCAAATGATTTTGCCCCTCCTGTTTTATAACTACGAAAGGTCAAAGTTCATGATTTCCAATTTTCATGTTGATGAAATTTAAACAATTTTGTGAAAATATGTACATTTCATATGTGACTATTTTGGGGGTTATTTTTGCTTAAAATGTTGGAAAATAATGTCACTATTTATGTCATGATTCATTTTTATTAATTTCTAATGAACTATCTAAAAATAGAATAAAATACAACAAAAGTCTTAATTTTGGACTACTATTATGTAAACGAAATTATCTTATTTGAAACTTTTTCAGGTCCACCGATTTCAGGAAAAATGTATCTTAGAATATGTGTAATCTGATGTTCCTTAAACACTATTCAAAACCATATGATGCGGACTTATTTTTTGTGGAAATTGATAAAATGCTTGTGCCCTGTTATTCTTTCATTGAAACTACAAAACCCCGTGAAATAAAAAAACCTGAAATCCATAATGATGTCATATAAATTTTGACGTCATAGCTGAAATAAAGGGTAGTTGGTGTTACGTCACAATAAAAATGTGTGAGTTATCTCCCTGTAACCGCAAACCTTACCTTAAAAGTTTATTTATAAGCGAATGTTTATAACGCTGCGATTGGATCAGCTACTTGCAGCTGCAGCCAATCATTAAACGGAGATTGTCACCGAGTTTTCATAATGAAATCTGCCAAGGGTTTATGGGGAGCAGAGTGGACCGAAAACCCTAGCTTGGCTAGCGAAGATGTCAAGAAAGGAACTTCATTATGAAAACAGAAGTTTACAATGATTTTTATCAAATAATCCTTTGTAGTAGGCCTATCTGTGGTGAAATTATTCTATGAATTAATATAGTTTTTTTTTTTTTATTTAATTTAAAATCATCAAATGTCATTTGAATTTCTAATCAGGAAACTAGTTATTGTGTTGAAGATTGTTAATATTAAATAGTGAATTAAGAAATACAAAAAAATAAACTTTTGAAGTTACAAAAAATGAATTTGATTTGAAAGTTGACCTGAACCGAAAAAACCCGAAACCGAACCGAAAATTTTATGACCCGACCCGACCCGAAAAATTTTGGAACCGTGACAGCCCTATATAAGTTATATGATTGGATGATATTTTTAAATGTTTATTCATGAGAACAAGCTATTAGGAATGGCTATTCTGAATGGCTTAATAAAGCTATATTGCTAAATCACACTACATAGCTAAATCAAGAGATTGTACTGGACTAGAAAGAATAATCTTACCGTGACCAGGCTACACTCAGGTCACAGTAAGAATTTGTCCCATATACTTTCAATGTAGCAGCCGCAAAGCAGATCTGCTTCGCGTCGATTTTAAGTTTGTTAAAATTAATCTGCAGGGGAAAAACACATTTTTATGCATTACAAACCTTTTTAAACATGCATAAATTATGTAGTTAAATCCACAAAATATCCATTTAATGAGCAGTACAAATGAGCAGTTTTGTTAATATACACGTTTGGGCGTGCCATTTTGTCAAAAATTGCACTCGGAATGTCTTAGATTTTATCATTAACATGGCGAACATAAACAGCAAATTTTCAAATGTGATGTTAAAAGTGGCAGTGATTTCCTTACAAAAACAGTTAATGTGGTAAAATGGGATTATAAAAGAGCAACATTGTATGTATTTTAGACTAATCATATGAAAATTTAGGCGAGATACAGCTTGATATTTTTTTTTAATTTGCTACGAAGCGAGTATATGGGACGAATTCTATTGTTAAACCGTAGGACATCTGTCATTTTAACGATAGAATATTCTATCTATACTCTGTCCCAAAATATCCTGGATTCACATTTTGCTTAATTAATTAATATTTATAAATACCTCAGGGTTCAAACGATGTTCATTCAAAAGTATGAAAAATTTCCAAGATTTCTCAGTTAAAACGCCCCCGTTAGCTTATCAGGTTTCAATACACGGCTAAAAAATGTGATATCTACGGGGATTTTGTATTGCAGTAAGCCCGGATGATAACGTAGAAAAATCTGTTTTCGTTCCTGGGAATTTTTTCGAGAGAAAAATGATAATGTGTCAATGAAGACATCTTGGAAATTTTCCCTTTCATCGATTTCAATTGCGCTTCTTTCACAGGTATGTGTATTTTTAGTAAAAATTGGCCAATTGTGCTGCATAAATATCTTGGGACAGACTATAGTACTGGACCTGCTGTTTTCAGAACTGGTCAAACGACAGTAATCTTTACAAATATTATTACTCATTAACTTGGGACTTTGTCTTTTCGTTACATAAACATTTTTGTGTAAAACTGCATATGAATAACTCTATCAAGCTTTTTTTAATAGCTAAAAAGGTTAGCTAAATCAAGATATTGTGCCGGACCTGTCTATAATCAGAAAAGAGATAAAATCACTATCTTTCGATACTTTAAAAGGTCAAACATACTTTTTGTTGTAAAGTTCTTCAATCTGTCCCCAATCTGTAGCAACATCCCCCGATGACTTTCTCTGTTGTTCTGTTAAGTAAGTTCCTACGTCTCTCGGCATGATGAGTTTGAGCTTTTGTTAAATCCTAATTCATTGAATGCCGAGCCCGATAATAAGAAAATAGCGAGAAAATGAGGTGCGTCGATTTACCCAAATAGACCCAAATGAACCCAAATGGACCCAAATGGCGATCCAAATGAACACAAATGGCAATTCAAATGGAAAATTATTGCAATAAAATCATTACAATTAATCTTATTACAAATTTTAAATGAATTACACTGTGATTTTTTAAAATCATATATATATGGGGTATTTAGACTGACAAGTTATAAAGATGAATCATGATGAATATGCCTTGTTCAGCTCTTGCCAAGAGGAGGCCAGGCGCAAAAAGCCATTATTTTAGTTTTTGAAAAAAGCCTGCAAACATTGTTATAATATTTAAGATAAAATCAAATATTCTATTTTAATATATAAAAAACCAGAACACCAAAGAGCTAGAGCCACGAACCATAAAAATAGCGCTAACTTAAAAATCAAAATACTGAAAGTACTGTTAGACGGTGGCGTCGTTTGAATGTGGTATATTACATGTATAATAATTATTGTCGTCGAAAACCCGCGGCCAGTATCGCATACATGTACTAATGCTTAACGCTTACATGCACAACTGGTCGTGAGTTTCCTACATGGATAATTATTATGTAGAAATCGTAGTTGTGTAATCTCAGTTCACACCTTTACAAAAGTGTTTCTTGGCCGTCATCTTTGGGGGAAAACCCGTAGATTTATTACAGTAGCCTTTATAGTATAGAAGTTTGCATCTATATCATTTGACATTAAAATCCGTTTTTGGTATGTATGTTGTTTGCCCCAGAATGCCTCATTCAATATGTGGGTTGCCACCACATAGTAAATGCATAAATAAAATTCAAAAGCGATTTCATCACAATACACCCAAATATTTGATTGTATAAAGAAAGGACATTTGTGGTTTTTTCCTTTAGACCCGCAAAGGGGAACAACTTTTGAAAAGTGTGGATTGGACTATTGTGCTTTAAAGATATTGTAGATTTTTCAAAGTAACGAGAACAAATAAGGCTTTGGTATGATAAAATACTTGTCAGGTTTTTACTAACTATTTGGGCATGTAGTATGTTTATTTTCCCTCTCGACAGCATTTTCCCTCAATTTCTTCACGGGGAAAAAGTTGCAGTCTCGTGGGCCAACACGCTTACTTTAATTTGTCTTCATAGCCAATTAATACATGTACTAGGTGTATAGAAAACGGAATGAGTTTACAAGAACCTGTTTGATAAAACTGGAAAATGCTTTTGGAATGCACGTCATCATGAAACCGCAGAGTCAATCAATATTTTATCTTCGACTTCGAGTGTTTTATTTCCAGTAGCTCACAACGAAAGTGAATGAAAAAATGAAAAAAAAAAAAATCATACAATATTCAGTCGCGGCAGTTTCTTTAATCAACGTTTTAAAGTACATTTGTTCTATTGTATTTAAGCTGTACATAAATACAAATCAATTGAATGAGTTCGGGATAGTCACATGTATAATTATTTTATTGCTTCTCAGTACACTTTAAAACGCATAATTTACTTGCTACATTTAACTTTTCTAGTATAAATACAACAAATATTTATTAATTATTCACCAAAACATTTGCTTGACATAAGGTCATAATCAGTTCCTTTGTTTGGAAATCACATATTTGTTTAATCTTGCATTTAATATGCGATATATTGAAGAATCTTTTTTGTATTTTCATTTAAAAGACTCTGTGTAATGTCAGGAGTTTTGCACTAATATGTATAATTTTTACAAGGTCTTCAAATTTGCATCCGATTTGATTTTTTGCAGTAAAATAATACTGTTAATGGGACATGTCCATAATATAATAAGAGCGAACAAGCAAAGGAGTTTTCGTCATAAAGTTTGACCTATGACCTCTAGATCATTTGTGTACAAAGGTATGTCTACTTTACCAAAAAAAAAAAAGGACTCAAAAGATACTGACCAGGAATAAAACTGTTTATAATTATACATGTTGATTTCCAAAGCAGTGTGATCCTTGACCTTTTCCCCATCCCATTAAACTAATGGCAATATGGGTAAACTATTCCGCACCATGAGCAAAGAAATAAATAATGTTTTCAGGGATCTTTTCAATTTCTCCAGGTCACGAATAAAACAGTAGTGGTAACATGAAATCTAATGTTTTAACAGGATAAATCAGTTTTTAAAACACAAAACAAACAAAATCCAGGTTGAACGCACGTTTTTCTGAGCCGTACATCTGTGTATATAAATTTCATTTTATGCTTTGCATGTACTAGACAATAGATCTAGGGTTCGCAAATCTCGACAATATTTCCAAAAAGCTACAATTCAGTAGCTCAGAAGAATACTACAGTCATATATGAAGCATATTCTAGCATTGCGTTGAGTGATGACACTATCTAACCGGTGTGTATTTCAATTGCGATTCGCAACAAAGATTCCGATTGACGCATTTATATAGACCCGCCCATTTAAAAATGCATGTTGAGAACATGATGCTAACACATGGAAACTGTAATGTCCATTAGAAACCATTAATACTTAATCCCTTATCTATAAGTGAATCAGCCAGCTAGCAATTAAGTGCTTACTGTATGTTTATGTTTATGGAGCTGAGACCAACATAGATGTTTACATTATGAATATAGAATGCATGGGAAAGTATTAATCTGTGTAAAAGTTAGTCAGAATAAATATAGCATTAGAACCCACTACACGTGTTATCTTTCTGTCCGATACTAAGCAATTTTACAATGGCGACGAGGATTCATATTCAACTTTGTGTATAATTAGTGTAATACGCAAGTTCCAAGGAGAACACAATGGCAGAATCTGGATTACCAGTTTTTCCTAAATTTCCTGTTCATGCTGAGGGAGCAATAGGTATCCGATGGCGGAAATGGGTACAGAGACTGGAAAACTTATTCGTCGGAATGAAAATCACAGACAACAAGAGGAAACGTGCGCTACTCCTTCATTACGCTGGCGAGGAGTTCTATGACATTTTCGACACATTTGCCGATACAGGGAACGACGAGAATTATGACCAAGCCAAAGATGCGCTGATAAACTACTTTGAACCAAAAGTAAACAAGGAATACGAGAGGTACGTTTTCCGACAAACAAAGCAATCGGAGGGTGAAACGGTGGACACATATCACACCCGATTGAGACAACTCGCCACAAAATGTGAATTTGCAGACAATGATAGTGAAATCAAGTCTCAGATCATACAGAGCTGCACTTCATCAAAATTAAGAAGAAAGGCGCTTAGTGAGGAGATGGCACTCAACAAGCTACTAGAAACGGCAAGAACATTAGAACTAGCGGAAAACAGGCACCGGGAGTTGAGAATAACAATTTCAGTGTAAACAAAATACACCAAAAGGAATTAGGACAAAGAACTCATCAGTGGAAACCAAGGCGGAACCCAGAGCCGAGGACAAAAGGTACTTATAGACAGAGTTCTAAATGTTATAACTGTGGTGGCCAATATCCCCACAAAACAAAATGTCCAGCATACAAACAAATCTGTAATAACAGTGGACGAGAAAATCACTTCGCTGCTTATTGTAAATCAAAACCCCAGTATTAGAAAAAACATGTCAAACAAATCCAGGACCGTGATTAGGATGATGGATACGTATTCAGCGTCAGGGACGACCCTACAACAAAACAGCCAAAGTTAAATCTTACGCTCAATGGACAACGCTTTCAGATGTTGATTGACACAGGGTCTAGTGTTAATATTTTGGATGAGATCACATTTTCCAAACTACATACAAAACCTAAACTGTGCAGATCAAGTACAAGGATTTTTGCATATGATTGTAAAAATGACATAAAAACGTTGGGATATTTCACTGCGACCGTTGAAACAAAGTCCAAAATAGCCGTTGGAAAATTCTATGTGGTCGAGGGAAACTGTGGTACACTCCTAGGATACCAAAGTGCCGTAGATCTTGGTATTATACCAGTGATCAATCGTTTGTCAACAGATGTGAATGAAATATGTGAAGAGTTCGCAGACCTGTTTCAAGGAATTGGAAAAATAAAAAATGTTAAAGTGAAAATTCATATCGATAAAAGCATCAAACCTACTGTTCAGCCTCACCGACGGATACCTTTCCATTTACGGAAGAAAGAAGAAGCAGAATTGAAAAGGCTTGAGGATCTCGACATTATCGAGAAAGTAGAAGGTCCTACACCTTGGGTTTCACTGATTGTTGTTGCACCAAAACTGAAAAACCCAGATGAAATTATGATGTGAGTAGATATGCGTTTACCAAATAAGGCAATTCAAAGAACAAGACACATCACACCTACAATGGACGACATAATTCATGATTTAAATGGAGCCAAAATCTTCTCAAAATTGGATATGAATGCAGGGTATCACCAAATTGAATTGGAAGAACAATCAAGATACATAACGACGTTCACAACTCACGTAGGACTGCGCCGATATAAACGTCTTAATTTTGGCATTTCATCAGCTGCTGAAATTTTTCAACAGACTGTTAGTGAATCACTCCAAGGCTTACAAGGGGTAAAGAATATGAGTGACGATATCATTGTGTATGGGGAAACACAAGAACAACATAATACCCGTCTTAGAAAAGTCATGGAACGGCTACGGGAGCGCAACATAACACTAAACCGACCAAAATGTGAGTTTAACAAACAAAAGCTATCTTTTTTCGGCTATGTTTTTTCTGCATATGGCATTTCAGCTGATCCTGCTAAGATTCAAGCTATCAAATCAGCAAAAAGTCCGACAAACACGAGTGAAGTGAAAAGTTTTCTTGGAATGACAAATTATGTGTCTAGATTTATTCAAGATTACTCAACAATTACGCAACCAATAAGGATTCTCACACAGAAGAATATGGTATGGAAGTGGGAAACAAAACAACAATTGGTATTTGAAAAGCTAAAGAATTCACTTACAAGTGATACCGTTATGTCGTACTATGACCAGAACAAATCAACTGAAATAGTTGTTGATGCAAGTCCAGTTGGACTTGGAGCTATCCTTTCTCAGGAAGGAAAAATTGTTGCGTATGCAAGCAGATCATTGACCCAAGTAGAACAACGTTATTCACAAACAGAAAGAGAAGCTTTTAGCCATCGTTTGGAGCTGCGAACACTTTCATTTGTACATATACGGATCCAAGTTTACATTGGTTACTGACCATAAGCCGCTAGAAAGTATATTCAACAATCCGAAATCAAAACCGCCTGCAAGGATTGAACGATGGCGTTTGCAAACATAACTAGATGCTGTCATTAGACAGTAATACCCGCACCAAGTGTTTGCCCCTAAATAACACTGTTTTGTACCAGTTTTAGTAAAAACGAAGGCAACGTGCACATAATACACCATCATCGGAACCCACGGGTTTTCTATCCGTTACACTGCAGTATAAGGGATAGAAAACATGTGGGTTCCGACGATGATAATACACATGAGCGGCCCTTTATGTACAGTTGTGGTTGAACTGTTTGCATGTAAATTTTCAGTTAATCAATAATCTTTTCATTTCATTTCATAGAAAGTATGGTCTATATAATTATTACAAACAAAATTAAATTATGCCCCCTTCCCTCGGCGGTTACCGGCTTAATTTAGATTTGCTTCTAGGTGCCAACATCATCGCGTGCACAGATTTAGAGAAGGGATTGGAGTGGGTTGGGGGGGGGGGGTTCCAGACCCTCCCACCCTTGAAAAAAATAATTCATATTAATACATGTAGTAAAATTACCAAACAATACACTTCGGACCCCAATCCCCCCACCCCCTGCAAACACAGTTACATGCTACTTTGACACCCCCCCCCCCGACACACACACTCCTCATGGATAAAGAAACAACAGAATATTTTGATAACAACGAAAGTCTGTGCATGTAGTAAAGTGCATTATAATCAAAATTCTTTCACAGTGACGTTTTATAATTTTAAATTTTTACAATACAGGTATGTAGCAAAAAAAAGATAAATTTTTAAAATTTTGGAATCTGAAGTAAAAAATAGAAAAGCCCCAGCAGCATTTGAACTCTCTACAGACATGTAGTTAACGCTCTAACCCATTGCACTTCACTGTTAGTTAACATTATTTTGGGGGGAATTATTATAATTATACTTTATTGTTTATTTCTGCAATAGGGAGTTCATTAGTTTATGCAGGTGTCCTGTACCACCTTAAAGCTGAAATGTGTGCTTTACATATTTTTACCGAATAAAACAGTACAAGGGGTTTAAAAGAATAAAGTCATGAAAATACATGCATGTTACAAGAAAATGATCTTTGTCCGAAGTTACGTACACAACACAGGTCTACAGGTCGCATTACCGGGTACTAGTTTTACCCAGCTCTTTAGTTATAGTCTGTCCCAAGTTATTACTTCCATCACTTTTTGATGATTTTTAATAAAAATACACATACCTGTGAAAGAAGTACGGTTGAAATCGATGAAATGTAAAATATCCAAGATATCTTCATTGACAAATTATCTTTTTCACTCATAAAAGTTTACAGGAACGAAAACAAATTTCTTACGGAGATTTATAATGGGAAATGTTTACATCTTTTCTCCATTCGGAAGTTATCGGGACACCTCGCGCAATTTTTCAACGTTATCATCCGGGCTTATTAATGGCTGATGCAATGCAAAATCCTCGTAGACTTTCTATTTTGGGATGTGTATTGAAACCTGAAGCGGTAGAGGGGGCGTTTCAAAAAAGATAACCTGGACATTTTTCATATTAGTGGATGAACGTAGTTTGAGCACAGAGGTATTTATTATTATCAAAATATCAAGCGAAAAGTGGTGGAAGTAAAAACTCGGGACAGAGTATAGATGGGTTTCACGTGGTGTACATAACGGTATGTGTTTTCCATGTGCAGAATAGGATTAATTAACATGCATAAACATTTCTTTTGTGATGATCAGCTAATTAATGGATTCATATTGTGCTCTAATTGGATTATCATTATGATGTTGACCAATATAGGTAAGCATAATACATGTAGTACTCGCACAATATTATGAGACACCGGTATACATATGTATTACTTTCACTTTCTAAATAAGTGATCTCCCTTTGCCAGCATACTGTATCATCATCTTTTTTTAAAATATCTAAATAAGCTCATCATTGTTACATATCCCATCGCATTCATTTTACTTGCAAAAGTTATTTTTTTATTTGTCAGATTTAAATATTAAGTTGACCCCATATTGACCCTGTGACAGTTTGTATTAAATTTGTGTATTACATTTAAATAAGTGTAGAGACTTATCATGTCTATATGAGTTTTATTTAATAGGGAGGAAAGGGTCTTTTTTCTTAATGTATTATGATGCATCAAATAAAACGTAGGCCATGACCCTATGGGATTGTTGTGACCCAATGAAACAGGAAAATACCATTAATCTTGAAAACTGTTGAGATCCCCACCACTAAACCAACTATATTCTTGTTTCTAAAATCATTATGATGCATCAAATGATGTAAGTACATGACCCCCAGAAGTTGTCTTTAAACCACCCCCACCCCTCTGAAATAGGAAATGATGATATACTTTGATAATTTTTAACTTTTAAGATCCCCCATCCCTATACCATATTTATTCTGGTTCTTTGTGCGCATCAAATTGTATATAGGTTATGCCCCCTTGTAGACACCCTGACTTTCCAGAACTAGATATAATAAAGTATTTTATCTTATTCATATGTATAGTGTTTGATCCATGTGGGTAATTTTTAGCCTATTGATGACCCTGCTTTGTTTAGGATTACAATTGCCCCGAATACATATAACATTTTGTTTATCTTATCGATAAGAATTAAAAAGCAATTTCCTAAATCTTTATGTGCATTTAGAGAAAAATACCAATCAAGAAATGATTTAAAATTTGCTACGTACTGTACACATGTTAGAATGTATTAAGGTGGCTCACTACACTTTGAAATATTTTCTCAAATCAGCAGAAAATTACTTGATTATGATAGATACCATAATGGATAATAAGTATTAAAGTCAAATAGGCAAAAAAATGTGCAATTTTGGATGAAAAATTACATTTTAGAAAATTTAATTCAGTAAACTTGAACAAAAGCTCCAGGCGGATTCAAACTCATGATCTGCGGTTCAGAAACCCAATACTTAAACCACTGAGCTACGATGATATACAACCGAATAGAACGATATAAACAGTTTAACAAAACATTTAAATCGCCATCTTGTGAGGTAGTGTCTTAAAAAGTATAAGTCTGGGTGTAGTGAGGTACCTTAAAGAAGACTCTGAATCTGATGGGGGGTGTGGAGGATAAACATTTAATTTTAATCATTTATTGTTATTAATTTTAACTTGAATAATAGGCAGAAAATAAGACTTCTGATGGTTTATAATATTCCCTGAACGGCTACTCGCCAAAACAAACACCTAATTATTTTAGGCAATTATGGGGTCCTCTAAGGGGGTACAGGTAAAATATACCTGTGTCCACCTGGATTCCCCTTATCTGTTTAAATTAGCATAAATTCAGAAGAAATAAATGCATGTTTTTATAAATGTAGTAATACACATTTTTTAAACCTAAATCAATGTTGCAGTTTTCAGTCATTTTTTTTAAATTCTGTTACTTTTCAACAACATGTATTACATGTATATATACTAGCATGCTATAATTTAGTACCTTTTTATATAAAAAAGACTCAATTCTAAGTCCCAAGGTGAATGATACTGTAATAGTGGGTTGTCCCAAAGATTAACAAGTCCACTTAAGGGTTCTTCATTTATTCAGATATAGAGATTAAAGGATTCTATTGGCTATAGTAAACCACCTGATCATGTGCACATGTATTAAAGTGACCATACAGGTGAAATGCCTTAAGGCTATAAAATATCAGAAGCCACTAGAATAGATAATTAAATAATAATTACTTGATAGGTGCATAAAAGACAGGGAGTTATAGGGATAATAGTCTGTTTCTAAATAATTATGTACATGTAAAATATAAATGAAATGTAGGATGAAGATGATAATGTTGATGAAATATGAATAATGCATGAATTTAATTATTATCATAAAAAGCACCCTATTACAATACCAATCATTTTATCTTTCTAATTATCCATGTATATTTTATAATTTTTGTTACTTTGATTAACATATCAGAAGCAGCACCCATAATCAACCACACCACCCCAGTCTGAACCATTACATGTTATCTGTTTTAGCTTTCTCTCTCTCTCTCTCTCTCTCTCTCTCTCTCTCTCTCTCTCTCTCTCTCTCTTCCTTCTGGTGTTTCCATGCTTTCTTGTGATGTGTGTAACATTTAACTAATTCTGATCATATCTCAATAGATCATTTGTCAATTATGCAAGGTGTAATGTAATTTTTTTTAAGAAAAACATTTTTTACCAGTTTATAAAACTTTTAGACCCCAAATTATATTTTAATTTTAATACATCATTCAAAAATTAAGAAAAGTGTAAATGTAAGGTTTTTTTTTTAATTTTAAGCAAAAATAAATGCAAGGTTTTTTTATTTTAAGAGAAAAAAACCGTCATTTTATTTAAAGTCTAAGTAGGGATACATACATGTGTGGATCCAGAAAATTTTTCCAGGGGAAGGGGGGGGGGCCAACAGTTATTTGAGTTTGCCAAGGGGGGGGGGTCCGAAGCATTTTTTAAAATTAAATGTAATTTAAAGAAATTTGAATTTTGAAGGGGGGATCTGGACCCCTGACCCCCCTCTAGATCTGCACATGGGATTAATGTTAATTTCATGTTACTATTTGTCTACCAGGATTAAATTAAATTTTTCAAAATCTTATTGCACATCTTTAGGACAGCCTCTATCATATCCCAAGATATGATGTGTCTATTCATTAAATCATAAGAGGAGTTCCGGGATCTGGGTTTATTTATGAGTGATAAACGTCAATTTTCTGCTATTATTTGACTCCCTAGATGAAATTAAAATTTTTAAAACCTTACTGCACATCTTTAGGACAGCCTCTATCATATCCCAAGATATGATGTGTCTATTCATTAAATCATAAGAGGAGTTCTGGGATGTAGGTTTTGTTTAGGAGAGATAAACGTCAATTTTCTGCTATTATTTGACTTTCTGGATGAAATTAAAATTTCTAAAACCTTATTGCACATCTATAGGACATCCCCAATCATATTCCAAGAGATGACAGAGCTACTCCAAAAGTTGTAAAAGGAGTTATGGGAACCATACTTTTTTTGCAAAAAAAACGTCATTTTTTGTTGCCCACTGATCCCTGTGTTGAAAAAAAAAATTCTGAAACCTGATCACACTTCAAAATGACACCCCCAATCATATTCTAGAAGATCATTTGGCTACTGCCAAAAAAAATGACGTTTTTTAAATCAGATTTTTTGTAAAAAAAACATCATTTTTCAGCCACCAAATGACCCCCAGGGCAAAATTGAAATTTCCGAAACCTTATTGCGCATCTATAGGATACCCCAAAACATATTCCAAAAGATGATTTGTCTATTGTTGAAAATGTAGGAGGAGTTCGAGGAAGAAGGTTTTTTTGTGAAAAAACGTCATTTTTTACCAATTATTTGACCCCCAGGACTACCAGAGAATTTTTGAAACCTTTTTACAAAACAACATGATACCCTAAATCAAACTCCAAGAGTTCAGTTTGCTGGTTAATAAGATGTAAGAGCAGTTTGAGAAAGTAAAACGTGACAGACGGACGGACGGACGGAACAGGACAACAACAATATACCCGAACTTTCTTTAGAAAGTGCGGGTATAATTATGATTTTTATGTCAAATATAAGAAAGGAGTTGATAACCCAGCCGACTATATGTCCAGACATCCGGATATACGAACCAATGAGAATGGATCAGAAGAAGAGAAAATAGGAGAAGAATTTGTTAACTTTGTTGCGCAATATGCTGTCCCAAAAACTTACTTTATTGGAAGTAGCAGAATGCACAGCAAATGATGCAAATCTACAAAAGGTATTTCAAAACCTGAGGACTGGAAAATGGAAAACCAAGTCTGACAATATGTCAGTGCAGTCATTTTTCAAACTAAGGAACGAGTTGTGCATTGGAAAACATGAAGAGATGGAAATTCTTCTAAGAGGATCAAGACTAGTGATTCCTTATATAGTTATATCCTCATTTTACACGTACTTTAAAGTTTAATTGACATTTAATGTAAAATTATACTTCGAGATATAATTGTAATTAAATCTCAACTTTATGCCATGTTTATTACTGATTAAACATCATTAAACCAGAAGTTGCAAATATAATTGAGGTTTAAGATAAATTATATTTCCAAGCAACCGTCATTAATTGGTCAATTTGATTTTATCGTTTTCTTGTGTTTCCCCATACACAATGATAAACAGGTGAACACGGCTTTCATTGTCTACAATTAAGTTGTGCTGAAGAAAATATTGAATTACTCCGGGACGGAGTTCACCTGTTCCAACTTCTTCGATTATTTTTCCATCTGTGGAATGCTAGTAGGCCATGACAAATGAAGATCGCTTGTGACGCGATTGATTTGAACCATAAACTTCTCCTCTGAGACAGATAGATGAACATTTTCTAAAGGACTTTTGGATGCATTCAATATAATCATAAAGCTCTGGATAAATATGTTTGTATGTTTTCTTTAACATATCTAAGTCAGCTGAAGATAGAACATGACATGACAACTTTTTACATTCAAATGCAGAGCAAATTTGCCAGTCCTGTCCAACAATTTGGGCACTTTTCTTAGACATATACAATATTTTCAAAATATCAGAATCAGTAGGAAATCTGTCACCACATAACTCTGTCACACTTGGAAAATGTTTCTTAAATTCATCAACATACAAACTAGGGAATTGCAAAGAATGTACAAAAAAATCTCTTAAAAAACCTCTCATAAGCTGCATTTCTATTGACCTGCTATTATTTGGCATGCTTCCCAAATGACCATTGTATCTTTCAAAACTAAAAAGCCAAAAAGAGTAAACTGGACCATAATCAAGTACACAATGTGATAAATGACAATGCATATGAATATTTGGTGTAATGCTAGAACAGCCATATACCCTTTCCACACCTTTACAAAATGCAATAATATAACTATCAAATCTAGCTATTTTTACACTTGATATGAATTTAGAAGTTAGCGCTCTACATGCTAAAACAAAATTTCGCCAAACATCCAAATCTGTTTTAGGCAAAATATTTGCTAGTGCAAATATCGAGAAAAAAATGGTCCAATTTTTCCATTGCTCAGCAGTAAATCCTCCAAACGAGGATTCAATTTTTCTAGGAATTGCACTTATGTTGCTTGCTGCATCAACAGAATCAACCTTCTCCTGAATCAGAACTAACTGATCTGAATATAAAACTTTTAAATCAAGCAACATTTTCATCATTTTTTTTTTTTGCAGTTCCTTGAAATAAATTGTGCATTGGATCAACAATGGACATTCTTATTGGGTTGAAATAGTCTAGTTCACTTAATACCGAATATTTTACTCCATGAGAAGCTTCAAGTATTTCTTTTTCTGAGTTCTAGCTTTTTTAACAGCTTTCATGGATAAATTATAATCATCAAGTGTTCGTACCGGCCAATTCTCTACATCAAAACCTGAATAATCTTTATTGCCTACACTACCTGGAAATTTTTTGAAACATTTTGAGCAACCCAATGTGGCTGAATGACCCAAAAATCCACATAATTTTCGTGTTGCTGGAATATCGCATCCAACACACATTAGTGCAACTTTAAAATTCTTTTTTAAATATGAACTTTTACTTGAAGCCAACTGAAATCCCTGCGACCATGCTACTTTAAGTTCATTAACAAGAGGTGTTATGAAACAATTTACATTTTGCGGTTTTTGTTTTCCCGATTGCGACAAAGAGCACACGGCGGGTGTGACCGGTCAGCACAGGATGCTCACTCCTCCATGGCACCTAATCCTGCCTCTATCTTGGAGGTCCTTGTTGCTCTGCTTTGAATTTGTATTTCGTTTTATGGATTTTTGAGATGGTTGACGGTTTGTTATTGTCATTTTTTTCATTACAGAAGGTTCATGTTTTAAATCTGGAATAACACCTATCAATAAAACATTTTTCAATTTAAACCTTTCGTCTCTAAGCAAATTCAAAATAACTGCACACAAAACACCAACTGAATATTTAACATGTTTAAATGGCTGAAACCAGTCTAGATTTAACATTAAGCCATAATTGTTTCAATGGGTTAAAAGCTATTTTTTTCATAGCTCTGAAACTCTTTCCAGACATTCCCATCATAAATATCTGTCAAAAAACCAGATGACTGCTTTCGTGATCGCCAATGGTTACAAAGATCTTCAAACCCAGGCCTTTTAACTAAATCTTGCAAAGATTCTTGAATAGGTTTATAGCAGTAAGATTTAAATGGGTAAAGTTTTTTTGTACCATCTAAAAGTGTTACAGATTTCAACAACAATTCCCCACATGGTCTTCGCCTTGTTGGCTGTGTATGATTTGGATATTCTACAAAAGGACATTTGGCAGACACAGTTTCACCCTCTAAATTCATTAAACAATCATTATACAAGTAAATGGAGAAACATTTTCTGCACACAACATACTTTGTAAAATTGTCTTTTTTCAAGCCTATCTTTTTCCATAACAGATAAACAGAACCTGGAAAAATAGTAGCTAAGCTTCAAAATATGAAAGATTCTTTTCCAATTTCACAAAAATATGTACTTGAAAATGAAAGAAGGTTGTCAATAACACAGTCTGGCAGCATGAAAATGGCTTGCCAGGTACATATGAACATACAAAACAACATTAAAAGTGTCCCAAATTTCATGTTTGGGTTTGAAACATTCACATCATTGCTTTCAAAGAGTTCTTCAGTCTGAAGGTCTAAATCTAAATCCTCCAAACTTGCATTATTCCAAACCTCATCTTCACTCTCAGACTCGGCGGTACAATTATTTTCAGAAAAATGTTTTCGTACATAAGATTGAAAAACATCATGTAATCTTTGAGAAGATTTTCATCAGATGAGCTATCAGAAAATTCCTCATCGATATCCTGAGACAAAACTTCAACATTTAAAACAATTCCATTGATTATTGCATGCTAAAATATTTTTCTCTATGCTGCCTAAAATACCTAGATGTAAATGATTGTTTACATCCTGGACATTCTTTTCTAGACATCTTTTTTCGCTGAACTTGTTGAAAAACTGAAAGTTTTTGTTTCCCAGACATGTTTTACAATGTACCCTTCCAGTCTATTCTTAATTTAAAAAAAAATAAAGAAATACAATTCCATTAACTAATGTATATACAAAGCTAAAAAAATGACAATTTTTGTTTGGACTGAAGCAAATGTTAAAAACTAAAAATACAAAAGCTTTTATAAAAAAATAAAACCATTTCAAAACTTGGCACAAAATTTACATTTCTTTTTACTTTTGACGACATGAACACAGAGGTTTGTAAATTTTAGAAGGTTCTTTCTTTTAATTGTCCTTTTCATCATCTAGCATTTTCTGCAATTTCACGACATCCCTGTTTCCATCCCCAAACAGCTCTTTGGCTGATTTATAGGTGTTTCTTTTTTCTACAAAGGTATCGTCTATGTATATACCATCCTCTTTGCACTGCTCGTTAATTTCCCGATCAACTTACTTCAATCCAACATAATTTTCCTCATCAGGCCAAATGTTATCTGCTGGAAAATTGAATAATACGTATATTGAGAAACTGAAACTGAATAATTGTAGTATCTAGTATATCTCATTTTCTCCCTTTTTGCAGTGTCAATGATTAGCAAGCAATCATAAAATAAAATTCATGAGTGAAATCAAGTAAGAGAATAAATAAAAATATGCTCTTCATTAAAAAGTTACATAATATTTACTGTTTTTTTTTTATTGAACATTTCGAATTCCTCTGAACTTTCATTCAACTGCCGGTGCCTTGCCTTTTTCATTCTGTGTTTTTTCCTTTTTTCTCGTCTCTTTCTTCTCTTTCTGTCTAAAGAGTGTTTTCCCATTTGGCTAAAATAATAATACGTATTTTTAATAATTAACCTCAATGAAATCACTTTGATTATTCTTGGCTTTTTTTTTAATTATGATGAAACAATATACATCATATAATTTGAATCAAAGGTGCTCTTGATTTAGCTTAACTGGGTGTACACCCGTGTTATCATGTTGTATTGTATAACAAGTACATCATAATACTCCATTATATTAATTGAAATCATTTGTCAAGTTTCTAATCATAATTAACATTCACCCGTAATATCTGTTTCAAATTTAAGTTCTTTATTCCAAGAGAAAAATATTTCATAGGTTATACATGTGAACAATGTGTGTATATACAAATTAAATACTGTTTACAGTTAATTAGCGACATACAAAGTGTACATAATCAATTTCAGTGCTTCACTTCACAATACATGCCCCTGATTTGGTGTAGAAGAATGTACAACCAGTGTACACGAAAACACTACACCAATGCACTTGATTTATAAAAGTGTACATCTTCTTGGAAAATCAAGAGCACCCTATAGCTTGATGTCTTATTTTCTTTTTTCAGTATTCATCGACTTACACTTTAACTGCATAAACTCAGTTATAATCTAAGCGATATTACATTTTGTCAAGAGAATTAAAAGTATTTCTTATAACACGTTTAATTAAAACATAATTCAAGTACCATAAACTTCCTTTATACTGCTAAGATTTCCACAAATGCTCTTGCTTCGTTTCGACAACCAGCAACTGCTGTATGGTAACCTGTCAAATGAAATAATCATGAAACTTAGTTTCTGTGTATATCTTTGAAAGCTTAGTGCAAGTGATTCACAATTCTTGGAAGGGGGGTGGCAGGGGGCTAATTATTTTTTTTTTTAAACATAGTTCAGAAGCAATAAACATCAGTAAGCGATAGTCATGTTAACCTGTCAGATGAGATAATCATAAAACCGAAAACTTAGTTTCTGTGTACTTCTTTGCAAGCTTAGTGGAAGCGATTCACAATCATTGGGGGGGGGGGGGGGGGGGAGCTTGACTCTTATCTGAAATCTTGAAAAGTTTTTAATTAAGGTTGTCCTATACTCGGCACTAAATGGGGCCGGGGGGCATCAAAACAAAGAGGATATATAAGCATATAAGATATGACCATAATTAAGCTTGGTTAATTATGTATTGTGAATCATTGTGATACTATAACAATATCCGACAAGTGTACAAATCACTTACATCTTATTAAAACACTTTCCTGTAATGAATATTAAGCAATTGTTAATCATACGAAGGGGTGGGAGTCATTACGAGTATACTAATGAAAATAATGCACCAAATCAATATTCAAACAATAGAAATAATTTAATTTGTCATTAACATTTATTCCCCCTTTTGTGGGTTTCAATTTGCCTGCTCACAACTACATGTAGGTCTCAAATTAGTGGTATAAGCATCCTGGTTAATCTGTGTATTCTTATCCGAAGAAATTTTGTTTTTATTTTACTTTTACAAAATCGATTTTCTCAACATTAATCATTTCTATCTCTCATTCAATACATATATTACCATTCTAATTGCTTATTATTGACATTGTTTACCATTCTCTCACCAGAGGTCGTGCTTCACAAGTTTCGCTTACACGAAAGCGAAACTTGTGTAGCACGACCTCTGGTGAGAGAATGATTGTTTACAGGAGCAAATTCAATACCGGATATCTAAAACGCTATGTAAAAGTCGAACCAATATTGTAAAATCCGCGATACTCGGACTACTTTAATTCAGAAGCAATATTGATAAACATTGATAACTGCCAGTCATTTAGTGATCACGTTTACTTTGTTGAACAAAATGGTAACCAATATGGTGGCGCAAAGGAGCTGAAAGAAAAAGCCACCCTTCCCCTTCTTTGGCTCATGCAGATATATTTACAAACACACGTATAAAATAGCATAATTGTAGACTGAGCACGTGACATTTAATCTATTATGATTTGAGTAACGTTTCATAGGCAGGTGAATCTATTTTTTCTTTCATGTTTCGAAGAAATTTTGTTTCTATCTTTGATCTTTTATACTAATAAAGCGTTTTGCTGACAGTCAGGCCGTTTACATATTATATTAACAAAGGTAAACTTAATGAGCAGATGTAAAGAATGGGTGTTTAAATGTTAGTAATAAAGGTACTTCACACCCTTTAGAAAAAGTTTGTAATACAAAGCCGAATTTTTACATAGGCGTTTTTTGATAAGTCTTGCCCCCCCCCCCCTTTCAATTTGCTTTTGATGCCACTGTTTTATATTTCTTACAAACATGAAATTCAAGCATGCCTTTGACTTGAAAATGACAGAAAAATGTTCAATTTGGGGGAAAAATTAACTTTCAAAAACAAAAGTCACTACTATATTTGAACTTGGGACCTTTGGGTTAGAAACCGCATTTATACCCACTGCTACAGAGATAGACACAAAATTTTGGTGACCAACATCACAAAGAATTGAAATCGTCATAATTGAAACGGGCATAATTGTCATAAAAAGTAAAGGTCACAGGGTTTCAAGGCCTCTTCATTACAGATCACCAAAGAATCGATCATTGTCATTTATGTGTAAAGATGAAATTGATCAACTGTAAAGCACGTTCTTAATATTAACGTATGAAGCATTGCATGGAGTTTCATTTGAACCCAAGTTATCAGTAGACTGACTGAAATAGTTACCCCTTAACACGAACTATTTACCATGCAATAAAAGTAGAGAGGCAATTTATCATTACAAATCTAAGTTTATATAGGTGTGATTGTGTAAGTGAGAAAGGCCGGTTATTGGTTAAACAAAATGGCGCGCGTGTGTGTGTGTGTGTGTGTGTGTGTGTGTGTGTGTGTGTGTGTGTGTGTGCGGTGGGGGGGGGGGGCGTGTTGCTACATGCATGTGGGAATCACACTTGCATTACACAATTCGTGAAATTGTTGCTGAAAAGAAAATTAGATATTGCAAATGTCCTTCCATTGTTAGTGATTACAGCTATCATTAACATTATTAAATTGTATCATGCGCGACGCGGTACCAAATGGGCTATCACACATACATGTTTCGATACCGACTGTAACGTTATAGCAAAAGATACAAAAATGACATCACAATATGACATCACGCAAGTGAAAATAGCAACGATATTATAAAACACATACCTGTTATGCTCCGTATTCCAGGACCGTCCGACCACCCTCAAAAGACCATTTCTTACACGTGTTTACACACGCTGGGTAAATGTGTAACCGCTCAGTTTGGGATACCACGAAAACTGCTGCTGCTGATTGGATGAAAATGATGCTGTACATTTTCGTAATTTGTAAAAAAGGAAGAATGAATGAAAAAAATCAATCATTTAAATGTTTTTAAATATCTATACATTTCCTGTGTAATATACCATGTTTAAGTAGATGTCGGCATAATACCGTTATCTGCACCGCGGTGCAGATGATTTTTGACGTTATTTGACGTAACGTCAACCACCGATAAAGATGTTGAATAAAGAATATCTGAGGTATTTGCTTCTTTCATCGACTTCCTGTTGATTTTATTCTTACGAAGCACCATGGGAAAATAAAAAGGAAATCATGGGACCGATCTACACACTTTGTGAGAAATAATCATTTTCGGATATAATTACATCAACAAATTTAAGAAAATATTATAATAAATGTATTATTAAAACAACTATAAAAAGGGGAAATAATATCATTGTTATTGTTGTAAACTAATCTGCACCGCGGTGCAGATAACAGGATTATATATAGAGAGACGACATTCAATTTACTGTATCATGCTTAATACGCCTCCGGAAAGGAAGTATTCCCGAGAAAAGGGTTTTCTTTAGGGGACAAATATTAGAAAATGGGGTTTAGAATCTTTTGGGGGAACATTCTAAAGGTAAAATAAGAAACATTTGAAAAAGGCTCAAACTAATCTGCACCGCGGTGCAGATAACAGGAGTATATATAGAGAGACGGCATTCAATTTATCAGGCTTAATACGCCTCCGGAAGGGAAGTATTCCCGAGAAAAGGGTTTTCTTTGGGGGACAAATATTAGAAAATGGGGTTTAGAATCTTTTTGGGGAACATTCTAAAGGTTAAATAAGAGACATTTGAAAAAGGCTCAAACTAATCTGCACCGCGGTGCAGATAACAGGAGTATATATAGAGAGACGGCATTCAATTTATCATGCTTAATACACCTCCGGAAGAGAAGTATTCCCGAGAAAAGGATTTTCTTTAGGGGAAAAATATAAGAAAATGGGGTTTAGAATCTTTTGGGGGAACATTCTAAAGGTAAAATAAGAGACATCTGAAAAAGGCTCAAACTAATCTGCACCGCGGTGGACTCTGTGTTTCATCTGAGGACAAATGATCTGAAAGAAGGGGGATAATATTATGAAATTGGTATAGCCCTGTACCAATAACCAGTTCCTGTATTTATACGGTGTACATAAAATATTTTTATCTATTCATATGCCATTATTTCCGATAATACAGATAATACGATATGATTAATTTATGGAATAATGTGTATTCCGTATGTACGAGTGTATGCCATGTTTTGACACAGAAACCATGTGTCTCTTGTTTACGTTTTATATTACAGTCTATTACACCGTGAGTGATGTGATAGCATCAATACAAATGAAGAATATTGCATATTTATGCTTACCATACCGTTTGCTTTACTTTCTTCTATCACTATTGTTGTTATTTCGTCCATACTTTGCGTTTACGCAAACCAGCGTACTCCGTATTCCCTCCATCTTTCGTCAGCTTCAAAATCCTGACGTATTTTGCAAGCCGCGCGCTGATTGGCTGGCAAATATAGAGTATATAAATGAGGTACTGCTAGAAATCGTGGCCTTCATCTGTCTTCTGCTCCCGTTACCACACGTCTGTTTCCACTTAATATGGCCCAGCAGCACCTTAACCTTAATCCTTCGAAGGTGCAGAAGGTGAATATTTAATTGAGTTATATTTATTATTGCACCTTCTCCAGTTATTTCCGGAGGATATTTTTATACCCGTTTTCCGAAGTGCCCCTTCACTTATCCTAGTTACGGAAGCACCTACCCGTTGTGCACCTTCCCGTATCTAAGGTGTAAGCCTGTTACACCTGATACCTACGTATTATAGTCCTTGTATCCATTTTGTCCTTACAATTATAGTTGAATTATTATCCATATAGGATAATACCAGTGCCAAGCGCCGACCTGACAAAAGTACACCTTCCGCATTCCAAGAAGGTGCCGTTCGCGTACTCGCGTTGTTTATTATTGTATTATTAGTATAATAAATATTTGTATAACTTTTACATTGTATTGTTTTGTCAACTGATTAAAGGTACAGAGCCCACGTAATTTAGTAACAAAAAGGGAAAATAATTATTTATAGCATTTGTATTTCAAACCCCGCTTTTTCCGATACACATCACGTGTTAATGAATATTTCAAAGTTGGGCGTTTATTGACCGGCCTGGTCAAAAAATAAATAAATTTGAATTTATATTTAATACTTTTAAATACGTTTGATTTAAACTGTATAATTTGCAGAAATAACTTTTATAGTCTGTCCCAAGTTATTGCTTCCATCACTTTTTGATGATTTTTAATAAAAATACACATACCTGTGAAAGGAATGCTGTTGAAATCGATAAAAGGGAAAATATCCAAGATATCTTCATTGACAAATTATCATTTTTCACTCATAAAAGTTCACAGGAACGAAAACAAATTTCTTACGGAGATTTATAATGGGAAATGTTTACATCTTTTCTCCATTCGGAAGTTCTCGGGACACCTCGCACAATTTTTCAACGTTATCATCCGGGCTTAATAATGGCTGATGCAATGCTAAATCTCCGTAGACTTTCTATTTTGGGATGTGTATTGAAACCTGAAGCGGTAGAGGGGGCGTTTCAAAACAGATAATCTGGACATTTTTCATATTAGTGGATGAACATAGTTTGAGCACAAAGGTATTTATGATTATCGAAATATCAAGCAAAAAGTTGTGGAAGCAAAAACTCGGGACAGAGTATAATAACTTTTGTTTAAGGTAAGGTTTGCTGTTACAGGGAGATAACCCACATATTTTCATTGTGATGTAACTCCAACAACCCTTTATTTCAGCTATGACGTCAAAATTTATGTGAGGTCATAACTGAGTTCAGGTTCTTTTTATTTCGCGGGGTTTTAAAGTTTTATTGAATAAATAACAAGACACAAGCATTTTATCAATTTTCTCGAAAACAAAGCCCGCATCATATGGTTTTGAATAGTGTTTTAGAAACATCAGATTACACATATACTAAGATACATTTTTCTTGAAATCGGTGGACTTGGAAAGGTTTCAGATAAGATGTTTTTATTTACATAACAGTAGTTAAAAATTAAGACTTTTGTTGCATTTTATTCTATTTTTAAATAGTTCATTAGAAATTAAAAAAAAAATGAATCACGATATGAATAGTGACATTATTTTTGAACAATTTAAACGGGACCGGCGAAATAATTTTAATATTTCATGAGTATAGTGAACAAAATGGGATGTAACTGGTACAATTCCTAATAGTTGCAAGCCGCAATCCTTTCCTTAATGGAAAAATGAGAACATTTCTTTCTTTTAAAATTTTCATTTAAAACGGCATATATACATGTACCTTTAAAGGGCCAGACGTCGAAAACTTCGACCATTTATATCTCAAAAGAACAAATATTTTGAAAAGCAATATAGATAAGACACTTAGAATGATGTTCTTAACAACATTTAACCATCAAAATTTCGTAAAATGACCCCAATAAGAAGATAAGGGTCGGCCCCTAAAATGTTCTTTCCCCAGATAGCTCAAGAACGGTAACAAATTTCTAGGCACTTGTTGAATAAAATGTGTTTTAATATTGAAAGACCTTTCATTTGATATCAAGAAAAAGGGGCAACAAGGGATCTGAAATCTTCCTTCTATAGCACTTTACTGAGAAATATTGTGCAATTTACACCTTTTTAATTACAAACATTGTAAAATTTTGTCTTCCGTAACGTAAATAGGGGTTCTAAGGGGCCAGACGTCCAAAACTTTGATCACTCAAAAAACATATTAAGAAAAGCAATATAGATAATCAAAGGCCTGAAGGGCCTCAATGGCGTCGAGTTGACGTCAATTTGAAGAGTAAAAACCTGAATAATTTTTTTTTTAAAAGTCAAAATAAACTCCACCATAAAACAAATATTTATATTTTTTTTATTTGTGTTGTTTATGGTTCTCCTTCATTGATCACACGTACATTTAGGTACTATAGATTTTAAAAAATCCTTAAAACAAAGTATGATTCTGTAACTTTAAGAAATGTACTTAACATGAGACCAACTTTTTTATTGTTTTGCTAGAGATGAATTTTCATAAAAATTGAGTCGGGCGGTCAATTTAACAAAAAATATATTTTATATGGAATTTTTGCAGTCGAATTAAATAATAGAAATAACAAAATGAATTTAAGTGTGATTTTTTTTTTATTTTCAGAAATCATTCTAATTTGGCTATAGCTGCAGGTCTGTAGCTCCCGGTCTGAAAAAAAAATCGGATGGACGACCTGGGAGCTAGTGCCTCCTAGTAAAAAACTGCAATTTACGGCGCACAAAAAATTGCGCTAGTTTTGGAGTGATTAACCCTATTTCCAAACACATTCTATACAAATAGTTGATTCCAAAAACTTCCTCGGCCATTTTACTAGACATCATCACTTTACTTGCCTCTGATATGCTTTTAAACTCCATCACCAGCCTCCTAAAGTGAAGTGGTGCAGTTTGTTTACATTTAAAAATGGCGACTCTCGAGCTCGACGTGAATTTAACATACTTCAATTTCCGATGTCGGTAGTGTGTTTACGATGAAAGTTTGAGGCAAGTAAATTACCGATATCAGCAGTAAATTGAATGAAGAATTTAATGGTACTAATTTTTTCCACAGAATGTTTTCGGAAATAGGGTTAATAGTCCAAAACTAGCCCAATTTTTTGTGCGCCGTAAATTGCAGTTTTTTACTATGGGAGGCACTGCATGTAGCTCCCAGGTCGTCCATCCGATTTTTTTCAGACCGGGAGCTACAGACCTGCAGCTAATTTGGCTATTGACCCTTCATTTAGAAAATTGGTATCAATTATACTTAATTTTTAAAAACAAATATAAAGACAAATACATTTGTCAACTACTTTCAAATAAATAAAAATTATGTTTTTATCACATGATTAAATTACAATTTATTACAATTTGACTCATCTAATTCTTAAAAGTTTTGAATGTTAGTTAAAAATCTAAGTTTAAAATATCTTAGGACTTTTAAAATTGTTTAGATATTTTTTCTCTTTTCAAATAGAATTATTTTGTATATTAAAATTATGATTGTATTTAATTCTATATATTGTATACTGCTGATAAACACTCTGTCTCTTATTATCAATTTGATTTAAAATGCACATGGGTCCAAATGACACGGGCCGAAAAGATCAGGGGTAAATATAAGAAAGCACCCTATCACGTTGTTTACGAAGTAAAAGTAGTTGGTTTAAAATTACTTTTGGTTGTAGATATACTTATCGCTCGATGAAGGAAGTTTTGTTTCTAAAAGATCAACATTTGTGCAATGTCAACATTTGATATGGAAACAAAATAATGTGTTTTACAGGCTAGTTTATTTCAAAAACAAATTGAGTATGTAGGCCTAACTTTCGCATGTGTCTCGGTGCAAGTGTATTAATCCGCTGAAACCCAGACATATTGTTTGCAATAAAATATGAACATTATCAAAGACATCAACCATTTTGTATCTGCCAACTTGTTTTGTTGAGGTACAGTTCTGCTCGAATTGGAAGTATGTCATTTCTTTTTCTCTTCAAACACAGAAAACTTTGCACTCATTTCCGCAGATGAGTTGTTCGGCTCCTTAAAATTGGAACTTTCCGGTCGTACAATCCCTAGATGGCTTTCGAGCTTCGCTCGACGCCATAAAAAGATGCATAGATTGATGTTCTTAACAATATTCAACTTTCAAAATTTCGTAAAATGGCCCTCATTTTCTGTCCCAAATAGCTCAAGAACGTACGGTAACGAATTTCTAAACACTTGTAAAACAAAATGTGTTTAATATTGAAAGACCTTTCATTTGATATCAAATCAAAGTACTGAAAGTACTGTAAGACGGTGGCGTCGTTTGAATGTGGCATATTACATGTATGATAATTATTGTCGTCGAAAACCCGCGGCCAGTATCGCATACATGTACTATATGCTTAACGCTTACATGCACAACTGGTCGTGAGTTTCCTACATGGATAACTATGTGGAAATCGTAGTTGTGTAATCTTAATTTACACTTTACAAAAGCTACGTCTTTTGGCCGTCGTCTTTGGGGGAAAACCCGTAGATTTATTTCAGTAGCCTTTGTAGTATAGAAGTTTGCATATATATATTTGTATTTATATCGTTTGACATTAAAATCCGTTTTTGGTATGTATTTTGTTTGCCCCAGAATGCCTCATTCGAAATGTGGGTTGCCACCACATAGTGAATGAATAAAAAAAATTCAAAGCGATTTTATCACAATACGCCCAAATATTTGATTGTATAAAGAAGGGACATTTGTGAGTTTTTTTCTTTAGACCTTTGGGTTGACCCCGCAAAGGGGAACAACTTTTGAAAAGTGAGGATTGGACTATTGTGCTAAAAAGGTATTGTAGATTTTTCAAAGTAACAAGAACAAATAAGGCTTTGGTATGATAAAATACTTGTCAGGTTTTTACTAACTATTTGGGCATACATGTAGTATGTTTATTTTCCCTCTCGACAGCATTTTCCCTCAATTTCTTCACAGGGAAAAAGTTGCAGTCTCGTGGGCCAACACACTTACTTTAATTTGTCTTCATAGCCAGTTAATACATGTAGGTGTATAGAAAACGGAATGAGTTTACAAGAACATGTTTGATAAAACTGGAAAATGCTTTTGGAATGCACGTCATCATGAAACCGCAGAGTCAATCAATATTTTATCTTCGACTTCGAGTGGTTTATTTCCATTAGCTCACAACAAAAGTGAATGAAAATTTGAAAAGAAAAATCATACAATATTCAATCGCGGCAGTTTCATTAACCAACGTTTTAAAGTACATTTGTTCTATTGTATTTAGCTGTAGATTTATTCAAATCATTTGAATGAATTCGGGATAGTCACATGTATAATTATTTTATTGCTTCTCAGTACACTTTAAAACGCATAATTTACTTGCTACATTTAACTTTTCTAGTATAAATACAACAAATATTGATTAATTATTCACCAAAACATTTGCTTTACATAAGGTCATAATCAGTTCCTTTGTTTGAAAATCACATATTTGTTTAATCCTGCATTTAATATGCGAAATTTTTAAGAATCTTTTTTATATTTTCATTTTAAAAAACCCTGTGTAATGTCAGGAGTTTTGCACTAATATGTATAACTTTTACAAGGTCTTCAAATTTGCATCCGATTTGATATTTTGAAGTAAAATAATACTGTTAATGGGACATGTTGGGACATGTCCATAATATAATAATAGCATACAAGCAAAGGACTTTTCATTATAAAGTTTGACCTATGACCTCTAGATCATTTGTGTACAAAGGTATGTCTACTTTATCAAAAAAGGACTCAAAAGATATGGACCCTGAAAAAAACTGTTTATAATTATACATGTTTATTTCCAAAGCTGTGTGATGCTTGTCCATTTCTCCATCCCATAAAATTAATGGCAATATTGGTAAACTATTCAGATTTAAGCAAAATGAGCAAAGAAATAAATAATGTTTTCAGGGATCTGTTTAATTTCTCCAGGTCACGAATAAAACAGTAGTGGTAAAATGAAATCTAATGTTTTAACAGGATAAATCAGTTTTTAAAACACAAAACAAACAAAATTCAAGTTGAACGCACGTTTTTCTGAGCCGTACATCTGTGTATATTTTCATTTTATTCGTTGCATGTACTAGACAATAGATCTAGGGTTCGCAAATCTCGGCAATATTTCCGAAAAGCTACAGTTTAGTAGCTCAGTAGAATACTACAGTCATCTATGAAGCACATTCTAGCATTGCGTTGAGTGATGACACTATCTAACCGGTGTGTATTTCAATTGCGATTCGCAACAAGATTCTGATTGACGCATTTATATAGACCCACCCATTTAAAAAAGCATGTTGAGAACATGATGCTAACACACGGGAACAAATGCTGAAGAAAGCTCATAATAAAGTTGTACTCGCGAGTTAAAAATTACAGAGTTTATTTGAGAACAAACGGGGCGATGTTTACGTACATGTAACAATTAAAAAAAAATAGCAAGAACGGGCGCATATGGAGAAAAGTCACAGATCGTACCTTGCTCATCGTATTACGTTATTCAATTTACTGTGAAAAAATTCGTCAGAAACTGTTTAGTGAACAAATAAATGTTACATTACCTTTCACAATGTACCATACATGTACATGTATATGGAATATCGCATGAGTTGAACCGATTGTTTTTCCTCACAAAAAGCTAGCGCTTGCTGCAAAATGGAGATTCACGGGTTTACACGCCGTGAAATCCATAAGACGTATTACAGCATATATCTTCGATTCCTTACAACAAATCTGTACTAAAAATTTTTGAAACATTGTCATCAGGTCCGTAAAATGACGGAGTGTGGTGTGTTTATATACATATAAAACTGTGTGTGAAATGGCGACTCGATTTGCACGTGAGTTTTACAATCCGAGGTCGATGAGCGTGTTTGAGAGAAAGTCATTGTAGAGCGTCAACATCAGTAGTAATTATTGTCTGATGAATATTGAGGTGTATGTAACAAAATTAATGATTCTACAGACTGAGAGGGTTATAAAATAAGGTTGATCACAGATCAGTCCAAAATTGAACATGTTTGTATAGTAAATTTCAAGTTTTTTGCATGTTTGAAACACATGCACACTTGTAGAAGAAAGTGTGCCATTGATCGGTTGAAGTTCAATAAAATGTAATTTATGTAATATTCATTGTCAGTATATGTTGTGAATTCTTTGGAATAAGCTACAACAAAATAAATACTGCCTCAACTTAAATTGATGCGTTGAAAATGATTGATCATGAATTTATCTATGAAGCATAATTGCTGAAAAATGAAATGGCAAACCCGTTTAAATAGTGTGTTTCTGACAATTGTTTACACCATAAAAAAGACATGATTATTGTGAGAACTCTTGGTCAATTATCGCAGCGATATAATTTTTGGAGTCCTGATACTGAGTTAAACTTCACATCTGACAGTTGGTGCATAAGTTATCAATACCGCGTAAGCAGACAGGGACACGGCTCATTAAAAATAAGACACAATTTCATAAATTATTTTTATGTATGTACAAAATAATTAGCAGCTATAGTGCTTAAAATATCTAATAAGATGTAAATTAGTTCTCAAACTGAAATCGACAATCGGTAAAACATCGCCAGTAACTCTGCATACCTAACAGAGTTATCGTTCCTAATCCGCTAGGGTCCCCGTGAGAAATACCCTTCCGGCCAGGACGATAGCAATAGACAGTGGCTATTTATAGCCACCGTCTAAAAAAGGAGAGCTTCTCAAATCTTCGTTGACGAAGATCAAAGGCAAGGTTATTTCACCTTTTAGATCGGATCACTTGGAATGGAAGCGTCTACCTTGGACTATCAAAATAACATAAAGGTCAAATGAAAATCCGTTTGTATAAAATGCTTCTTATCGCTACTCATCTGAAACCATAATTCACTTACAGGCTTCTTCAATCTATTCATACCAAAATGATCCGATACCCCTTCAAGCAGTTATTGCCCCAAAACTTCCCAAGCTTCAATAATAAGCCCCCCCCCCCCCCCCCCCCGACTTCGTCTCGGTGATCTAAAACACAACAACTTTTCGGAACCATTCATCATAAGGAAATCGGACCTTCTGGGATTGAAGCGTCTACCTTGGCCGATCAAAATGACATTCATTAAACAAGAGGCCCATGGGCCACATCGCTCACCTGAGTAATACTAGACATAACAAAATCAGCTAAATACATGTAAAAACCTACATCAAACTTTGAACCTTTTATGTGCCCAAAGAATTATCCAGGTCCACAGTCTAAACAACTGAGAATCAACAAATGTCAATATGATTACATATTAGTAATATTCTATACTTAAAGGTATATGTGGCGTATTTTTAGTGAATAACAATAATAAGATCTGATTATTTGCTTCATTTCTTTACTTAAAGATAGGACTTTCAAACAAATTACGCTTCATAAGTCAATCGCATAACAAAGATACAAGAAATCAAAAATATATTTTTTTATTTTTTACCGGCACGGTAAAAATACGAAAGATTTGAATAACCCCGCCTTTAATGGGTCACGTGACATCCATCTTGGTCTATCAACAAGAATGGCGACGACGAGAATGATAGGTATACCGTTAAGTTTGACAGATTTGGCAATGAAAGAAAAAAGAGACAGACTGACAAGGATAGGAACAAAGGGAAGATTGTCATCGGAGACCATGTAGATTGATGGAACAGGAATTAAAGCCAAATTAAACTTAAGTTTCCATGATGAAGTTGTAGGGGTTTTGCTAGTCAGGTTCGTGCTCCATGTGTTCCGTGTCTTTACTTTATAAGTTTTAAACCACAAGTGGATTTTCGTTTAGAGGAATATTTGAATAAAGAATAAATAAACATTCTCAGTACATGCATCCCTCAGGGAGAGGGGTATTTACTCCGTTTACCGTGTCGATGATGCTAAAATCGTGTTTCGTCTTTATTACACGTAATCAACAATTTATATCGTTCTACATTAATGAATATCGGAATAATAATGGTTCGAGTATCATCTGATATAAGAATTATCTAATTTAAGACATGAAAAACGTGATTCTAATTTGTAAACAAACTCTTCTTCCATCGCGTTTTCAATGCTAGGTTTTCCCGCACTCATGCGCAGTGGCGTTATAAATGGCGAATAATATTAATATTAATCAGACGTGTAGCAAAGTTTAGAGACAAATAACTAAAGACAGAACATGTTTTATGGGTCTAGAGTTTGTGAAACGTCTAATTATAAGAAGCACAATGTATATTTTTACTCGAACTCATGTAAAAATTTTACTTCAAATACGCCACATATACCTTTAATATTTTTTAGAATGATCAAATGATAAAATCTATTTCCTATGTAAAATTTCGTCACCCCCCCCCCATTTTATATAATCATCTTTTATTATTTGTTTTTTTAAATTTATATATATATATATATATATATATATATATATATATATATATATATATATATATATATATTACATTACACTACCTGAGGATGCTTCCACTCAAGTAACAGTTTTTCTGGCCAATTGGTTCTTGATAAAAAGATCTTTTAAAATATTTCTCTATATATTCTAAATAAAAATTCGACCCCCAATTGTGGCCCCACCGTACCCCCAGGGAGCATGGTTTGTACCATCTTCGCTAGCCAAGGGTTTTCGGTCCACTCTGCTCCCCATAAACCCTTGGCAGATTTCATTACGAAAACTCGTTGATGCGGTGGCGCTATCTAGCGAGCAACTTGAGTTGCGCCCCTTGTATATTTACATTTTAATCGAATGAAACGGGTAATATACATGCTACGGCATAAATACAACTTGAAAACATGTTGACTAGCAAGAATAGGAACATAACTAACGATGCTATTAAATGGGAATGATACAACCTACAGTAAAAATTCAACCCCAATTGTGGCCCTACCCTACCCTCGGGGATCATGGTTTGAACTTGAATCTACACTTGATGATGCTTCCATGCCAATTACAGCTTTTCTGGCCAATTGGTTTTTCACAAGATCTTTAAAGATTTCTCTATATATTCTGGCCAATTGGTTCTTGAGAAGATCTTTAATAAAACCAACAAATTTTTAATATTTCTTAATTATCTCCCTTTGAAAGAGGGCGTGGCCCTTCATTTTAACAAACTTGAATCCCCTTCACCTAAGGATGATTTGTGCCAAATTTGGTTGAAATTGGCTCAGTGGTTCTGGATAAGAAGTCAAAAATGTAAAAAGTTTACAGACGGACAGACAGACGCCGGACAAAAAGTGATCAGAAAAGCTCACTTGAGCTAAAATTTATTGATTTTTCATATCGCTATTGTTTAGGGTGGTAAAGCAAAACTTTTTTTAATGAATATAGTAGGGTTTCTTAAGGCCTTTCAAATAAAGTCCTCCAGCCCCCACCTTGAAATAGTTATTGTCCTTATTATATGAATTGCTTCCTATCGCTACTCCTCTAAAACCGTAAGACAGAGACTTCAACCTTTACCAATGTCTTTGGTGGACTTTAAGGATATTTCAATTTATTCATACCAAACGGATCCGATGTCTCCTTTAAGCAGTTATTGCCCTGAAAGTTTCCTAATTTTGTGAACAAGAGGCCCATGGGCCACATCACTCACCTGAGGAACAATGGGTATGATAAAATCAGCTTAATGGAGTCATAATAAAAACTATCTGGATAATGTAGTATAATACATGTAGATCCTGTATATTTTCCACTGGATATTCTTATGTTTATTATCATTATTCCCTTTTCTAACAGGATGATTTTTTAGTAATATCACATGTTGAGCATTGCAGCTCTGAAAAAGATCCTAAACAATTGTTTATAAATGGGATATAAACCTACATCAAACTCTGAACCCCTTGTGAGACCCAATTGTCCAGGAATCATCCAGAAGCCAAAATCTAAACAATATTAAATAATCACCTGGCTGATTAGTTTCTAAGAAGAAGATTTTTAAAGATTTACTCTATATATTCCTATGTAGATATTTGATCCCCAATTGTGGCCCCACTCTACCCCTGGGGGAAATGATTTTCACAACTTTAAATATACACTACCTGAGAATGCTTCCACACAAGTTTCAGCTATCCTGGCTGATTAGTTTCTGAGAAGAAGATTTTTAAAGATTTACTCTATATATATTCCTATGTAAAAAGTTGACCCCCCCCCAATTGTGGCCCCACCCTACCCTCGGGAGTCATGATTTTCACAACTCTGAATCTACACTACCTTAGGATGCTTCCACACAAGTTTCAGCTTTTCTGGCCAAATGGTTCTTGAGAAGAAGATTTTTAAAGATTTACTCTATATATTCCTATGTTAAAAATAGACCCTCCGTTGTAGCCCCACCCTACCCCTGGGGGTCATGATTTTCACAACTTTAAATCTACACTACCTGAGGATGCTTCCACATAAGTTTCAGCTTTTCTGGCCAAATGGTTCTTGAGAAGAAGATTTTTAAAGATATACTCTATATATTCCTATGTAAAAAGTCGACCCCCCATTTTGGCCCCACCCTACCCCAGGGGGTCATGATTTTCACAACTTTGAATCTACACTACCTGAGGATGCTTCCACATAAGATTCAACTTTTCTGGCCAAATGATTCTTGAGAAGAAGATTTTTAAAGATATACTCTATATATTCCTATGTAAAAAGTTGAAACCCCCATTTTGGCCCCACCCTACCCCAGGGGGTCATAATTTTCACAACTTTGAATCTACACTACCTGAGGATGCTTCCACACAAGTTTCAGCTTTTCTGGCCAAATGGTTTTTTAGAAGAAGATTTTTAAAGATTTACTCTATATTTCCTATGTAAAAATTCGACCCCCCCCCCCATTGTGGCCCCACCCTACCCCCGGGGGTCATGATTTTCACAACTTTGAATCTACACTACCTGAGGATGCTTCCACATAAGTTTCAGCTTTCCTGGCCTAACGGTTTTTGAGAGGAAGATTTTTAAAGATTTACTCTATATATTCCTATGTAAAAAGTCGACCCCCCATTATGGCCCCATTCTACCCCCGGGGGTCATGATTTTCACAACTTTGAATCTACACTACCTGAGGATGCTTCCACATAAGTTTCAGCTTTCCTGGCCAAATGGTTCTTAGAAGATTTTTGAAAATTTTTATTAATTCCTAATTATCTCCCCTTGTAAGAGGGCTTGGTCCTTAATTTTCACAACTTTGAGTCCCCTTAGGCTAAGGATGCTATGTGTTAATTTTGGTTGAAATTGGCCGAGTGGTTCTTGAGAAGATGTTGAAAATATGAAAAGTTTACAGACAGACGGACGGACGGACGACAGACAAAATGTGATCAGAATAGCTCACTTGAGCTTTCAGCTCAGGTGAGCTAAAAACACTTAACATCGTAGACCACTTGAAAATGAAAAGGTGACCTTGTCTGATCAAAATGACAAAGGTAAATTTTTTTTTCACTTTTTCTTTTGACATTATTTTTTCATGAAGCAACGCAGGGAAAGCAGTTTATCAATTCTATTGTAACAGATATGTTCTAAACATAACACATAATAAGGTGGAAAGACCTCTAATTGTTTGAGAACAATTAGTCTACTAGTTTCTAAATTTATTTTTACAATGTACTAATATAAAGAATTGCTAAAGGTATTGAAATTTTGTAAGCACATGCTTACAAGGCTTCGATGCAGCTATGCCACTGGCATGCATAAACCTCTATAGGTTCTATAAATATATATAAAAATAAATAGTTTCTATCATTTATTTGCCATATACAAGCTCAGTAGACTCTCTGGGCTGGAGTCATGGTTCCCTTGATGTACAGAGCTCTGACATTTTGCCAGTTCTTTTTCAGCAGGGAGACCAGGAAGTTAATGGCCAGGGTGATGTTTCCATACAACTCTTCCTTAGTCATGTTCACGTGCCCAACACATGTAGCCAAGCACAACACCTATGAAGTATAGAACAAAGAGGTACTTCTTCTGTCTCTTTTAGCAAAAAAACCCAAATTTCTACAATTCACATGCAATACTTCTATAAAATTGCACATTAGAATCTTAAAATCATACAATAGATTTAAAGGGGCATGGTCACGATTTTGGTCAATAATTATTTTTCCGATTTTAATGTTTACAATGCTTCAGTAAGGCATTATTAATATGAAACCAAAATTTGAGTGTCATTCATAGATTTATAAGCGAGTTACAGAGCTTACAATTCTTCGCTATGTAAACAAACGTTTTGTTTACATTTTGAATATTGAAGTGAAAATTATAGCTTTAGACCTAAAATAAATGTGCTAAACATTAGGAACTATTTCTTTATGCTTAAAATGAATCAGGAGATAGACAAATCAGCTTGAAAAAGATTTTTTAATGGTATATTGAATGTATGCAAACAAAACAAGGCACGAGCCTTGTTTACATGACAAAGAATTTTGAGCTCTGTATCTTGCTTATAACTCTATGACTGACTCTCAAATTTCATTTGATCATTTGAAATGTATTTCTAAAGCTTTGTAAATAATAAAAACAGAAAAATAGAATTTGACCAAAACTGTGACCATGCCCCATTAAGTCTTAAATGCCATTACCGTGTAAATTGACAAATTAATACTTATGCACATATGCATAAATCAGGATTTTGTAATCTATTCTACTACAGTATTGCCGAAATCAAAGAAATAGTGATCATATGATCAGACGAACATAATGAGTAATATCAGATCAGAAGCACATACATGTATTTAGTCACTCCAGTCAGGGGTGAGACTGAATGTCATCATTTTTACAAATGATTTCTAATCAGTAATTATAAAACTGATTTTTAGAAATGGCCGAAATCCATTTTTAAAATAATGATAAAAAAAATGGCCCTAACTATTTGGAGTTTATTTTAAAATATAGATTGACCTGTTAAAAATAAATATGACTGTAATTCATAATTTTTTTTATCAAATTGGTAAGTCTGGGCACACTTAATTATCTTATTTGTTTTACGGGGTGCACTGCTTTATTTTGGTTTCAATTATGTCAAGATGTTTTTCTACACATTCTCTGGCAGGGTAGTGTACTCGTTTTTCCCCAGGCCGTTTTTTGCATAGTGGTACCGCCATGCATCACAGTGCTGCCATGCTTCTAGCTATGCATGCTTATTTTAAATGAATTAAGTATTTTTTGATTGCCCCTCGTATGTACATTACATAGTTAGTAGAAATGACAATAATCAGCTACAGTTAAACTTCGATATCTCAGACACCTATATCTCAAATACAATGGATATGTCGAAGTGATTTGCAAGTCCCAACCACTTATTTTTTTTTTTAAGTATTTTACCATCTCGAATACTCTGATATCTCGAAGTTTTTAAATAGTCCCATCTAGTTGGAGATAACGAAGTTTGACTGTATTTTTCAATATGATGGATTTCAGTCTCACCCCTGACTCAGTTATTAAAACTGTGTTAATATCATGTCTTAATTCCAGTCACAATGTAATGAAATATATATTTCTAAAAGCTCAATGCTGTTCCAATGACCTCAACACATTTGCACTCATGTTCTTAGATAAAATTAAGTGTACTAGCAATAACTGCACTTTTTTGGAATTATTTAAAAACCACAAAATGAGCCAACAATAATTGGTACCTTTTTAAGCTGAAATTTAATGGTGCCCTTTACTTCCTCCACTTTCTGTACAAGTGACTCTTGATGAGATACTTGGGTGGGAAATTTTCCAGCTCTGTTAAATCCTGGACCACAGATCTTAGGAATCTGCTTGATCAAGGAGTCGGAGGCAAGAAAAGCATCATACTTCTTAGCTAAAATAAACATACAGCGTTACATAAAACCCACGTTTCCACCACTTTTTGTTTTGTTTTGAACAAATACAAAACATCATACCCCCTAAAATTTTGTAAATTGACCAAGATATTTGCATATTCATTTCATAAAACACTGTAAAATAGAATAGAAGTAAATATTTATGGAAATGTTTTATTTAGTGCATGTTTCGCAATTCTAACAAGGGCACCGCAAAGCGGAGCACCCCCTCGCGAAATGAAAATATTGTGCGGGGAAATGCATTATTAGTGATAAACATGTAATTGAAGAGACCAAATATTTAACTTGTTAAAAGCCACTTTGAATTAAAATATTTGTTTATTCCTATTACCGTGCACGCTCTGCATGGGGTGGATTCATGGGGGTGGGTGCATTTACGTGGTTGTACAATTCCTCCCATTAATAGCGAAAACACTACATACGTGTTAAACTTTAGTAAAGTAGTTTTATAAATTCTCTTTATTCAGTGACAATTGTGACATACATTACGCATGTAGACAGTTAGCGTAGGCAAAAAAAGATTCATATAGAAAATGAAACATAGCTAAGATCTCAGACTGGCGATTTATAGTTTGCTCTATGGGAAAAATTCCAGTTAACATGCCGTAATTTTAACCCCAATATTTTAAAAAGAGTAACGTATCTACATTTTTACATTTACCGATTTACATGAAATGAATTCCCAGTTAATCATGTTGACATTGAAAATGAAACGTAGAAAAGATCTCGGACTGGCAATTTATTAGTCTGCTCTATGGGGAAATTCAAGTTAACATGTTGTAATTTTAATCCCAACATTTTAAAAAGAGTAACGTATCTACCTTTATACATACATTGAACTATTTACATGAAATGAATTCCCAATTAATCATGTTGACGATATACGTCAAAGTTTCTTCTGAATTATGAACATGTTCTTCGAATTCGTTAAATATAGCCCGACATTCGGCTCAGACACTGCTTGTTTTGATTAAATTAGAGTGAACTTAATCTCTTGCTTGCTTCTGTTTTCACTTTGGACATCCTTTTAACTCCCTATTTCTCAGAAACGTTTGCTTCCTACCTTTACAAGGCCTACTACCAAAAATAAAGAATCATGTTGTTGATTTGATATGTTAACTTTCACGAACCGGAAGTCGAACATAAAATTTCTCTAAGTGTTGTAATTTTAACGACATTTCAAAAAATATTAAACAGAATTCCTTGAAAATGAATAGGGTTTGTCCTTTAACCATGCTTATGAAGTGTACGAAGTTTGATGAACATACATGCGAGGGTTTTCTTTAAATTTTGCTTAAAGGGCTGAAATGAACACACATACATACACACACATGCACAGCAGCGATGCTATATCCCCTTCGCAACAAGTTGCGCGAGGGGATAATAAGATTGAATGATCAATGTACTGACCAAAATTGACAACGGTTGTACATGCAAAATACTTTATAATTATTTCACTAACCCAATTTCTTGATCAACTTTTTGTCCTTATTTAGTTTCTTAAGGTCATCAGCAGTCATACATGGCAAGTTGTTTGCCTTGGCCTGGTCACAGTGAATCTGGTCTCCCAGGATGCAGATCTTCATTTTAGGTCGTGGAACATTCCTCAGTCTACAACCGAAATGTACAAAATACTACTCACGATATTTGCACAATTCTCATTTAAACTTGACAATTTCTTAAAACCCCACCAATAATCATTTATTTTCTAATCAACTTCAAATTGAGGCTTGTACTTCCTATTATACTTATGGTAATTAATTAAAGTCTTTCTGAAAATTCACCCAAGCTAAAGACACAGTGAAATGCGACACTACAACTCTCATAATGGGACCAATACCCCAGCATTGGTCATTTCAAAGGTGGCAAATGTAAATTATTTTAATCAAAATAACTAAAACAAGAGATGATTGCGAAACACTTACACCCCCCTCTTTTGGAGAGCTCTGCAAAGGAAATTAATGAACAGAAACTGCAAATAATTAGAATTTTTTTAAGTCCAAGGGGCATAACTGTCAAAAATTGTTCGATTGTATCAAAAATTGAACTTGAACGATTTTCTTATGATAAATCTGTATACCAAATTTCAATTCAGTATGTGCAACCTTTGCGAAGATAGTTTTTGAGGACTGACCAACCAACAGACAGCAGCAAAGCAATGTGCCCTCCCTTCTTCGAAAAGGGGGCATGATAATTGAAAAACAAAGTGACACATGGATAAATTAAAGACAAGATCCTTCAAAATTGACTCAATTTGCCAAAGTAACAATTTGGTTACAAGCTGAGATCATTTGCAATGAAACAATAAAAGAAAATCCAATAAATGAAATGCACACTGCTTGAAATAACTACAGTGGACTCCGCTTAATATAATAGTTATTTTGTCTGGAAAATTTTTATATTAACCGGACTATAATAATAATAGAACCCAGCTAGATTTCATGTGTATAAGCTATGTGCCTATTCACGTCATGTATTATTACTATCTATTTCTAGACGATGTAATTTCCACAATACTTGGAAGATTTCTTCTAAAACTTTACTTTTAATGTTTCAAAAACGTTAATTTAATAGATAAAGTTAACTATTACAAGCTGGGAAAATTGCAAGATCCACTAACATGCTTCTGATGGGTTGACATGCGTTCATTTTGTTTTCTTCCTGTACTTCCGGTTTTGACTAAATCTAATAAGGCATTCATAGTGATGGGCAATCGGACCAAAAACTATAATCGATTATCGGAAATAATCGGACACATGTAATCGATTAATAATCGATTATAATCGGAATTATCATCCAATGTTAAAAGTGTAGGATATTTTATAAATATAGAAGAGTTACAACTATTAACCTATGTCGTATTTATTGATTGCTTCCTTTGATCATGTTGATCACAGTTAAATAATTCTGAATTTCAAGTAATGGAATTTAGTTTATAATGTCTCCAAAAAAAAAAGAAGAAAAGTTTTAAAATCTACTAAAATTACGTTACACCTCACCACCACCACCATCTATGTGGTTTCTTAAACTAGGGGCGTTTAGGGAACTAATTCAATATCCTATAATCTTCTGCAGTTTTTAAAAAAATGATTTATTTGAAATAAAAAACGGCTTGATAACTATAAACATCTGTGAATGTTTTTGAATATTGAAATGTAAGAGTATTTTTCCAGACATGCAATTTTTACAATATTTGTGACTTGCTATCTAACTTGATTTTTGTTTGAGGGTTTCTTTTTAATTAGTAGAAAATAAAAAAAACTCCAAGGTATTTGACATTTTAATTCCTGAGGATGGATAAATAACCCAATCTCCTTTATTTCTCTGAAAATTGTAACAGTTACCATTCACGCCCATACTTGCCAACCTCCAACATGTGAAAATCTGGTCATGACCAGATTTGGAAAGTAAAAAATCTGGTCATAGCGCGTAACGACATTCACGACATATTTACCATTGCATTTCAAAGGTATATACAACAGAAATATATATGTGTATTATGATGTTTATACAAAAGAAAAATGTATGTGTATTATTTTATCACAAAGAAGCATTGTAACAAACTTTTGCTGATTTTGAAGTTTGTAAAGTGATCTGACACAGAAAATGATATGTTGTGTTCAGCTAAAAAATTTGCAAAAAAGAGTTTCTGCTACATTAACCTTGCTTTTGAACCCTGAAAACGATGGCATAAAATTTTCAAGTGACTTGAAAGACTTTTGTGCATAAGCATATTTTACATGACTTAGCATTTTAGAATGTTTAGTTAGATCATTTTTTTGAACCAGGTCCAATATTCAAATGTGCATTACATAGAAAACAAAAAGCCTCGTTTTTCCCTTGATTACTTTGTTTTACCCATGGGAATTTCTTCTCCAAGATATGTTAATAAGTACAAAGATATCGTTTTCTTTTTGTTGGTTTTGATTCCGCTTGCCCTGATAATGACCTTTACCTATTGGAAGCCATAGCACTTAATGATTTAAACCCTCGGTTTGTCAAAACAACTCGCAATAATAATTAACTCTCACCTTATAATTAACTAAACATTTTCCTGTTATAGCCATCGGCATTGTTTACGTAAATCCAAGCTCAGCTTGGGTGGGTTCATAACTGGAAGTCTACCGCGCAAGGTAATTTACGAACCAAATCCGGAAATCGGGAGATTTACGGGTTGTTCGACAAAAATCGGGTGAAAAGCATGACCCGCCGGGTCATAAAAAATAAATGGGTGAAGGGTTGAAAAATCGAGTGTGACCCGATGAAATCGGGTCAGTTGGCAAGTATGTTCACGCCATCAACTACCGCCATTTTGTTTTTCTTGTTTATAGATCGGGTTTGACATGCAGAAAATAAAATCTGAACCAAAAACTGACTAAAATCCGGATTATTTTTTTTTTGTTAGCAATGTCGGTGACTTTTATTTTGAAATCGATTAGTAGCATCGGGGGTATCAAAACGATAGATAATCGATCATCGGCGACAATCTTTTCATCACTAGGCATTCATGAGACAATTTGTTTTTAATAATTTCTTTCAATAAAAATCTAATAAACAACAAAACCTATGCAGAACTTCCTTATTTTCTTTCATTTTATTTAACCCATTCTTCCTATAAAATAAAGGCATATTTAAAAAAGACTTTGTTACTACTTAACTTCAGTACAAATGGAAGATCATGTACCATATGTTAAGCAGTGTAAAAAATCCCATTTGTTAAAAAATAAGAGGCATTCACTTATTCAAACTGTAAAGAACTTCTGTATACAGCGATGTCACTTGACAGATGCATAGGTAAAGTACCCAAGCCACGTGCAGTGAGGCATGACTAATCCCAAGTGGCCAGCACTGTCGGTAAATTTCAAAGTGATTTGGGAAGTCAGAGTGTTTATATAAGCTACTCATAGGGGCTAGCTCGTGAAAAAAGTGTGAGATTCAATTGACAAGCATGGTCTTTTTTATTGTATTAAGTGGGGTGCACTATTTAAGTTATTATAATAACTGATGTAAAATACAATGATTTATTAAGAAATGGTTTTATGTTTTCAAAAACTATTATATTAATCGAACTATAATATTAAAAGGTATTATATTACACAGGTTCCTCTGTATAAACTGTTAAAGAAAGTCATTTTTCTATATTCTGGAATTGTCCGGTTTGTAGTTTATTATGGAAGAAAACAACCAGATACAAACATGTGGGCTTTTCTTTCTGAAACCTCCATCTGAAAATATTTTTGTTTAGAAAACACCAGAAATCAGTAGCTATATAGGTTTCCCAAATGACGAGACAATGTCCGATTTTTGTCCAACTTGATGAACAATGTACTTCTCAAAAGCATGAGAGTGTCACAATAACACGGGAAAAGTTAGGAATGTCTTTGTATGACACTATTTCTGATATTTCAAGCATAACACATTCACCCCTGCGAATGTTATTGTCATTTAGATTCAGACCACGTGATTTTATTTGACCCTTTCAGTTTTGCAGTAAAAATCGTGCCTCGTGTTTATAGTCTATTTCCTAGGATCTAGGTACTTGTAATCAAAAATAAAATCTAGACATTTATTGATTTTAAACTTTATCTTCATTAATTGGTGGATTAAATGAGTTCTAGAAATAAATGTCACAATAGAAAATCTAGGTTTTTTTCTGCTGTTGCAACAATTAAATCAAAATTTTGAAATGGCGACCGAAAATAAGTTTTGGTCATCATTTAGTGACCAGACAGTAAGTGCAACTGACAATAGAGGAAAATTTATTCAACAAAATAAGCTCACAATAGCTAGAGGAAAAATAATTTTTTTTTGCTAACTTTTATTAATTCATTAATGTATTTCAAATATTAATGTAATGAAAATTGAAGTGTCACTTGTTGAGGCAAAAATTATATGTTTCCAGTTTCCCGACCGACCCTGATTTCATACTCCAACCCCAAGACTTTTTATACCAAATATGGACTGCCAACCAGTTTGGTTAAACTAGTACAGTATCCACTAAGCACAGTTAAGGACCATAAAAACTTAATCAAGCAGTTCAAATATCAAAATCACTCCCCTTAAAAATATTCATATGTATCTATGGAAGATCAGATAGTAGATCAATTTTACCATTTAAAAATAAAACAGTCAATTTTCGACAGTGATCATGCACCATCTTCCCAGTTGTTTAAAGACCCTGGGTTAAGGTCTCTCTTGACTTGTCCTTCAAAGAAAACAGTCAGTATTTCGACAGTAAAACTGCCTTCCCAGTTGTTTTTTGACCCTGGGTGGGGGTCAGCATCAAGTGGCACTACCTTTCATTCAGAATTAAAACTGGAAAGAAAAAGAGAGTGTAGCACTATTTCAAGATCTTAAGTTCATTTTCACCAAGGTCTTAATAATGAATTGAAAGATCTTTGAGATTTGTTGTCACTTAAGCATGTATAAATACCTGACTGTTCCAGCAAAACGTCTGTCCTTTTGAGGATCATAATTCTTCAACACAATCTGGAGCTCAACGGACTGTGTGAATTTTCTCGGCTTGTCCTGAGAAGCTTGAAGTATAGCACTGATGGAATCGTTCAAGTTGTCACGATTTATTTTACTAAAAAAAATAAAAAAATATAGTAATTCCGTTAACAAGTTGCATTTTAAAAATGTGGAATGAACGTGTGTGCGTGTATATATATAACGTTATTTATACACAAATTCTGTGAAATTAATAAGTACCATTAAATTCTTCATGCATTTTACAACTGATATCGTCTCTTTACTTGCCCAAGACTTTTTCTGGAACATGCTATCGACCTCGGAAAATCAGGTTTGTTTAATTTACATTGAGATCAAGAGTCACCATTTTTACATGTAAACAAACTGCACCACTTCACCAGGACTCACGCTGCCCATTGCAAATGCAACACCCATATTTCATTGAGAATCACCCTAGAGCCTTTTGTTTTGATTGAATAATTTCTTCCAAGCGACAGTCTGTAGCTGGACTTTACACTTGACTGACTTTAGAAAATGACACAGGAAGCCACCTGTAAGCAGGGTATACACAACTGTCTATAAAAATAATAGGCGATTTTTACACCTTATTACAACTAATGTGATTTGTAATGTGTTTCCGGTTCCCCGACCGACCCTAAAATTTATGAGCGACCCAAAACAATTTATTGCTATTTTCCCCCGGAATTATAAACACCTGTAATTTGCCAAATATGATACACTTTAAAAAAAAAATATTTATTTGTAAGAAAGGGGTGCGAATTATACACCCTAAATGGCTTTTGACACGTTTTTGTTACAGGGGAAGCGGCTTACATGTACCATTATGAAATTAAATGTACAGGTCTACTTCTTTTGTTTATCATTTATTTATGCTTAAAACTAATGTACACTTTGATAGAGCGTTTAATTGCTTAAAATGTTTTGCGGACCACCGAGTTTTCGTGAAGACTGGGCAAAGAAATAATCAAAACACCCATGATAGAGTGTATACCCCTGTTGTCTGCGATCAGTAACCAAATTGAGCAGTTCAAGGCATAAAGTCACAAGTTGAAAAAAAAAATTAGCCTCAGAAAAATGACAGTGTATTTAAAACTTCATGCATTTCATTTAATTTTTAGGACCATTTTCCCTGCAAACTGCAATGGTCTTAAACTGAAGATTACCGCTTGGTTTTAAATTTTCGTGCGTATTATTCATCCTAACTACGTTTTTGTTTTCCCCCTTATTGTGCGAGGAGGGGTGGGGTGGTCTTCACATTATTGACGCATATTTTATTCGGCCAAATACAGAACAATTTCTGTGTTAGAGAAACACTTACATTAGAATTGCTTCAACTGTGATTTTCCCTGGAGAAAATAGTGTGGTGATTGCCAAGCTTCTATATCATAATTGTCTAAAGAACTTTTTGGTATAGAATATTTCGTCAACTTAATTTTAATTAGCGTTGCTTTTTTAATGGCCAATGGACATTGGTATTAATATGAGTGGTAATAAACTTGAGATTTTTGGTATAATTCTGATAATTAACATTTTTGTGAAAAACTGCATATAATTAGCTTTATTATTAAGCTATATAGCTTTTTCAAGCTATATAGCTAAATCAGGAGATTGTACTCGACCTGTTTACTGGTCTGGTGATGTTTAAGACTATCAGAGGCAAGTAAAGAGACAGTATCAGTAGTTAAAAACATGAAGAATTGGTACTAATTATTTTAACAGAATTTGTGTATAAATAAGGTTAACTAGTCCAAAACTAGCACACGTTTAAATGTGCGCAATAAATACACAATTTCTTCATCGTCCATCCGAATTTTTACAGACGGGGAGCTACAGACCTGCAGCTAATTTTTAAGTTCTTATCTTCTTATCTGTCGTTACTACATCCTTTCAAAATTTTTAATTTTTATTAGCGATTAATTTCTGAAAAATGACGAAAAGATATAAGCGGCAATAATGGGTACTCGTAATCAAAGGTCATGGACAGGGTTTGTTGAAGTCAATATTGACGAGAATGAATTAAAAAAAAAATTCTGAAGTTATATTAATGAACAGTACATAAAATTGCCTCGAAATTTTTGCATGAAAGCTTACATAAAGAGAGTAATAGAGAAAACTTGTGTATTTTTCGGCTATAATAGGTATTCGCACGTTGTACATAATCAATGCCCCTGAATTTCATAAAATTCCCCGAATTGAAAGTACAAAAGTAACGTTTCTCTTCTTTAATAACTTCTTCCAATTCGATCGCTTAAATATCAGAAAAATATTCCCCGATGATTGAAGATTTTTTTCACATGACTATTACTCACCTCATCTTGCAAGCAGTACGTGACGAAAAAGGAAGTGGAAAGGAAGTCTCGTTCGGAGTTTCTCGCTCTCAACGCTATTATACGAGACTTCAGCCATTAGGCCTATGAACAAAAAAGAAAGTACTACAACACCATGGGTTACAGAGAAAAGTTTGTGACATAAGTGGGATTCGGAAAGTTTAAAGTATGGTTACTGCGGAAAATACACAAATGGTCCCAACAGAGGTACAACCATTAAAACAACTGATTATGTTTTGTGTCGAAGTGTCATGTATAATCAAGATACTTGTATGTAAAGTAGAAAAGTAAATTGGCTATATAAGCGAACATTTCTGAGATTTGAATTGAATACGTCTATTCCTACGATCATTTAAGGGTAAGCTTAACCCTTTTTTTAATTTTAGAAATATCTATAATTTAAATGATTTTAAACTGATTAATGTTATTATTATTTCGAATTTTCTCTATAATAACAGATAACAATATTTCAGGTGGGTATAAATGTAGTCCGTGACATATGTCTCAGACATATGTTCCATTTACTGTTTTGTCAATATTAATTAAACTATTTGTCTTTTGAGGTTTAAAATACATTGTAATGAATTGATAGCGAGCGAAGCGAGCTCTAAGAACCATACAAAGAATAATCTTACCGTGACCAGGCTTCGCTCAGGTCACAGTAAGAATTCGTCCCATATACTTGCAATGTAGCAGCCGCGAAGCGGATCTGCTTCGTGTCGATTTTAAGTCTGTTAAAAATAGTATGCAGGGTAAAAACACATTTTTATACATAACAAACCTTTTTGAACATGCATATGTAGTTAAGTCCACAAAATATCCATTTTATGTGCCGTACGAAGGCATTTTTTTAATATACACATTTGAATTTGCCTGCCATTTTGTCGGAAATAGCACTTGGAATGTCTCAGATTTTATCGTTAACATGGCGACTGTAATCAGCGATTTTTCAAACGTGATTTTAAAAGTTGAAGTGATTTTGTTCAGAGACATTTATGTCTCTGTTTTGTTGCAAAAACAGTTAATGTGGTAAAATGGGATTATAAAAGAGCAATATTGAAGGTATTTGAGACCAATTATATAAAAATTTAGGTGAGATACAGTGCGATATAATTTTTTTATTTGCTACGAAGCGAGTATATGAGATGTTAAACCGGGTCCGTAGGACATCTGTCATTTGAACGATAGAACATTCTATCTATAAGAACCAGTGTTCGCGGGAAAAAGAAAGAGCTAAACCTACAGATTCATTAAGAAAACTTTTTTTTGGCTACATCCCATAATGCTCTCGAATGTTTCAGGAATTTATCAAGGCTGTTTTTACTTCCAATAAATGGTATCTTTCCCCTCTTAAAATGCAGTATGATGCAATAAGTATTTGTACAAAATGGTGGCGTGTTTATATCACGCTTCGCATCGTTACATTGAAAAGGGGATAAACTGGGTCATAATTAGAATTGGGATTTCAGTAGTTATTTATAGTATTCTGTCATCAATGACGTTTTGCTTTTTCGTCTGGATTTGTAAACAAATCTCAGACATCGAAAGTAAAATGGGTCGCAGAGGAAAAGAATTAAGCAATGACGTTTTGCTTTTTCGTCTGGATTTGTAAACAAATCTCAGACATCGAAAGTAAAATGGGTCGCAGAGGAAAAGAATTAAGCAATGATGTAAAAGAAATCGCTCAGAAATTATTTGAAGCAGTTAAAACCATCGATAATGCAGGGGCTGACAAATACATTTATAAGCACTTGCCCTCGGGCAAGTGGCTAGGCAAAATTTACTTGCCCTACATCAATATCTACTAGCCCGACCAAATTCTTTATTGTGATTAAAAATAAACAATACACATACCGTACGATGTTTTTGCCCTTTACTTTAAATTTTTTCACTTTTAATACTCTTCATAATATATAGTTTTGATTTAACATCGCTTCCTCTTGGTTTTCTCAAGAATGTGTTAAAAAATCAACGCATTACAAATTGATATTTAGTTGGATTTGTTGTAAAGGTAAAAAACAAAACATTTCATTTGGGTGTCTTCATAATTTCTTTTACCTTAGGTGAATGTCTGAGATAATAGGTGGCAAGCGCGAACACGTGTTCGCGGCCATGGTTTCATTAATTAAGGCTGCAGAGGTGTTAAAAATAAAGATGAAATGAATCTTCAGTGAGTTGTTTAATTTAAACTAATTATATATAATCATATTAGGCCTACTCTGGTAATATTTTAATTTTTAAAAAGTTCTAGACTATGATTACAATTAGCGAGTGATAACAGGCACACATCTATTTTTAACATCAGTTAAATGAAGACGGTGTACACAGCTTAAAGAAGTTGATCATACAATAAACAGCTCAAATTGATGTTAATTGCCATTTTATAAATATTTATCTATTAACAGATTATAATCAAAACAGTTTTTGCAATTAAATTAAACGCTCTAACAAAGATTAAATTAGTTTTAAACATTACGATAAACAAACACAAGAACAGTAGTACTGAATAACAGTAGAGAGAATTTATTTCATTATGATAGCCCGTGCTGCACCTGGAAAAAAAACATGTCAAATCCTATTGTAGTGTATAATTTAAGCACCCTTAGATCATAAAGAGTTTTCTAAAAAAAAAAGTGTGTATTATATTCGGCGAAATACAGTATTTTCATTTCCAGTAAATGTTCTGCAGCAAGTTTAAAAAGTCACTTGCCCACGGGCAAGTCTCTACTGGTTTTTTACTTGCCCGATCGGAAAAATCACTTGCCCCGGGCGTCGGGCAATCGGATTTGTCAGCCCCTGGATAATGTGTAAAATACTTTGCATATACAATATCTACTGTTGGGAGCTTAAAAAAGCATATTGAACAACGGGGCTTGATAGAAAAATCCCCCGAAGAGGAAGGACCCCTATGGTTACAGCAAGGGACTATAGAAAGTTAGAGCGGTTAGTAAAAGTTAACAGAAGAGACAATTTACAAGACATTACATCAAAATTCAATGAGAATAGGGAAAGACCAATATCAAAACATACTTTGCAGTTTCATTTGCATAAAAATGGGTACAGTCTCAAGATCAGTGTCAAAGAAGAAAATAATTGTTAAAGATGTGAATTGTCGGAAACGTTTGTCTTTGTGCCGTTAAAAAACAAAATCCGACTGTAGAGAATTACTAGAAGAAAGTGATCTTCTCGGACGAATCTAAGATAGTAGTGGGGCAAGATTCTCGTGTGTATGTGTGGAGAAAGAGAAAGAGAGGCGAGGGCTGGAGACCAGATTTGGTGGGGGCACAGAAAACCAAGCCATGTTACCAAGTGATGGTCTGGGGGTGTCTCACATGGCATGGAGTCGGCACTATTTCTGCAGTAGACGGTAACATTAATGCAATTAAATATCAGCAGATACTTAACGACAATTTGTGGCAGAGCTCGGAAAAACACCTCGAATGTATTAACATCACAGGATGTTAGAATTTTATACAAAATGGAGTCGCTTCCCACTAAAATAAGTATCGGCTAGACAGCCTTTCGTGGTATATTTTAGGTATATCATTGACTTTAATGAAGCCTAACTCACATTTCAACAAATCTTAAAATGTGTTGAACTTATATCAAGTTTTATAAAAAGGGGGGTTGTTATGGCTGCCTAGGTAATACATTCGAGGTGTTTTTCCGAGCCTGTTGGAAAGGCCAGAAAAGCTGCAATTGTCTGTTAGGAATGTAAACACGCCGCCATTTTGTACGAATACTTATTGCCTCATACTGTAGGTGCAAAAATTCCCCTTTTTCAGAGAGAAAATTCCCAGATCAAACAGAGAATATTAAACTAATAGATGTGTATGTGATTGGTAACTATGCCAGAATTTCCTCAGAAAGAGAAGTTGAAGTTGCTCTCTGTCTTCTGAGTACACAACTGTAAATTAATGTCAATGGCAAAAGAATGATAGTAAACTAATTTAAAAATATTTTCACTGCCTGAATTAACCCTGTAGTGAGTAAAAACTCACAACAAATCTATTCATCTTGTACGGGTGATGCAACATAAACCTTACATTATGCATCGGAAATAACCAAAACTATGTTTATTACTTTTAATTCTGATATCACTGCATGTAGCTGATAACATTTTATTAGTTAATACATCAGCAATAATTGTTAAAGTTATTATAAAACCGTTTGTAAAGAGTTATCTTCAAAATTAACATAACGTCAGTAAATGGGTCAAAGGGTTGGACTAATACCCTAAATACACATAAATAAACTTTTTCCTTTTTTCCGAGTGTTAAAAAACCCCATTTAACTCATAATTAATGGTGCCTTGAGGTTTGAAGAAACATTTTGAGTAGCGCACAAGCTTTGGTAAGACCCATTCCTTCGTACTGAGTCAAGATTTGAACGTGTGACGTCAAAGTGATCTCGCGCTAGATTTCCTGCGATAAAAGAGGTGTATCAAACAACTGTAATGCGTGTACAATAGCTATTTCAGTATAAACTATGATACATGCTTTAGAAGATTTGTGGGTTTTTAGCTCACCGAGATGAAGTCGGGGGGGAGCTTATGCTATACCCTCGGCGTCGGCGTTGTCTTCGGCGTCCGGACCTGGTTAAAGTTTTTGTTGCAGGTCCTGTATCTAACTTATTACTTGTCCTAACTTCACCAAACTTGCATAGATGGTGTGTCTTACGATACTGATGCACCTGACAGGCTTGAATGCTGAATCTGAGCCATAGGTTTCGGATGCTGGATGAGGTTAAGGTTTTTAGAGCTGGTTAAAGTTTTTGGAGCAGATGCCCTCTGATGATTATATCTTAGTTACTTCTGGTCATAACTTCACCAAACTTGCATGGATGGTGTGTCTTATGATACTGTTGCACCTGACAGGATTGAATGCTGAATCTGAGCCATAGGTTTCGGATGCTGGATGAAGTTAAGGTTTTTTTGAGCAGGTTAAAGTTTTTGTTGCAGGTGCTGTTTGATAGGCATTTCTAAGTTACTACTGGTCCCAACTTCACCAAACTTGCATAGATGGTGAGTCTTATGATACTGATGCATCTGACAGGCTTGAATGCTGAATCTGAGCCATAGGTTTCGGATGCTGGATGAGGGTAAGGTTTTTGGAGCAGCTAGGTTAAAGTGTTTGGAGCAGGTGCCCTCTGATGATCATATCTTAGTTATTACTGGTCCCAACTTCACCAAACTTCCATGGATGGTGCGTCTTATGATACTGTTGCACCTGACAGGCTTGAATGCTGAATCTGAGCCAAAGATTTCGGATGCTGGATGAGGTCAAGGTTTTTAGAACTGGTTAAAGTTTTTGAAACAGGTGCCCTCTGATGGTTATAACATAGTTATTACTGGTCCTAATTTCACCAAACTTGCATGGATGACACTGATGCACCTGACAGACTTGAATGCTGAATCTGAGCCATAGGTTTTGGATGCTAGATGAGGTTTAGTTTTTTATACCCCCGCTCCGAAGGAGAAGGGGGTATACTGTTTTACCCTTGTGTGTCTGTCTGTCCATCGGAACAAAAATTTCTGTCGCATTTATCTCAGCAACTATTTATCGCAGATGCTTGAAATTTTAACACACTGTTTGTTAAGGCATGCCATATCGTGGGATATATTTTTGTACCAATCAGACGTCAACTTCCTGTTAAATGACGACTTTGCTTTTTTTTTAATCAAAATTTTCAAACAAATTTTCGTCAAAGATTTCTCAGCAACTATTTATTGCAGATGCTTGAAATTTTTACACAGTATTTGTATAGGCATGTCATATCGTGGGATATATTTTTGTATCAATCGGACGTCAACTTCCTGTTAAATGAGGACTTTGTTTATTTTTAGCCAAAATTTTCAAACTATGTAAGCATCCTCAAATAGTGTAGATTCTAAATTATAAAAGCTGTAACTCTCGATCTAATAATGGGGCCCCAAGAGGGGTTCAAAGTTTAACATAGAAATATAGAGGGAAAATGTTTAAAAATCTTTTTCTAGAGAACTACAATGCTTCAATTTGTGAAATTACTTTGCAAGCATCCTTAAATAATGTAGATTCTAAATTAATAAAGCTGTAACCACTGGACTAATACTGGGCCCCATGAGGAGTTCAAAGTCTAACATAGAAATATAAATGGAAAATGTTTTTAAAAGTTTTTCTCAAGAACTATAATTCTACAGTTTGTGAGATTACTATGCAAGGATCCTCAAATAGCGTAAATTCTACATTTGTTACAGCCAACCATAAACCTCGGACCAATACTGGGGCCCCAGAAAGGGGTTCAAAGTTTAAAATTGAAATAGCATATGCTACGAAATAGAATGTTACAAGGAACTGCTGTTCAGGTGAGCGATGTGGCCCATAGGCGTCTTGTTCAAAGTAATGTTACGAAATGCATTTCTCACATCCCAATACATATTCCCTGTTGCAATTAAGTCACATAAACCATATCAATGTATTCTTTGTTTACAATTGTTGAAGATATCAGTGAGAAATCATCCCGAATTTCCTCAACGGCATTATTGGTCAGTTGTTTCATCCTATTTACATAATGATGTATTGTTGATTTCATGTTTTTTATAGTCACAAATTCCAATGATTGATTTGTTATTATACAAATGATACAGGTTATTTCCTTGTTACAACGCTTTTATTCACACAATTTACTTTAATTCTCTGTTGTAAACAATGACAGGTATTTGCATGTTGACATGACATCACAAAAGTGATCTCGATGCTAATAAATAGCAAGCTCAGATGTTTGCACAGGCAGTTGGGTTCTGCACTTGTGCAGATCTGCCACAGCAGAGCAAGATCTAACTTAAAATTCTGGGAATGGCAATTATTAATTTTAGTTAATACGGTGCTACTGTTTAGGCGAGTAATGCAAAGTAACAATTTGCCAAAAAATAGAGTAAAACAACTAATTGAAAACCATATTTTAGAATCAGCAGAATGTTTTATTCATCTTCTAAAAGATCACATTCTTGAAATACATTTTACCTGTTCTCGGGAGAACATGATATTGGTAGCCATTTGCAATTTATACCGAATTGTGGGTACGAATTTGACAACAAAATTTTCAGTATGTCAAAGGGAGCAGTAGTCCGAAATTTCTCTTCACCCAGGCATTATCGTTAGAGTTCGCAGTGCTTGCAGGTGCTTTAATTGTTAATTAGCTGATGAAACGTTGTTAAATTAATAAGTTTATTATATATTATAAAGTTAGCAAAATATCAGGCATGAGGATTGCAGGAACAGGACTCCTGCACGGTTTTGCAGAATAAAAAATTACTTTATAAGGCCACACCAATTAGATTTCTTGTTCGTCGGACCCGCGCGCTCGTATTTTAACAAAAGTGCAAAAATAATATTACTATAAATTTCCCGCATCCGGAAATTTCGTTCCGTTTCCCGCTCTAATTTATTTTTTACTTTATATCCTCGGTCTCATTTGCGTTTAGAAATCACCAGAAATTTACTAATCCTTAGTAGTAAGAGAATAAACGTTGATTATCTTGAATAAATACGCTGTTTTCGAATCTCAAAGCTGAAAAACAACAGAAAACGATGTGTTCTACTACAAGCACTGCCATAAATACGACTTTCGATGTCTTATCGACTAATTTAAACTATTCGAGAGACTTTGTAATTGAAATGAGGCTGACAGCATTGATTGGTCAATATACCAGCTCAGTTTATAGAAGAAAAACATTCGAACATTGGAGTTAATAAAATTTTGGATACGCTTGGATGTAAGTATATACAAAATCATAACACTTTTTGAGATTCCTTTGGCTCTAACCCCCTCTATTACATACTATTGCATTGCATGTGGGGAAGACACACACACACCCACTATCTAAAATATAAAGCAGGGGTTGAGTCAGAGGAATATAGAAATAATTTTATAGAGATGACTAGTACGTTATTTTAATTGCGTTTTTTGGTCTTAGAATTGACAATACACATGTACATTTACTATATCTGATCTAAATTTCAACACAGGTTTATTGGTAGAATACTAATGATGCCAACAGGTCATATTAATTCTCAAAGTGAAGTTGGCCATCAAAATATAGACTTATGCAATAATCAAAAGGGTTGGAACATTGTCCTGTGCGAAGAATGTGGCAATTACATTTACAACAACAAAAATTGACAATAGACCAAGTAAGTGATATTGTGAACTATCATTATTAGATGAAATAATGAACAATGTCAACTTGATTATATTGTTGCTGTGTAACGATATTTATAACTACTGTGAATATGGTATATTTCATTTAGAAGGAGCTTCTTCAACAAATAAAGATGGAAGATTAACTTCACTTCTGGTGTTTCCCTTGTTCCAGGAACAAAGATTTCAAAGCTTGGTTTTAATGGTTAGAAGAGCTTTAGCCTGCTCTTGAGATGTAGACACCTGCTTCTTCAATGCTTCACTGAGACATTATCTTCCTCCTATTTATATTCATTGTGAATCAGTCAAAGACTTTCTGTATTGTAAATTTGTTCAATGTTTTGGTTATTATTATTTATAGTTATGATCACACAAACATGAAAGACAAACTACATCTATAAGCCTTTTGAATAAATAGTTTGTTCTCATCCTATATTTATTTGGACTTATTTTCTATTTCACATATAATATCATATAAAGTCATGTATGTAACAAACAATATTTTCAAAAGTTTAATTCAGTGAAAAACAACCTGTCAATAGGTTATAAATATATTGTTGATCTACAATAACTGAATGCAGATAGATGGAAATCATTTAATGTTTGATATTTCACATGATTATTTAACTTTATATAGATTTTTAGTCCTTTTTACTATAAAAAATAAAAAAATATATAATCGCTCGCTCCACCTATTTTATGTACCGCCTGGAAATTATGTCATATCAAAATAATAATATTATAATTATCAAATTGCTCGCCCGCCCCTTCTTTTTTAGGTCATTTGTCCGAAGAACAAGATATTAAATTGGTGTGGCCTAAGGGTTTTGATGTTTATGATTACCATATGTACATCTACACATATACTTGGTCTTTTATTGCTTTGAACGCGTACACCCATAAAGTATTTCGTTTTTTAACAGTATTAATCAACTCACATCGCTAATCAGCATCTTCACTACTACAATTATTTTTTATAGAATGTCTGTGTAGCTGATGAAGAAAAGATTTTATGTATTGTCCGGGACATGCTAGATACTGAGTGCCATGGGATACGCCATAGCATAAACCTACCAGCCTCAACTATGGTGAAAGACATGATATCTCAAGTGGCAAAGCAGTTTGGTTACATAGATGACACAATTGATATAACCTATGAAAAGCAAACTGGAGCTGAGATACACGAGGTAGGCATTGTATCATTGGATACAATGTTAAGCGATGAAAAAGAGGTAGATTTAGAACCCAAAAGAGGTAGCATTACGAACGATAGCTTTTAAAGTGCTAATATATGTAGATAGGGTCTCTGATTACCGTATTTTTCGAAAATTAGGTCGATCCTGTTTATAGGGCAAAGGAGCCTATTTTGAGCAAAAAAATAAAAAAAGTATAAATAGGTCGACTTCGAAGAATTGGTCGAAAAATTACCCCTAGTTTGAATGAATAAATGGTTAAAACCAATAACGTTATTACAGAGTAGCCTTTAATCTTATTTTACAGTTTGTAACAAAAGGGAAATAAAATGCATTTCTTAAATTTACACATCGTAAGAAAATGTCCGAAATTGAATCAAAATTTTTAAGATCACTTCCCTGCCATGTGTACAAACTGGTGTTAACCGGGGATAGTAACCTAGCCTGGAGGCATGAATACGGTAGCACATGCAACCTTTTGTCTTTGTTGATTGAGGCTAAAGTAACATATGAATTAGGTCACCTGAGTTTTCATTTCACCCGCTAATGGTTACCGTCCATCTATCGTCAGTAATTATTCCTCAAGATTTTTGGATATATCCTACGGTATGGCTTTAACAATGTGTACATAATCATGATAATCTTTCACACCTCTGTGTGACTTTTTACAGAGTATATACCGGTACACTTGAGTCAACTTCTAATCTTATTGAAGCCTGCAGGCATGGGTAGCAAGTGCAGAGAGTACAAAAATGTATTAAATCTTAGAAAATCTTCTTCTTTACTCCCACACATGTGGGAAAAAAAAAATAGGGTAGGGGTTCTTAATGCATGGTGTGGTCAAAATGGTCATTTAGTGTTAATGTATATAATGTTTAAAAAAACATCTACTGACACAGATTAAAAACTGACTGCATATTTAGAAAAAAACATTAAGCTGTCATCTTTTCACCTACATGTAAGGCAAGGGTTATAGCTGGGGGGGAGGGGGGGTTACATATTTGTCCTATTATTTTATTCTGCTCAGGAATTTCAATGAAAGAATTGAGTAAATTCATATATTTAGAAAGAACAAGAATGAAGCTGTCTATCAAAGTGAGATATTGTGAAAGCAATTTAAAAGAGTTCAGGCAGTTAATGGAGTTATCTTTCCTTGCTTCTTCATTATGGAGTTATCTTCCTTTGCTTGTTCATATTTAGTAATTTACATCATTGAATAAAATGTCATTAAGAAGTTGTATGGTCAGAAGAGTTATTCAAGTATTTTTATCATTTGAACAAAAACAGTTTTTGAACTTTCTAAATAAACAAATAGACTTGTTAATATTAAAGTAATAATTGGCTAACCTAAATCACTGATAAGCAGTACAGGTAAAATGATTTTATATATATATATACACCAGATGGTGATAACAAGTATTGATTGTTTTTTTTTAAAATGCCCACAGGAGAGTTTCTGTCTGCACCTGGGGATGGGGGATGAGAGGTTGTTTTAAATAAAACATGTATACTAGCCACCTTGTTTTAGTATAATCTCTGAAAACATATACATTGTTCACATAAAACCTATCTTGAAGGTTTACAAATATGGGAAAATTATTTTCTATCATTGTCACGCACCTTTTCAATATCAGGTCATGCACTCTATTTTTATAAGTTTTTCGCTAATATTATAGGTTTCATAGTCCTTTTTAAAAGATTTTAGGTAGGGAGGTGGTCATCATTACAATATTATAATTTGTCTACTCCATAATGAAACTTGATTAAATGCATACATGAGACTTCTCGACAAGTTTTTGTATGGGCTATGGTACTCAGGTGACCGTTAAGGCCTATTGGCCTCTTGTTATTTTCTATCAGAGTCACGCATTTTTTCAATATCAGAGTCAATACCCCTGGAGATTATGATTTGAACAAACATGAATCTACAATACTTGAGGTGAGCTTTTCTGATCACTTTTTGTCTGGCATCCATCTGTCTGTCTGTCTGTCCATCTCTAAGCTTTATACATTTTCGACTTCTTCTCCAGAACCACTGAGCCAATTTTAACCAATCTTGGCACAAAGCATCCTAAGGTGAAGGGAATTCAAGTTTGTTAAAATGAAGAGCCACTCCCTCTTTCAAAGGGAGATAATTAAGAATTATTAAAAATTTGATGGTAACTTTAAAAATCTCCTTCTCAAAAACCAATTGGCCAGAAAAGTTGAAACTTGTGTCGAAGCATCCTAAGGTAGTGTAGATTCAAACTTTTTCAAATCACGATCCCCAGGGGTAAGGTGGGGACATAATGGGGGGGGGGGGGGTTCAAATTTTTACAAAGGAATATAGTGAGAAAATCTTTTTAAATCTTCTCAAAAACCAATTGGTCAGAAAAACTGAAATTTCTCTTGAAGCATCCTCAGATAGTGTAGATTTAAGTTTGTTCAAATCATGATCCTTGAGGGTAGGATTGAACCACAATGGGGGTTGAATTCTTACACAGGAATATATACAGAAAATCGTTGAAAATCTTCTTCTCCAAAAACAATTGGCCAGAAAAGCTGTCACTTGTGTGGAAGCATTCTCAAGGAGTGAAGATTCATGTTTGTTCAAACCTTGATCCCCGGGGTAGGGTGGGATCACAATGTAAAGAGGGGGGGGGGGTTGGGTTAAAATTTAGAATTTTCACATAGGAAAATATAGAGAAATATCCTTTAAAATCTCTTCTAAAAACATTTTGCCTAGAAAGGTTGTAATTTTGGTAAATTTTAATCAAAATTGTGATCTTAGGTAGAGTGTGGCCACATGGGAACTGAGGAATAAAAATTATATGTTATAATACATGGTTTTACTAATATGCAAGCATCTTGACATATTGTTGATTCTCAATTGCTTAGACTGTGGGCCCTGGACAATTACCAGGGGCTTAAACTTTGATGTAGGTTTATAGATATTTGCTTAAGATTCTTCAGAACTGTAATACTCATTATATGATATGACTGAAATCATCCTGTTACAAAAGGGGCTCAATGTTCAACATTAGAATATCTGTAGAAAAACTTGAAAATCTTTTTATACAGGATTTATTCTACTACATTGTCTAGATATTTTGTATATGACTCCATAAATCTGATTTCATTATGGATATTGTTTCTCTGGTGAGCGATGTGGCCCATGGGCCTCTTGATTTTCAAGACTGAAGAACCCAATTTTTCAATAATTGAAATTAAATAAAATTTTTGTCTGTGTGATTAGGTGAATGAATTTAACCAAACCATTATATTATTCATATGAACATTCAGCATAAATAAAATGAGATTTTAAACATGTTAAAAGAGGGAATTATTCTTAAGAATTTTTTTCAATATTTTGGGTATGGGGTAGGGGTGGGTTGTGGTATTACCATTGCATTTATAACTCTGCAAATTTTTTTTATCCCCCTAATGACCCATTTTTGGGGGGAAAGTCTTGAAAAACAAGAAATGAAAAAAAAATGGTCATACTGAAAAGTTTTTTTCTGGTGAGCCATATGTGGCCTGTTTCTTATAACTATGTAAAAGTGTTGCTTTTTATGAATCTATCTTCTTATGCAATCTCTATTCTTTTTTTGATAGCACATGTACAAACATCTTAAAAATGCTAATTTTATCACTGAACTATGCTCATTAATAAGTGCTTATGATAAGTTCCAAATTTTTTCAAAGGTTTCTCTGGGAAAACTTGAGTATAAGAAACTACAAGAGGTGTGTTTATCTGGAATTAAGAAACACAACTTTACAATTACAGAAAAGGAGGAAACGTTACCACAGAAAGTACAGGTAAGGTTAAATGCATGCTTAAAATGTCCAAAAAGTCTTGTACCAAATGTATCAATTCATGGCCCCTTGGACAAGGGTTCAGCATCTAAGTTGGGGCCAATATGCCTTGTATAGTTCAGATTTATTGGATCTCACAAATCTTATATACTCGCAGCCATGTGTAAGAAAGATTATGATGTCCAGAGAGCGTTTTACCAAATTTGTAATATAGTATAATACCATATTTTTGATCAAATGAAATTTTGCAGTAAGGTATTAATGAAATGTAAAATGTTTGGTAAAATTTAATACTTAGTCTATCAGACAAAATATTACGATCCATATATACCGACGAATACAGAAGAGATCAATCATCCACAGAACACAGAGCCATTAGATCTATTTTTGAAAGCTTAAAATATGTATGTTTATTTAATCAAATAAGTTTTAGCTCAACGAGACAAAGTCAGGGGGAGGTGTCGGCGTTGGCGTCCGGACCTGGTTAAAGTTTTTGTTGCTGGTCCTGTATCTATGTTATTACTTGTCCTATCTTCACCAAACTTGCATGGATGATGCATCTAGACCTACTTAGGGACTTGAAAGACTTGGATGCTGAATCTGGGCCATGAATTTCAGATGCTGAAGGAGGTTAAGGTTTTTGGAGCTGGTTAAAGTTTTTGGTGCAGGTGCCCTTTGATAGCAATTTCTAAGTTATTACTGGTCCTAACTTCACCAAACTTGCATGGATGGTGTGTCTTATGATACTGATGCACCTGACAGGCACGAATGCGGAATCTGAGCCATAGGTTTCAGATGCTGATATGAAACCTATATGATATAATATATGACCTAAACGATATGATATAATATCATTTTTTGTATATTATGATATGATATTGTAGCATAATATTGTAATACATAGTAACTGTATATTATGATACAATATTGAATAATATGATAAACAAACATCCATAAATCATTATCTATATCAGCGGGTTTGTTGTATAAAAAAAAGAAGATATAAAATAGCATGCATGCATAAAAAATTGTACGTCCATGTTATTTATAGTTGTAAATGTCTTTCAAAAATGTAGTGTTCATATTTATCGATAAACATGAAATTGTTTATTGATAACACAGGAATTGTTTTGACTTGATAACGAAAGTACAATGACTGCATTTGCAAATCCATTTATTTTTTAATATTTACTTAAATTAAAGTTTTATTCCTGAGGCCTAGAAAAAAAAAAATGGATTTTTGATGGAAAATCGTTTATTTCCGTTTTTATCTGATTTGGAAAAAAAAATTACTCAAATTTTTGGTCACAAAAACGCTTGAAGCAGTTACTCTTTTCAAATCAGTGTAACTCAAATGTTTTGTTTCAAAATGGCTGTATGTTACCATGTGTTGTAGATTTTCATAATGCTCTCATCGCTGGCAGAGGAAGTATCTGATATATAAAATCATTTTTGTGTTTTTTTAAGACTAGCTTAATAGTCAAGAATGATATTAAAAGTATTTCTCATTTTATACCATTCAGCAGTGTAAGTATCTAACCGGCATGTATGGAGACTGCAATATTAAAGGAAAAAAAAAATTGAAAAAATAAAAAAAAATCCGACCAACCGACCCTACTTTTTTTTAGCATGAAAGCGGAAACAAATCATTATTTTTTTTAGGCCTGAGCCATTGTTTTGCTTTAGGTTTTTATAGTCGGTCTTTTAAGCGGGATTTTATTTTAGGACTCCACGTGCTTCGCCTTTCAATCAGTTTAAGTATAGTAGTACAGATCACGCCATGCGCCGCATGCAACTTGGCTCCTCCTACATAGCTAAAAGAAAATTATCAAATGAAAACGTTTTAGTTTTATGTTTTCTAAAATCCTTATTTTAAATAGTGCTCCTATTAAAAATGATTTAACAATCATTTAGTTCGGACTTTTTGATTATAACTCATGTACTGGTGATCAGAGTCTCTTTCCCTCGCTGTCGTATTTTTTGTTACTAGATAAATTCTTAAAATATTTATCACTTTAAGCATTCAGTTCTTGATTGCCGGGTATTTTTCCGTGTCCTGTTTACAAGTTTGTGAGTAAAAAGGCAAATGAAATATAAACAGGTTAGCTAGCATTTGTAAAACGTCAGCTAAATCGTATGCATATAGTGAAAAGCGGACACTTGTCTAACAAAATGATAAATATCACCATTAAAAGCTATTGACATATTGTATGTATCCAGTTGTGTACATAATAATTTATCGTAAAAAATATGGTACATATACATTTATATTTTAACTGAATAACAAAAACTAATATATTGTATTACTATTTTGACTATACACGTATACACGTGATATCATTTCAGGTAAGAGAAGCTATGACATGTTACTTATAGGTGTAATCTGTGTATACAAATAAGTGCAGAAAATCAGAATCAATATTTAAATAAATAAAAACCCCTGTCGAAAAACTTTAAAACAGTTAATTTCAAGATTTCTAAACTGAAATTCATTGTTTATATTATCATTAATTGCGTGTATTTTTACATCGTCTATTCACCAGAGGAATTTGATCGGCAACAGTATGCAATAAAGAATGATCATAAAAATTATGAATTTTTCATAGCAATTTTAAACGCATTTGAAATATTTAATGACTTCAATACAAGTACATGTATAAAAATAATAATATTAAGATGCTTGTTTAGATTTAGTGCCAGATCGCTGAATTAACAAACATATATCGGATTGAAGTCAATCAGTTCTTTTAATCTATTGTAATAATTGCATTTGTCTAAAATTAAATATGAATAATAACAGATTATTCAAAATTAAAACTATCCTCCGCTTCCCGGTCGTTTTCAGTGAGTGAACTACACGTTTCACGCAACGTACATGTATAAAAAACGGGAGAACGGATGGAAGTTCTGATTTTAATTAAATTGAAATACATTTGTAATATATCATATAAATAAAGAAAAAAGACTCGTCATAATTACTAACTTGCTGAAGTCTATCGGGCAAAATTTAAACAAAATTATATCGAGAAAATTCAAAGCGTTCAGGCCACGCCTACTTCATTAATAAAGCGCGCAAACCTTTCACAAGCGTGCAGCTATTTTTAGCAAAGCATACCGTGCAAGAAATGAACCGTACCATTCACAAAATGAACCGTACCGTTCACAAAGCAAAACGTACCGTTCACAAAGCGTACTGAACCGAACGGGCAACTGGTGTAGTAGCACTTTTCAGGATCTGTATATATAGCATACTTGAGATCCTGGTTGATCAGAAATTTTGTTTGTTGTTTTACTTAACAAAATCGAGTTTCTCAAAATTAATCAATTCTATCTCTCATACAATACATACATTACCATTTTAATTGCTTATTATTGTCATTGTTTACAAAAGCGATGTAGATCAAAATCAATACCGGATATCTAAAACGCTATATAAAAGTCGAACCAATATTGTAAAATCTGTATTATGACGTAGTGCAATACTCGGACTACTTTAAATCTTTGCAAAGGACATGCCCTGTCTTAAAATTTTAACTGCATTGCTATAATTAAAGGTTTTCTTTAATTTTGAACAAACATTAACATCAATAATGACCAAACTGTTCGTTAAGTTTAAGTTATAGCTGCAGGTCTGTAGCTCCCGGTCTGAAAAAGTAAAGAGACGATATCAGTAGTAAATTGCATGAAGAATTTTATGGTACTAATTGTTTTCACAGAATTTGCGTATAAATAAGGTTAACATGTCCAAAACTCACGTTTTTTCTGCGCAATAAATATGCAAATTTTTCAATGGGTGGCACTGTAGCTCCCAGGTAGTCCATCCGATTTTTTCAGACCGAGAGCTACAGACCTGCAGCTAAGTTTTAGTATGCAATCAATGATCTCTGCATAGCTTTATCAAAAAACGCTTCAAATATCTCCTCTTCTTGCAATTTAAGAATTAGATAACATATTTAATTATTGAACATATAAAGACAGGCATCGTAAAAAATAACTTAACACACTGTTACACATTTTTCCAAGCCTTGTGCAGCTGTAATATTCTACCACGTGTGTTAAGGTCTTAAGTGCGTTTGGTATAAAACATTGAAAATTTAATACTCGGATATTTTTCAGACATTTTTTTATTATATTTTTTAAAATTTTAATTTGATCAAAAATTGAAGTGCCGAATCTGACAAACTGTGTTAGAAATTGGTATGGCCTTATTGACTACATTATCACATAAAGAAATTTGTTTGATAGAGAGAGACGTCCTCTGAGACTAGCACCTCATCATCTGGTATATCCAGTTCATCAGGTTCCTCCTCCTCCTACGTAAATGGAGCCTCCACATCAACCAGCACCTCAGCTGCAACAGAGACTTGTTTTGCCAACCAAGAAAGCTACTCCTACGCTACTGCTGTGATTAAATCTGACACAGGTACACAATTCATATGGCAAATACTGGTCATTGTTACTGTTTGTATTCATAGTAATGGTCATTGCATGTCCTATATTTTTTTCATTGATAGATAACTTTCATACTATTATTATACCCCACACAACGAAGTTGCAAGGGGTATAAAGTTTTTGACCCATCCATCAGTCAGTCAGTTAGTCAGTCCTTCAGTCCTGTGTTTTTGTAAGCGCAACTCCTCTTAAACCGCTGCATGAATTTGTGAAACTTTGTAGGTATTTAGGACACAATGTGTAGATGTGCATTTTATCAAATTTTTTATTCCATTTTATTTCTGGGAATTTTGGCCCTTTTGAATATAGAATTTTTTTTTGTTAAAGACAAAGACAAAGGAATAGATGTGCATATTTGCAGGAAGTTATGCCCTTATCAAATTATCTTGTGTACCGTTAATTAATGCATACATTGTCATTCATTATGTGTTGCATTATCAAGTATTTGGGAAGCACGAGGTATGTGAGCTTGCTTTCTCTTTTTTTCATTATAACAAGATATTCATGGATGCTGTTTTAAAATTTTTAGATGTGGTCATCTCCCCAGATTTTCTTGTGAAATAAGCTTTTCAAAAATATTGTTTATTATCTGCCACATACTACTGTTCTGTGTTTTTAAACAATTTCTTTGGTAATTTATGCATGTATGAAGATAGCTAGCATTGCAGAAAAAATATGTAACCCCATTTAATTTGAAACACTCCACACCTATAATTTTTTATTTTTTTTGGGGGGGGGGGGCGTCTTTGCCTGCTGCCCTTCCCGGTCAAATAGAATTTTTTATTGTTGTGCTAAGAGGAACAAGTAGACCTTTATTACATGTGCCTGAAGGAACAAGTAAAATTTTTGAAAAGGTAAGTAAACTAGTGATAGTGCATGGAAACATCCTTGAAAATTATTTTCAACATCTCATAAATGCTGTTTTCCTTCAATATCTGATAAATCTTCGTTTTGTATAACTTTATAGCTTAGCTGAACCGAAGGTTGAAGTAAGCTTTTCTGATCACATGTCTGTCGTCCATCAGTCCTGTTATCCACCCATTCATCTGTCTGTAAACTTTTCACATTTTTTACTTCTTCTCTAGAACCACTGCACCAAATTTGGTACAAAGCATTATAATGGGAAGAAGATTTTAAGTTGTTAAAATAAAGGAGGAAAACCTTTTCAAAAGGGAGATAATCACAAAACTGTAAAAATAGGGTGTGTGTCTTAAAAGATCTTCTTAAGAACCACCAGAAATGCCAATATTTATACCAAAACTTGTATATATATTAAAGATACTACCGGTAAGTGTTTAAACTGTGTCCCCTGGACCAATATTGGGGCCACAAAAGCTAGGGGTTCAAAATTTATCATAGAAATATGTAGGGGAAATGTTTAAAAATCTTCTCAAGAACTACAATGCTTCAATTTGTGAGATTACTATGCAAGCATCATTAGATAGTGAAGATTTTGAATAGTAAAAACTGTGACCCTCGAACCAATACTGTGGCCCCAAGAGGGGTTCAAATTTTAAGATACAAATAAATAGGGAAAACATTTTAAATATCTTCTCAAGAACTGCAAGCATACAATTTGTAAAACTACTATGCAAGCATCCTCAAATTGTTTAGATTCTAAGTTGTAAAAACCACTACCCTGGGCCAATACTGGGACCCCGAGTGCAAGTTTTTATATAATTTTTTATTATCTCTAAAAGCACATGAGTTTCTAAAATAACACTTCTTCTAAATGTTACTTTTCAATAAGCTTCGGATCATTTTATGTATGGTAAAAAAAGTAAGTCGTTTTTGGTTTTGATTCTGCTGGTCCCGATAAAGATCTCTTCCTTTTGGAAGCCATCGCACTTAATGATTTAATCCCTTGGTTTGTCAAAAAAACTCATAATAATTAAGCCTAACAATTACTTAGCTGTCATCGGCATTGTTTACGTAAATCCAAGCTCAGCTTGGGTTCATAACTGGAAGTCCAACGCACAACGTAATATACAAACCAAATCCGGAAATCGGGAGATTTTCGGGTTGTTCAACAAAAATTGGGTGAAAAGCATGATCCGCCGGGTCATAAAAAATAATTGGGTGGAGGGTTGAAAAATCGGGTGTGACCCGACAAAATCGGGTCAGTTGGCAAGTATATATAAATAAAACTCATCCACATGTAAACCAAATGGGTCAAGATTAGCTTTTTCATGACACATTTTATAAATTACAAAATATAATTGGCATGCTACATTTTCATTCTCCTTTCTGAATTTTACAGAAGGAGCATCAATAACTGATGAACTACCAATAACTCTTTTTGATATATAATTTTCATCATTTTCTGTAAATCTAAAGCTTAATATGGATGAAAAATTTGAGGCTGTAATTCTACCTTTGCGATGATTGAACCATTCTGTATTTTCCCTTTGATCTCTTATGTTCTCTTTCGCTTCGCTCAGCCGAACATAAATTATTTCAAGTTCATAATCATATAAATAAACGAAACAAACGCATAACGAAGGAGGTGACAACATTAGCCAAATTTATTATCATCCATGGAACAGCCAGCCCGGAATATTAAGTATCCACCGCAAAAAGTACTGCATCCTAAAAAGATATGTAGTATGTAGTGTAGATACAAAGTAGTGAAAATTATGACCCCAGGGGGTAGAGTGGGGCCACAATGGGGGGTCAAACTTTTACATAGGAATATATAGTGTAAATTCTTTTAAAATCTTCTTCTCAGAAACTTATCAGCAAGGAAAGCTGAAACTTGTGGGGAAGCATCCTCAAGTAGGGTAGATTCAAATTATGATCCCCAGGGGTAGGATGGGGTCACAATGTGTGGGGGGGGGGCAAAAATTAACATACGTATATAAATAGAAAAAGTTTTAACATAATTTTTTCTAAAAATCACTTGCCTAGAAAAGCTGTAACTTTACTGAAAGCCTCCTCAGATAACGTAAATTTAAATTCTTTCAAATCAAAATCTTTTGGAGTTGGGTAGAGCCACTTTGGGGATTTAATTTTACAAAGGAAAATATTTGAATTATTCACAAAAAATGAAATGTTATGATATATGGTTTTACTTATAAGCAAGCATTTTGATTTTTTCAAATTGTTTAGACTTTGGCCCCTGGACAATTCTAGGGCCTCACAAGGGGTTCAGAGTTTGATGTAGGTTTATATCCCATATATAAACAATTGTTCTAATCAGGATCTTTTTGAGAACTGCAATGCTCAACATGTGATATGACTATGAAATCATCCTGTTAGAAAAGGGACTTGATTATATAAACATAAGAATATCCAGGGGGAAAAAATGGACTTTAATTTATACAGGATCTACATGTATTATACTGCATTGTCCAGATAGTTTGTATTATGACTCTGTTTAGGCTTATAGGATAATAAAAGATTGGTCAGTTGATGCATCTTAGGTCTTAAGATAAGATGTCCAAAAAAGTAAGCTTTTTAATATTTATGAAACTTGTGGCTATTTCTTTGAGTCATTTCTCACACATATTTGGAAGCAATCATCAATCACTGTATTATATTATACTGTTTTTGTGTATTGTGAAGTGGAATATATGAAAATTTTTATGAGTTTTACAATATTTTAGAAGAGTTTCATATTTTAATTAATTTTTATGCCCCTCCTTAGAAGAAGGGAGGGCAGAGGTTGCACATACTGAAATGAAAGTTGGTATACAGATTTATTATAAGAGTATGTAGGTCAAGTTCTGGTTTGGGTATGATTGAGTAATTTTTGACATAGTTATGCCCCTTGGACTTAGAAAAACTCCAATTATTTGCAGTTTCCGTTCATTTTCTTCACAGAGGTTGCTCATACTGAAATGAAATATGGTATATAGATTTATTGTAAGTATTAGAATATGTAGTTCAAGTTATGTTTTGGGTATGATCAAGCAATTTTTGACAGAGTTATGCGCCTTTGAATTAAGAAAATTCCAATTATTTGCACTCTCTGCAAAGGTTGAACAAATTAATTCCTGATATGTCATGAAAAAATGTGGTTTTACAAAAGATGTGATGTAGAAGAATTGTGCAACCTATAATTCTAAAACTTTTTAGCTTAGACACGTCATACTTGATAAGTTGATGCATCTCAGATTGAACCAGTAGATGACCCCTATTGATTTTAAGTTCAAAAAATTGATTTCATTTCCATGCTGCCCATAACGTTTACTCACCATAATAAAAGCTTGTGCACCCTATAATGTATGTCCAAGGGAGGGGGGCGTAATTGTTTCACAAACATCTCCTGTTGAAAGAGTTACAAGAGCTGTTGTTCAGGTGAGCAATTTGGCCCTTGGCCCATGAGCCTTTTGTTTTTAAGTTGTCCTAATTAGCTCACTGAGACGAAGTCGGGGGGGGGGGGGGTACTTATGCTATACCCCCAGCGTCTGCGTCGGTGTTTGCGTCGGCTTCCATACCTGGTTAAAGTTTTTGTTGCAGGTCCTGTACCTAAATTATTACTTGTCCTATCTTTACCAAACTTGCATGGATGGTGCGTCTTATGATACTGATGCACCAGACAGAATGCTGAATCTGAGCCATAGGTTTCGGATGCTAGAGAAAGTCAAGGTTTTAAGAGCTGGTTAAAGTTTTTGGAGCAGGTGCCCTCTGATGATTATATCTTAGTTATAACTGGTCCTAACTTCACCAAACTTGCATGGATGGAGCGTCTTATGATACTGATGCACCTGACAGGCTTGAATGCTGAATCTGAGCCATAGGTTTCGGATGCTTGATGAGGTAAAGGTTTCTGGAGCTGGTTTAAGTTTTTGGAGCAGGTGCCCTCTGATGATTATATCTTAGTTATTTATGGTCCTAACTTCACCAAACTTGCATAGATGGTGCTTCTTATGATACTGATGCATCTGACAGGCTTGAATGCTGAATCTGAGCCATAGGTTTCAGATGCTGGATGAGGTTTAGTTATTTTGGAACAGATTACATGTTTTATAGATAATAGTACTGTACTATATGTATTACAAACTTGCATAGTTGATTTAACTATAATATAAATGAATCGCAGAGGTAGCTTCAGATTCAGAGCCTAATCTCCATTATCAAGGATGCTAAAAAAATCTCTTGCCTCACTCAAACCTGCTTGATAGATATGTTTGTTGTTAAATGATATAACATGATTCCTATGATATAGTATGGTATAATACACTATTTTTATATGATATAATATTATATCATATATTATATTTAAAAATTTATATGATATGATATGATATTGTATCAATTTTTTTGTACATTATGATATGATATTGTATTATAATATTGTAATGTATAGTATTGTATATTATGATACAATTTTGTATAAAATGATATTGTATTATGTAGTATTTTATCACATAATATTGTTTCATATGATATTGCAATTTCAAAAAAAAATATTATTATTATATCATATGATATTGTTTTATTATATGTGATATAGTATCATATGATACGATATTGTATAATATGATATTGGTTTATATAATGTATAATTATATCACATGAAATTGAATTATATGATATTATAATATATAATATTGAATCATATGATACGACATTGTATAATATAATATTGTATTATAAAATATATAAATATATCACATGATGTTGTATTATATGATATGATACAATGTTGTATCAAATTATATTGTATCATGATACAATATCATGTTTTCTATCAAATATGATACAATATCATACAATATAATATCATATGTTACAATATTGTGATTTATTATGTGTTATGGTAATGTATCATACAATACTTTATTTTTTTATATTATGATATTGTATTATAGTATCAAATACAATAATGTATAACATGATACAATGTCATATCATATGTTACAATATCATTTTGCATTATTATTTATTACAGTATTATATTGTATCATATGATTTATATTGTAAGTACATACTATGCAATATTGTATTATATATTATTGTATTGATAAACATTGTATCTTGGAATACTGTATGAAATGAAAATATGATTACAACTTTTTAACAAATGATATACAATATTGTGTCAAAACATTATTTACTGTATCCATGAATATCCAAGATCATTAACTATGATTTTCATATAATATGATAAAGGTGGTCTCATAAAGGTGATGTTTCATAAAGGTGATGCCTCATCTCGGTGAGCTTTGTAATCTTTGATTACCTATGTTTTGAATTCAGTTTCTACATATACTTTTATATATATATGTGTATATCTTTTTTTTAAATACAGTGGACCCCGCTTAATATAATAGTTATTTTGTCAGGAAAAATTATTATATTAACCGGACTATAATAATAAGCGTACCCAGCTAAATTCAATGTGTACAAGTATGATACATGTGCCTATTCACTCTAAAACTTTACTTTTAATGCTTCATAAAAGTTAATTTCATGAATAAAGTTTACTATTACAAGCTTGGAAAATTGCAAGATCCACCAATATGCTTCCGATAAGCATGATAAGTTGACATGATAATTCGTTTTTAATAACTTCTTTCATTAAAAATCAAATAAACCACAAAGTTATGCAGAATTTTCTTAATTTCTTTGATTTATTTAGCCCATTCTTCCTATAAAATAGAGGCATATTTAAAAAAGACTATGTCGCTACTTCACTGCAGTACAAATCGTCAAATGAAACATCATGTACCATACTAAGCCATGTAAAATGTCCCATTGTTTTTTAATTATTTACAAAAACATGAGGCATTCACTTATTCAAACTGTAAAAAACCTCAATAGTACAGCGATGTCACTTGTTAGGTGCATAGGTAAAGTACCCAAGCCACGTGCAGTGAGGCGTGACTAATCCCGTCTGGCCAGCACAGTCGGTAAATTTCAAAGTGATTTGGGAAGTCAGAGTGTTTATACAAGCTTCTCATGGGGGGCTAGCTCGAGAAAAAGGTGTGAAACTCAATTGACAGGCATGATCTTTCTATTATATTAAGCGGGGTCCACTATTTAAGCTTACTATAATAACCGATGTAAAATACAATGATTTATTAAGAAATGGTTTTGTGTTTTGAAAAACTATTATATTAACTGAACTATAATATTAAACAGGTATTATACTAAGCGGGGTCCTCTGTATAACTAAAAGGATGAAAAATTATGTAAATAAATACATTTCATTTGATACCACTCTACCTGACGTTTATTTATTTTTACTTAATAGGTTATGTTGGACTAGTGAACCAAGCGATGACCTGTTACCTGAACAGCCTTTTACAGACCTTGTATATGACCCCAGAGTTTAGAAATGCAGTGTACAGGTAATTTTATCATAACTCTTTTTTGAGATAATTTGACTAAACTAAAGGGGCAAGGTCACAGGTTTTAAAAAAAATGTTACTATTTCAAATCAAAATATTTATGTTGCTTAACAAGGTATTTCAAATAGTCAGTCAAAATCTCAATGCCTGTTGTGAAGTTTCAAGTGGGAAACAAGGCTTGTGCCAAGAAGTTAAAAGACTAATTAAAAAAACTGTTTAATAATAATCATAATAAACCTGCAGGTAAAAAAATCAGTAGGAAAACAAAGCTTTTACAGTATACACAACCTATGTAAACAAAGACATTTCACAAGCATAGTTTGCATAACAAAGAAATGTGAGCTCTATCTCACATCTTGACAACTGACAGTAAAATAACAAATGAATCAGACCCCTTGGCTCGTGAAGATGCACAAAGGCAGAATAAATTTTCTCTGTGAACAATGCTATGAATTGCTATCTTGAGAAATGCAATGCTACAATATGTGACATAAACTATCCAAGCATGCTTATATAGTGTAGATCGATTCTAAATTGTTCAAACTAACCTCCAGACAAAAACTAGGACACCAAGGAGAGGTTCAAAGTTGAATATAGGAATTAATAAGTTAAGATTTTAAATTGTTAAGACCATGATACCAAAACTATTGTTGGGTCTCCGGAGAAGTTAAAAGATCAGTATAGCCTATTAGGAATGTATAGGAAAAAATCTTTAAAGAACTGCAATGCTATAATTTGTATTCATGTAGAACTTGCATCATTATTTTGCTGATAGTGTTTGTATTTTATTTCCAATTATATTTAAATCATTGGGTTTTTTAGCTCACCTGAGCTGAAAGCTCAAGTGAGCTTTTCTGATCAAAATATTTCCGTTGTCTGTTGTCGTTGGCATTGGTGTTGGCGTTGGCGTTGTTGGTGTTGTAAACTTTTCACATTTTCATCTTCTTCTCCAGAACCACTGGGCAGATTTCAACCAAACTTGGCACAAAGCATCACTGGGTGAATGGGATTCAAGTTTGTTCAAAGGAAGGGCCACACCCTCTTTAAAGGGGAGATAATTTAGAATTATTGAAAATTTGTAGGTATTTTTCAAAAATCTTCTTCTCAAAAACTATATGGCCAGAAAAGCTGAAACTTGTATGGAAGCATCCTTAGGTAGTGTAGATTCAAGTTTGTTCAAATCATGGTCCCCGGGGGTAGGATGGGGCCACAATGGGGATGCATTTTTACAAAGGAATATATAGAGAAAATCTTTAAAAATCTTCTTCTTAAAAACTATTAGGCCAGGAAAGCACAAATTGGAGTTGAAGCATCCTCAGATAGTGTAGATTCAAGTTTGTTTAAATCATGGTCCCCAGGGGTAGGGTGGGGCCACAATAGGGGGATGAATTTTTACATAGGAATATATAGAGAAAATTTATAAAAATTATCTTCTCAAAAGCTATTTGACTAGATAAGTTCAAATTGGAGCAGAAGCATCCTCAGATAGTGTAGATTCAAGTTTGTTTAAGTCATGGTCCCCGGGGGTAGGGTGGGGACACAATGGGGGATGAATTTTTACATAGGAATATATAGAGAAAATCTTTAAAAAATCTTCTTCTCAAAAACTATTAGGCCAGAAAAGCTCAAAGAAAAACAGATATTTTAAAATTTTTGAGCAATATCTACTGTACTTCGTTGTCAAGATATTTTGATTTTGATACTGTAATGCTAATTTGATCAGAGTTAAGGCTATTGTTCCTCAGGTGAGCGATGTGGCCCCTGGGCCTCTTGTTTTATTTTGCTATTTTTAGGTCACCTGAGTCACTCAGGTGACCTATTGCAATTGGTCTTCGTCCGTCATCGTGCGCTGTGCTTTGTGCCCTAACAATTTTACATTTTTAACTTCTTCTTAAAAACTACAAGGATAATTGTTACCATTTTTGGTGTGAAGCATCTCAATGGTAAGAGGAATCTAAATTGTGAAATTCATGGCTCTTCCACTCCAGGGGCGCCACGGGCAGGGCCAAATATGCAAAAAAAGCCAAGTTTTCAAAAATCTTCTTCTCTACTCCTACCATGTAAGGAAAAACTGAATACATGGTTATGATGTCCATAAAGCCCTCTACTAAAATTGTGAAATTCATGGCCCCTGGGTCCGGGGTTCAGGCTCTAGGGTGGGGCCAAGATGGCCATATAGTAAAAATGCATTAAATCTTAGAAAATCTTGTTCTCTAATCCCATATATATTTGTTAAAAACTAAATGCATGGTTATGATGTCCATGAAGTCCTCTACCTAAATTGTGAAATTCATAGCCCCTGGGTCAGGGGTTCAGGCCATAGGATGGGGGGGGGGCAATAAATTGGCCATATAGTGTTAATGCATACAATGTTTAAATATCTTCTCTGCTCTCACACATTTGTAAGAAAAAACTTCATAATTATGTTAACCAGGATCAGTCCTCTGCTAAATTGTAAATTTCATATCCCCTGGAGTATGGGTTTTGACTCTAGGGCGGGGCCAAAAGGGATGTACAGTAAAACTCGGTTATAGCGAAGACCTAGGGACCAATTGATTTACTTTATTATATCTGTAATTCGTTATATCCGTATAACGAATTCATAATAATAACTATAGCGAATTCACTATAAACATGTTTTCTTTTACCAGACATTTTTTTCTAATTAAGGCTTAGAATGAAAATACATTCTTTTGAAACCTTTAATAATTGGATTGTAAATTGGAGAATTTATTTGAGAATAAATTCATTCAAACTATTATGTTAATTTGTAGTGCAAACTTTTTAAACTGTATAAAAAATCATTATAAAAGTGTTAAATTTTGTAATTATATACCTCAAAATCAGTTTGCTATATCTATCCGAATTCATGGTAACTGTAAAATTTTGCAAAGATTTGTTAAGAATTTTACTGGGGACTCAAAAAACTTCGGAATATACAAGATTTCACTATATCAGTGTTCGTACTAAACGAGTTTTACTGTATAGTTAATGTTTAAAAAATTATCTTCTCTACTCCCACACATCTGTAAAAAAACTACCTTCATAATTATTTTAACCAGGAAATCCTCTACTAAAATTGTAAATTTCATGTCCCCTGGAGTATGGGTTTTGACTTAAGCAGTCTAGGCGGACTCCGAAAACGGAGTAAACTCCGAAAACGGAGTATTTGGCACCGTCATGCATTACGATTTTCTCAACTTCCGTTTTGTAGCTAATGTAAATAATGGAGAGTTACCTCCCTTCTCCGTGAAAACGTGATTGAAAAATAGATTAAAATCCTTCAGAAGCGTAAAAAAAATTAAAAACGATACAGAAATGGTTAATTTTAAAATTATACTTCAAAAGAAATGTGAAAATGTTTCGGTAAACAGCAGGAAAATAAATACAAAAATTTTAATTCACACGTGGTTCGACCAGGACTTGTAAGATTAAAAAATCGGACTTCAAATTAAAACTTGGAAGTATGGAGATGGAAATTTAAATGTTGCACTTATGTAAGTATTCAAGTCTTTAAAGGTAATGTTTTTTTTTAAAAATACGACTAATTACGATGTATACAAGGTTTTAAGAAGTGCCGACTGAGCGAGACATCGCGCGTTCAACAGAACGGTGTAATGACTACAAACGGGATATAAAACTCACGGTAATAGTTTCTTTCACACCCTAGCCCATAAATAATCTTTAATCATAGTGAAATCATGAAAAAAACATTAGTTTATTCACTTTTAATGACATCGTCATCGGAAACAGAATTGACCAACTTTGACAGCAAATAAAATTTGATTTGCCAAACGAACGTATATTTTTGCCAAATACATTCTGTTGAAATATGTCTTATAAAGCATTTAAACGTATTTTCAGACCTGCATATGAATAATCCGCTTTGCACGATCAATTTTCCTGAGTGCCCTGTTTTCACGTAAAAATGTGATATTAACTGCGCATGCGCCGAACTCCTTTTTCGGAGTATTTTTTCTTTTAAGAAATCACTTCCGTTTACTCCGTTTTCGGAGTCCGCCCAGACTGTTAAGGGCGGGGCCAAAATATTCACATAGTGTTAATGCAATTAATGTTCTAAAATTCAAAAAATCTTTACTTCTGCTGATACTGAATAAAAACTGACTGCATAGTTATAATGAAAGAAAATAAAGCCATCTATCAAATTTTAAATTTCATGTCTCCCAGTATAGGGATTTAAATCTAGGGCGGGGCCAGAACACTCATACAGTGTATAGGGTAGGGTTCTTAATGCAGGGTGCATCTTCTCTAGCCAAGGGTTTCTGATCCGCATCACTCTTCACAAACCCTTGGCATATCGTGCTATCAAAAGTCGGGATTTCTTTTCGTCACGTGATCTCCCAGCCTATTTATAAATCAGCCAAATGATAAAAGATGTCGTACTTTAAACGTCACTAGTGCAGTAATGGCACCCTCCATAGACATTGATATTGTCAAGTTGAAAGAACCTTTTAATGCCCAGTGTATTCAATAAATAGGACTGTTGTTATAAATGTTTTATATAGATCGAATTCATTCGAAGGTTGTAAGACTGGGTGCGGTAAATCCTTCATCTATGAGTGCACGCCTCTCTTGATACACAGAATAGGTGGTACTTGTTATTGTACCATTGCAAGCTACATGTTTCATGAAGGCTCAAACAGAAAGTCTTTAAAAATAAGGGTATTGAGCTATGCGTGATTGAGACACTCGTGAACAAACAGTACGAAAATTAAATCGGATATGTTTTGCATCTTTTTGATTGGTCGAACGGTTTCAGTAAACCCCAATCAAAATCCAGGAAAAAAATCCCGACTTTTGATAGCACGATATGCCAAGGGTTTGTGAGGAGCAGTGCTGATCAGAACCCTTGGCTAGCGAAGATGTGCAGGGTGTGGCCAAAATGGTAATTTAGTGTTAATGTATATAATGTTTAAAAAACATCTACTGAAACAGAATAAAAACCGACTGCATATTTAGAATAAAACATTGAGCTGTCATCTTCAGTAATATTTCATGTCACCTACATGTAAGGCAAGGGTTATAGCTGGGAGGGGGGAGGATATATATTTGTCTTATTATTTTATTCTGCTCAGAAATTTCAATGAAAGAAATGAGTTCACATAATCAGAAAAGAGAAAGAATGAAGCTGTCTATCAAAGTTAAGATATTGTGAAAGCATTTGGAAAGCGTTCGGGGGGAGGGTTGTAACAGTTAATTGAGTTATCTTCCCTAGCTTCTTCATAATAGAGTTATCTTCCTTTGCTTCTTCATATTTATTAATCATTGAATATAATGTAATTAAGAAGTTGTATGATCAAAAGAGTTATGGAATTATTTTTGTCATTTGAAACAAAAACAGTTTTTGAACTTTTTAAATAAACAAATAGACTTTGTTAATAGTAAAGTAATAATTGGCTAACCAAAATCACTGATAAGCAGTACATGTTTATTGATTCTGGTATTAAAACCAGATGGTGATAAAATTTTGATAAAGGTTGAATTCAAAAGCTGGAACAGAAGCGAATAACACATTATAGCTTTTAAAGCTGGGGGTTTTTTTTGTTAGCTCACCTGAACCTATCTTGAAAGTTAACAAATATGGGAAAATTATTTTCTATCAGAGCCTTCTACCTTTTAATATCAGATCATGCACTCTATTATGGTCTTTAAGTTTTTTGCTAAAATTACAGGTTTCATAGTCCTTTTTAGCTCACCTGAACCGAAGGTTCAAGTGAGCTTTTCTGATCACCTGTTGTCCGTCCGTCCATCCATCTGTCTGTCTGTAAACTTTTCACATTTTGACTTCTTCTCTAAAACCACTGGGCCAGATTTAACTTAACTTGGTACAAAGCATCCTTATGGGAAACAGATTCTAAATTATTAAATTAAAGGGCTAAACCCTTTTTAAAAAGGGAAATAATTGCCAAACAGTGAGTATAGGGTGTGTGTCTTTTAAAATCTTCTCAAGAACCACTGCACCAGAAATGCCAATTTTTACACAAAAGCAAGTATATATAGTGAAGATTCTAAATTGTAAAAATCGTGACCCCCGGATCAAAACTAGAGCCCCAGGCGTGGTTCAAATTTTAACATAGAAATATGTAGGAAAAATGTTTAAAAATCTTCTTCTCAAGAACCACTGCACCAGAAATGCCAATATTTACACAAAAGCTTGTATATATAGTGAAGATTCTAAATTGTAAAAATCGTGACCCCCGGATCAAAAGTGGGGCCCCAGGCGGGGTTCAAAGTTTAACATAGATAACGAAGGAAAAACCTTCAAAAATATTCTTCCAGGAACCACTGCACCAGTAATGCCAATATTTTAATTAAAGCTTGTAGATATTATAATAGTGAAAATTCTAAATTGTTAAAATCATGACCCCCGGACTAAAACTGGGGCCCTAGGCGGGGTTCAAAGTTTAACATAGAAATACGTAGGAAAAATGTTTAAAAGTCTTCTTCTCAAGAACCACTGCACCAGCAATACCAATATTTACACAAAAGCTTGTATATATAGTGAAGAATCTATATTGTAAATATCATGAACCTTGGGCCAAAACTGAAGGGCCCAGGTGGGGTTCAAAGTTCAACATAGAAGTATATAAGGATCTTCTTCTCAAAACTACAATGTTACAGTTTATGAGATTACTATGCAAGGATCTTCAAATAGTATTGTTTCTAATTGTAAAAGCCGTGACCCCCGAACCAACACTGGGGCCCCAGAAGGGGTTTAAAGTTTAACATAGAAGTATATAGGGAAAGTGTTTAAAAATATTCTTCTCAAGAACTACAATGCTAGAGTTTGTGTGATTATTATTCAAGCATCCTCAAATTGTGAAAATTCTAAATTTTGGAAGCCGGTGACCTCCAGACTTAAATACTGGGGCACCAGGCGGGTTCAAACTTAACATAAAAATAGGTAGAAACATGTTTGAAAATCTTTTTCTCAAGAACTACAGAGCAGCAGATTACTATGCAAGCATACGTGGCTATTATAGATTCTCAATTGTAAAAGCCGTAACCCCCGAACTATTACTGGGGCCCCATGAGGGGTTCAAAATTTAACATAGAAGTAAATAGGAAAAATGTTTAAGAATCTTCTTCTCAAGAACTACAATGCTACAGTTTGTGAGATTACTATGCATGCAACCTTGGATAATGTAGATTTAATATTTTTAAAATAGTGACCCCTGGAATAATACTGGGGACCTATGACGGGTTCAAAGTTTAATGTAGAAGTAATTATATGGAGAATGTTCAAAAATCTTCTTCTTGAGAACTACAATGCTTCAATTTGTCAGATTGCTATGTAAGCATCCTCAAATAGTGTAGATTCGAAATTATAAAAGCTGTGACCCTAGATCTAATACTGGGGCCCCAAAAGGGGTTCAAAGTTTAACATAGAAACAGAGAGGGAAAATGTTTTAAAATCTTCTTCTGGAGAACTACAATGCTTCAGTTTGTGAGATTATTTTTCAAGCATCCTTAAATAATGTAGATTCTAAATTAATAAAGCTGTGATCATCGGACTAATACTGGGGCCCAAAGACGGGTTTAAATTTTAACATACAAATATATATGGAAAATGTTTTAAAATATTTTCTCGAGAACTACAATGCTACAGAATGTGAGATTACTATGCAAGGATCCTCAAATAGTGTAGATTCTAAATTGTTAAAGCCAACCATAAACCATGGACAAATACTGGGCCCCAGAAAGGGGTTCAAAGTTTAAAATAAAAATAGCATATGCTACAAAATATAATGTTACAAGAAATTGTTGTTCAGGTGAGCGATGTGGCCCATGGGCCTCTTGTTGAAAGATTTCAGGCAGGGAGGTGGTCTTCATTACAATATCATAATTTTTCTACTCCAGAATGTAACTTAATTAAATGCATTATGAGACTCCTCGACAAGTTTGTGTATGGGCTGTGGTACTTAGGTGACTGTAAGGCCTCTTGGCCTCTTGTAATTAATACAGAACATATATTTAGTTAAGAAAAATAAAACAATTATGATAACAAGAATTTGATGGATAACATCAATCATTTAATTTTTTTTAGGTGGGAATTTGATGGAAAAGAAGATAATATGGCCAAAAGCATTCCATATCAGCTACAAAAATTGTTTCTTTTGCTTCAGGTAAACTCAGACAGATATTTTTTTTTAGAAAAGCAACAAGTTTAAATTAGGGTATATTACTGTTCTTTACACTAAACAAAGTTTAGTTGCATACAATTAAACAAAGTACTGAAAGCACTGGAAAGAAATGTGTTGATTAGAAATCTTTAGGATATTTTTTGCATACGGAACTAAAAGATGATGTTCTTGTTAGGCGCAATGATGCATTATCACAGTACTACTTTTTCTCGAAAATGAGTTTTCTTTCAAACAATTGATCAATTTTCCTGTTCTCATGATAAACTGCCATTTTTTTTACCTGGACCAACACTAAGTAAATGCTTGCATCATTTAAAAGAACAACCACTATACATGTATTAGGATCATAAATGAAAATGTGAATTTATCATTTTTGTTAAAAAGAGTATACAATTACATTAAATGAAGATCGACTCTCAGTGCTCCCAATACTTTGATTCATCATAGTTAGCACTTTGGCGAAGTTTCTGGGATGCGTAATAGTTGAGTAATCTTATTTCCAAACACATTCTGTACAAATATTTGATAAAAAAATGCCTCTAATATTCTTTTAAACACCATCACCAGTCCCCGTAAAGTGAAGGGGTGCAGTTTGTTGACATGTAAAAATGGCGACTCAATATCATGTGAATTTTACATATTTTATTTTCCTAGGTTGGTTTGTGTGTTTAAGAGAAAGTTTGAGGCAAGTAAAGAGATGATATAAGTAGTAAATTGCCTGAAGAATTTGATAGTACAAATTTTTTCCACAGAATTTGTGTGAAAAAAGGTTAATTAGTCAAAAACTAGCACATTTTATTTTATGCGCTGTAAATTGCATCTTTTTAACATGCATGGAACTGTAGCTCCCAGGTCGTCAATGTGATTTTTTTCAGATTGGGAGCTACATATCTGCAGCTTATAATAGGGATTCATGAAGGTAGCTAGGCTAGCATTGCAGAAAGAATACATATTAACCAGCTTTGTAATGTTTTTCTGCAGTGCAAGCTACCTTCATAGCTTAGTATATGAATCATTAAAGAAGGAATTTCACTGTTTATATTTACATAGATCTATTTTTAAATTATTAAATCAATTATTAATGAAAGTGGGTAAAAGTAAGTAGATTATTTTTATTGTGGATTAGAAATTTACTGTGAAGTAACAGGCTATTTTCTATGTATGTGAAGGTTTATTCATGATAACAGTCAGAAAATTATGGATTTTGCACACCATGTGAATAGATGAAATTAGTTTATCTACAGTTAATTCTATTTTTAGCTCATCTGAACCAAATGTTCAAGTGAGCTTTTCTGATCACCGTTATCTGTCGTCTTCAGGGTTCTCATTAATATTTAAAGAAGGTGAAGGAAAATAAAAAGTAGGGGACACTATTGAGGGCCAAAGGCCAGATGGGGGTGAGTCCAAGAGGGGGTTTCCTCCCTATTCCGCAACAGGGGTACGGGGGTCCTCCCCTGGAAAATTTTTAAAATTTACATTGCAGGGGACGGCATCTTGGACCTTTCTGGGCATATTTTGACTTGTTTTATTTGTTCCAAATATGACACTTTTTGAAAAGGCCATTTTGCAAAACAAAAAAAAATCTAATAGACATAGCACTGATCCTATCCAACTGATTTCCTTGAATTTTGTATTTTAATATTTTAAACAATTTTTTTTTTTTTTGCATTTTTGTAGCAGTTGTATACATTCTTTGATCAAATGTATTGATATTTATGTTTCGGTGTCTGGAAGACTATAGAGTCTGAGTGTCTGCAGCTTGTATAGTAGATACAATTAATTGTATTTTCACAATTATAAAAAAAATGGGCAAGTTTTTTTGAAATCCATTTAGAAGGTTATAAGTACCCACTGGTAACACTTGCAGATGAAATCATTAGACTTTATTATGTACTTCAGTTCCTCATTAACTCATTATGTGCATCATATTCTGATATTGGGTCCCAGGAATGGCCGACGTTCCCGTGCGCCAACCAAACATGTTAAGTTTGAGAAGGAAATCAGATCGTCATTTTAATCTTAAATTGAATGAAAAAGATTGTGTGTTTTCCTTGGGAATAAATAAAATTAGATACCTTAAATGATTTGTACAGGGATGTATATATACGTCCCACTCCTTCATTTGTGTTAAAGGGACCTGGACACGATTTCAGATGAAAATTTTATTTTTGATTTGTATGTATTAAATAGTTTACTTGTGTATTTTGAATGATTTACCAAAATTTGAATGTTAGAAGTCGTGTTACAAGCGAGATACAGAGGAAAGAAGTCGTTGTTATGTAAACAAAGCTCGAGTCTTATATTTGTTTACAAATAATGTAAAGTAAAGAAATGACCACTTCTTTGACAAAATAACTTGTAAAAACAAGATAAACTTATTAAATGTGTTCATAAATAAGTTTATCAACAACAAAATGCAACATTAGATTGAAACTTTTACCAATTCAAGACATATGTAAACAATAACAGGACTCGAGCTTTGTTTACAAAACAAAGAATTTTAACCTCTGTAACTCGCTTGTATCTCGATATTTGACTTTCAAATTTTGTCAAACATCCATATTGACCATTCTAGACATTAAAAATGAAAAAATAAATTTTGAAAAAATTTGGCTCAAATTGTGTCCAAGTCCCTTTAAAGAATAAAAATGATCAGCCTTATTTCAAAGAAATATAAAACTTAAAGACGAATTTAATTTGTCATCCAATTTTGGAAACAGGGAAATTTCGTGCCATTTTTAATCTTTAAAACAATCTGTCCATCAATTCGGTAAAATTTTACTTGGCTTCCCATGCCTCATAGAAAACCGGAAACCGGAAAAGAAAAGCACTTAGTAAAAACTTTAACCAGTCCGATTGTGATTCCGGAATCATCACCGCGTTTTAAAGAATCTAATAAGAAAAGCATTAAACGACAGCGATTTTGATTTTACATTCACAATGTTTATAGTCTGTCCCAAGATATTTATGCAGCAGATTAATGGATGATTATAATAAAACAAACAAGATAACCGAAGACCTCTACTATGTCTACTGCATTACCGATATTTCTTTACATGATCATACTAATTTCTGAAAGTTAAGTAACTGGCACCATTGTAAATTAGTTGGCGAAATCGCCGGTCGCCGGCACTTAATGAGAACCCTGCATCTGTCTGCCTGTCTGTCTGTTCATCCATCCATCCATCTGTCCGTCCCTCTCTGTAAACTTTTCACATATTTGACTTCTTCTCTAGAACCACTCAGCCAAATATAACTAAACTTGGTACAAAGCATCCTTATGGGAAGAGTAATCTAAATTGTTAAAGGTGAAGGAAACTATACATATGTTGTACAATAAATCAGTTAATTAACATCTACTACAATTGTAGATTGTATTTATTTTCATTAAAAACCCTGGAACAATAAATAATCAAGAATTATTGATTGCTTAATTTAAATTTCCTGCTGCTATGAGAGCTACCATTTGAACTATAATCTATGACATCACACCATCCATTCAAATTTGTTTTATCAACATAGCATCAGTATTAGCAAATCATGATATTCACTCTTAATTACAAGTTCTAGAAATGATTGGAGACTGATATTTTACCTTTGACTTTCCACTAAATTACAAACCATTAACCAATGACAAATGGAGCATGTTCATTAAAATCTAAAAGTGGAGGGTTAGTGTCGGAGGAATCTCTGGGTAGTTGTGAGAATTTTCAACAGATGCCAATATCCTAGAAAATCTCTGCTGTGGTTATTTCAACATGGTAATGCTGAATTTAGAGAATGTATTTTAAAACATCCCGGTTACAATTAACATAATTTAATTTAATTAGTGAAGAAAACTTGACTTGGAACAAAATGTATTTGGGGTCATTGAATGAGCGGAATTAAGATCCTTAAAAATGTTAGTTGTAAAGGTAACCGAGCAGAAAGGAGGCAGTTGATGGTTTCAGTCAGTTTATTAAATAGATAAATAAAGGCATTGACCTATAAACAAATAAATAATACATTAGACATAAAATACAATTTACATGTACGTTTAATATGTTAAGTTTCTAGAAATCTTTGATAATAAGAAATCGTTACTCCAGTATTTAAGGAATAAGGAATCATTCTTTGAGTATTATAAATGAGGTGATAATTTGGGTCGTGGCATGATCAAATCCAATAAAGCCCAAAGGGCTTTAAGATAGATTTGATCACGCCCCGACTGAAATTATCATCTCATAATATTCAAAGAATGATTCCTTATTACTTATATTCATATAATTTTCAGCAGTTGTATGATTGAATATTAAAATATTAATTATACGAACCCGCTTGCGTCCCCAACAATACGTCTTTTGAATAAACTGGGCTGTATAGTACAAAATTGATTCGTAGTGTTATCACAGACACTCAGAGACACTGGAAAATGTAAACAATCATTTAAAATATGAAAAAACATGTTTTGTAACAATTTGATATTTGAACTTACAAACATTAGTTTTAGAAATTACTATGAAAAGTTTAACTGCAAAAATACGATTAGGTAAAAACTTTGCAAAAAAAAATAAAATGCCCTAATCACTATCATGGTAGTAAAGAAATATATTAAGTAACTAGATGTGATCTCGTTGCGAGCAACGAGTGGGTCTTCCATTCGATTTTTGAATGAATGAGATAAAACCCATCATTTTAAAGATAAAATCGTCAGTCTATGTAAAAAATACGAAAAAAAATTTCGGCACTCGGGGCTTGAACCCGGGTCGCCTGGGCACTGTCCACGACTATAACGACTGAGCTACTAGGACTGAGCTTCAGAACTTTGATCTTTAATATCTCGAGAATGTGCTAATCAATTTTAAAACAAATTACATATCCTGAATCACCCCTGCGAGATGATCATGAACAATTCATGATTTTCTCTTGAATAATTCATGAATACTATTCATGAAATGTTCATGAAGAGTTCATGAGGATCCCATGAACTTATTATTGGTCATTTTAAAGTCATGAATTTTTGTTCATGAGAAAATGTTGATGAATATTCATGAACAAACTTTTTCATGAATAATTCATGAACAGTTATATTCATGAAGATTCATCAATTGATGAATGTCCAATAATAAGTTCATGGGATCTTCATGAACTATTCATGAATAAGTTTAATGAATCTTCATGGACTGTTCATGAATAAGATTATGAATTTTATTCAGGAATAATTCATAAATAAAATTCATGAACTATTCATGAAAATTCTTACCTACTACATTTGGTATATAAAAAAGTAAAATCTCATATAAAAATGACTATAAAATACTTTATTATAATTGAAGAATAATGAGACAATATCTAAAGACAATATCTAAAGTATCACATAATATTTTTATCACTTTAAATAATCAGCAAGTTTAATAAAGTTTGCAAAACAACAGGTAACGATATCAATACTGAACACATGTAAGCTTTAAAGAAATGTTACAATATTAGAAATTGACATCCCAATATGCGATGATTTGAAATATATGTGACATAAGAATATGATAACTAGTTGCTAACTATCAATACGTCCTTTATGAAATCTTGCTTTGTTGCATTTTCCTTGCCTTAATTTGCTCATATAGTCATATTGATTTCACTTGTATGCCATATATTGCAAGGTGCATTTACTGCATGGTAGGTAAAATGCTCCATCCTTTAAAAAAAAATTTCTACAAACCCAGAGTAATTTGAGTGTTATTTTTGTCTTGGTGACAATTCTTCTTGGTGGCAATTCTTCCCAGGCTTCACATACGATATAGCTCCTTTGGTGGCAGAAGAGTCGTACCTCTGTACTGTAAAAAATAATATGACAAATAGCAGTATAATTATGACATGTCGTTTAACACATAGTCATTTGAAACATCAACTAATCATTTAATCACGTCATATAATTTATTTTTTAATTCAAATATTTTTATTAAGTAAGATAACGCTGAAATTGCACTAGAGCTTAAAAGTGCGAGTGCTTACCCTAGAAAAAGTGATATCGCAGAAAAAAGAAAACAAGATGAAACCGTAACTGTTTTCAAATCTGTAAAAATTTATTTCCATTTTATTAGAAATTTTCAATTATTTGCAATAGCATTTATTTATTACTTACTGAAAGTTATGTTCCATGATCACTATCTTTAGAGCTGTCCAATATTCTGGGTTTTCTGTATAATTCTAGAGTTAAATAAGTTTGTATTCATTAACTCAAATGACATCTGCATTATGTATAACTTTATCTTGTAACTGCGCCGGTTTAGGTATATCAAAAGTTATAATCAACTTTGTAGTTAAACTTATAAGTTAGTCAGACAAGAACTTCACTACAAATTAAAAACCGCCATTTTGAAATGTTTGAAAAAAGCGAACAAATCTGAATTTTCCGTTTTGACTCCTTTACATAAAAGTTTATTTAGATATATACATACATACTTGCCAACTGACCCGATTTCATCGGATCACACCCGATTTTTCAACCCTTCACCCGATTATTTTTTATGACCCGGCGGGTCATGCTTTTCACCCGATTTTTGTCGGAACAACCCGTAAATCTCCCGATTTCCGGATTTGGTTCGTAAATTACCTTGCGCGGTAGACTTCCAGTTATGAACCCACCCAAGCTGAGCTTGGATTTACGTAAACAATGCCGATGGCTATAACAGGAAAATATTTAGTTAATTATAAGGTGAGAGTTAATTATTATTGTGAGTTGTTTTGACAAACCGAGGGTTTAAATCATTAAGTGCTATGGCTTCCAATAGGCAGAGGTCATTATCAGGGCAAGCGGAATCAAAACCAACAAAAAGAAAACGATATCTTTGTACTTATTAACATATCTGAGAGAAGAAATTCCCATGGGTAAAACAAAGTAATCAAGGGAAAAACGAGGCTTTTTGTTTTCTATGTAATGCGCATTTGAATATTGGACCTGGTTCAAAAAAATGATCTAACTAAACATTCTAAAACGCTAAGTCATGTAAAATATGCTCATGCACAAAAGTTTTTCAAGTCACTTGAAAATTTTATGCCATCGTTTTCAGGGTTCAAAAGCAAGGTTAATGTAGCAGAAACTCTTTTTTGCAAATTTTTTAGCTGAACACAACATATCATTTTCTGTGTCAGATCACTTTACAAAATTCAAAATCAGCAAAAGTTTGTTACAATGCTTCTTTGTGATAAAATAATACACATACATTTTTCTTTTGTATAAACATCATAATACACATATATATTTCTGTTGTATATACCTTTGAAATGCAATGGTTAATATGTCGTGAATGTCGTTACGCGCTATGACCAGATTTTTTACTTTCCAAATCTGGTCATGACCAGATTTTCACATGTTGGAGGTTGGCAAGTATGTATACATACCAAATTACCTTTAATATCATTACTTTGAACTACATCTGCTTCATTATCTTCTTGCATGTTCCATACTAAAATTATGCCAACGCTCATGTGGAAGATCCGTCTGCTTTCATTCAAAATAAAATGCGTAATCACTGGGCGGAAGTGACGTTGTAGAATCAAAACAACTCGCTGAATGTATATTCTGAGATTCTTTTCATTTGGTTAAATAATTTTTAACATAATTGTTAATAATAATAAAAGAATATCTTTAAATAAAACTATATTTAAGGTGGTAAAGTTTTCATTATTATATAATAAGAGATTGAAGAAACGTACGATTTAATATTGTTTAGTTTACACAAGTTGTGTCTGTTAAATTTCAACCCCCTCCGTTTTTGAACACCTCAAGGTTATGGAACTTGAAAAAATAATTTACACTCAATTTAATATTCTTTCATACTTTATTTCTATAATTTTGCATTAATGTTTTAAAGTAAAATTTTCATTTTTGCTTGACATTAAGTTTATGACAAATTAAAGTTCAGTGTGTTTTTGTAACGGAGGCGAATCGACATGACACCTCATAAACAATGGCGGACTCCTTGAAACTCGGAGCGTAGTTGTCGGAGTTTTTACAGCTAATCATAAATGCATGGTTGGAAGTTCTCAACGAAATATTTGCGCAACGGATTTGTAACTTCACAGAATGAATTGCTTTCAAATGTGTGCAACAGTGATGCCTTTTACAAATAAACCGCAATGGCTCGACGGGGTCCAAATTTCAACCGAATGTGCTCGGAACATTTTCCCTGTCGTTCTTCCAGAAACAGACGCACTTCGTCTTGTGTGTATATATGCTTCTATGATAGACTGACAACCGACCACGTCTTTATAAAACTTGATATACTTCAAACAAGTTAGAAATCAATGTATACAAACATTTTTTTCAAGAAACACGCAAATTTTAAAATAATTTCACCTTTGTTTTTGTAAACGAATTTACATGTTTTCAGAATTAAATAAGTAATGAAACTATAATATATAACATCTTTCTTTTTCAAAATTAAAGATGCCACATTTATATAGGTGTTTGAATATTCATGAATGTTCATGAAGACTATGCTTTAATAATATTTTGAGATGTATACATTTTTTTAAAACATAATGTTCTGAATATTAAACTGTGTTAAACTTATAAAAGTATTTGAAATTATATAAATTTCCTAAAATAGATTTTCATGAAAATTCATGAATGTTCAATACCTAGAACCATTATACTGGAGGTATTTCCTGTATTCTTGTATGTTCATAATTTATTCATGAATTACATTTTAAGAATACATTCATGAATAAAATTCATGAACCACCTTTATGAACCAGTTATGAACCAGTCATGAATATGTCATGAAACTTCATGAACGGTTCATTAAAGTTCTTAAAATCATGAATTTCATCTCGCAGGGGAAGGCCTCAGGATAATAAGATCAGTTAGTTTATGCATCTTAGATCTTAGGATATGATGTCCAAACAAGTAGACTTCTTTTTATGGATTGTTTAATCTGTTGTCAAATGTTGGAATGTATGATAATTTTTGTGAGTTTTACAAACTGTAAATAAATATTCTTAATTAAAAAATTTTGAAAGAAAATGATACAAGAACTGTTGTTCAAGTGAGCGATGTGGCCCATGTGCCTCTTGTTAAAGTTTTGATTGAATTCATTGAGAACCACAGTAAACAGTAGAAAACGGAATGTAAAACTTTAAGTCAAAATAATTCTGATGTAAATTTGGCATATCTCTTCAAGGATTGAATATGATCTGTAGCTGCCAAATTAAAACAATTATGTGTATTAGTTATTGCAGATCTTTATTGTGTATTGAGATTAGGATTTAATACTGAAAATAGCATTATGAAAACTAACTTCATTTGAGGTGTTTTTTGTATTGTGTTTTCTGTAAAACATTCACAAGATAAAAAATTATTTGCAGGAAACATGTTATCAAGATAAAAACAGCATTTTAAGATTTATATTTTAGACCAGTAAGAAAAAGGCTATAGAAACCACAGACCTGACAAGAAGTTTTGGCTGGGATAGCAGTGAAGGTAAATTTCTTGATCTTCTTAGGTCACCTGAGTGACTCAGGTGACCTATTGGCATTGGTATTTGTCCGTCATCATGCGTCATCCACCGTGCTCTGTGTGTCGTCCGTTAACAATTTTACATTTAAAACTTCTTGAAAACAACAAGGCCAATTGTTATTATTTTTGGTTTGAAACATGGCTAAGATAAGAGGAATATAAATTGTGAAATTTATGAATCAACTTACCACCCTTGGGGCCTAATGGGCAGGGCCAAATATGCATAAAAAAGCCATAATTTCAAACATCTTCTCTACTCCCACACATGTGGAAAAAACTAAATGCATGGTTATGATGTCCAGAAGCCTCCCTACTAAAATTGTTGGCCCCTGGATCAGGGGCTCAGACCTTAGGGCGGGGCCATTCTGGCCATTTAGTGAAAATGTACTAAATCTTAGAAAATCTTCTCTTCTCCCATATATATTTGAGGAAAACTAAATGCATGATTATGATGTCCATGAAGTCTTCTATCAAAATTGTGAAATTCATGCCCCTGGATCATGGGTTCAAGCCCAAGGGCAGACTAAATATTGCCATGTAGTGAAAATGTATTTATTCTTAGATAATCTTCTTCTTTTCTTCCACAGTGGTGGTAGATAAACTAAATGCGTTGTTATTGTGTCCATAAAATTCTCTTTTTAAATTGTAAAATTAACAGCCCATGGAGCAGGGGTTCAATCTCTTTTTAAGTCTCACAAACAATTTTTAGTCATTCCCACCCCCAGGAACTTAAAATGATCCAGAATCTGTAAACCATTGGAACACCACCCCTAAACCATATGTTCTTTTTCCTTGATGTGTCAATATTCATCAAATGATATGTAGGTCATGCCCCCCAGGGGTTTTCGTGCCCCCCCCCCCCCCCTAAACAGAAAATGAGCAAATATCTTAAAAATGGTTAAGATTCCCACCCCTTAACCATATACAGTAAAACTCGTTTAGTACGAACACAGATATAGCGACGTTTCGGATATAGCAAAGTTTTTTTGAGTCCCCAGTAAAATTCTTAACAGATCTTTGCAAAATTATATAACGAATTGGGATATAATGAATTTACGGATATAACGAACAGAATTTTAGTCCCGTAGAGGAATATAATAACGAAATTTAACACTATTATAACGAATTTCTTTACACTTTAAACAGTTTGCACTACCTTTAACATTATAATTTGAATGAATTTTTTTTTCACATAATTTCTTCAATTTACATTCCGATTATTAAAGATATCAAAAGAATGCAAATTCACTCTTATCCTCAATTAGCAAAAATTTTAGTATGGTTAAAGATAACATGTATGTAGTGATTTCGCTATTAATGGTTATTATTATGAATTTGTTATGGATATAACAAATTACGGATATAACGAAGTAAATCCATTGGTCCCTAGGACTTCGCTATAACCGAGTTTTACTGTATATTCTCGATCATTGTGTCAAGGGACATTAATGATATGTAGGTCATGTCCCCAGAGTATCGTTCCGACTGACCTTCGAAGAAGGGAGCTAGGGCATTTGCTTTGCTGCTGTCAGTCGGTCCAACCAACAGTTTCCATCTGTTTTCTTCGCAGAGATTGCACATACTGAAGTGAAATTTAGTAATTATACAATTTGTTTTGGGTACGATCCAGCCCCTTGGACTTAGAAAAATTCCAATTATTTGCAGTTTCTGTTCATTTTCTGTGCAGAGGTTGCACATACTAAAATGAAAATTGGCATGCAGATTTATCATATAAGAATATCTAGGTCAAGTTACGATTTGGTACAATCGAGCAATTTTTGACAGAGTTGTGCCCCTTGGACTTACAAAAATTCTAATTATTTGCTTCCCGTTTTTTATCTCTGTAAAGGTTAAACAAATTAATTTCTGATATATCATAAAAAATGTGTTTTTGCCAAAGATGTGATGTAGAAGATTTGTGCAATCTATTATTCTAAAACATTTTATCTTAGACACATCATACTTAATAGGTTGATGAATCTCGGATAGTACTGGTAAATGACCCCAGAGCCTATTGATTTTAAGTTCAAAAGATCAATATCATTTTCTTGTATACTGCCCATGATGGAAACTCTTCAAAGAATGATTTCAATATATACCTACCAAAATATTTAAATATAAACTGGGCATGGGCACAGTATGCTTGACCATGAAGTGGCTGGTGTATAAAAAAAGTCGGCTGTTCCAATTACCCCGGTTTGTAATGTGTATGTATATAGTTATTGAATGTATTCCTTAAAATTAAAGTACCAACAGTTATTGTAATATTCTACTACAGGTATTGCTGAGATCAACTATTGTGGCCGTCTCTAATAATTACCATGAATGTCATAAGTAAGAAACGTGAATAAACCTCACACTGATCATGACTATACAACTTCAGAATGCAAAACTTTTTAAAACCTTCAAGTTGTCATTTTCGTGACTTAGTTCTAGTCATGACAGTGTCTATTGCCAAAATATTTATTATCTCCTCGCGCAACTTTTTGCGAAGGGGATATAGCATCCCTGCTGTGCGTGTGTGTATGTATGTGTGTCCATTACAGCCTTTTAAGCAAAATTCAAAGAAAACTCCATACCTGTTAACCCTCCTGCATTGTGCGGGAGACTCCTGCAAAACGGCTTAAAAATCTAAAATTTCCCACATCCAACAAATCTCCCGCGCAGACGACTTAATTCTCCCACAAACGTATTTGTCTCTGAAACACCAATGAAAACAATACACAGGCAGTGGTGTCACTTAAGAGGTGCACAGGTAAAGTACCCAAGCCACGCGTAGTGAGCTGTGACTAATCCTGTCTGACCAGCACTGTCAGTAAAAATCAAAGTGAGTTTGGAAGATTGAGTGTTTATACACGCTACTGATAAGAGTGTAGCAAAAGGAAAAGTGTAAAAGCATTTCACAGAGTTTTTAAAATTTATAACATTATAAATTACTTGGATGCTATAGATGTTACAACAGAGACCATTCTAAAATGATACTGGAGAAATGCATCAGAAATACATGTTGTTTTGTGTATTATAAAAAGCTATCCTTCAATACATAAGGCAAAAAATAATTTTAATAAATACTATTAAACTGTCTTATAATCCATCACTGCATGCAGATGCTTATAAGACATAAGGCCAAAATAAAATAATTGTTTGTTTGGAATTGCCTCCCGCCTCATTGAAATATCACCCGCATGTAAAATTTTATTAGCAAAATATAAAGAACTTTTATTAAAAGGAGATTTTTACTTTTTAACAGTTTTTAATTAGTTAAACTTCAAGTTTAAAAAAAAACAAAAACAATAAACCCTCCCTCCCTCCTGGGTTTGGAAACCCCCAGGCAGCAATTCCAAACAAACATTTTTTTAAGGATGGCCTAATATAAAAAGTGACACCGTTTGCTCCTTGTATTGTACCATGCATTCCAAACAAAATAATGGTTAATTTTCTTAACATTGCAACACATTAAATTGTAATTGCAAACTGGCAGTCAAAGAAATAATAAAATTCAAAATGATTGCAAATGTCACTAAATAAAGAGAATAAAACTACGTTACTAAAGTTTTAAAAATTTTGGTGTGTTTTTGCTGGTAATGGGAGGAATTGTACCATCACGTAAATGTAATACCCCCACATGGATACACCACAGAGCGTGCATGGGTATAGAAATTAACGAAATATTTTAATTCAAAGTGGTTTAAAAAACATTAATACTTGGTCTCTTCAATTACATGTATATTCCTAAATAATGCATCCCCCCACAATATTTCATTTCGCGAGGGGATGCTCCGCTTTGCGGTGCCCTTGTTTCAAAAAGAGCTCAATATGACTGTTCCAAGGACCTCCTTAACACATTTACACTGCATTTTTATTGTTATAAAGAAAAATGAAGTGTTATATTATTTCATTTCCCTGAAAATTAAAGAACACATTTTTTGACCTTGGAGGAGTTAAATTATCCTACAATATCCATGAAAACTCATACTTTATTGAATTAATTAATCAGTTGACATCATTTAAACACTTATCTTGAATGAAAATTGAAACAATCCTGGTAATTAATGTTTTTTGTGAAATAATGAGGTTTTCGTTCTTTTAGTGTGGCAACAACATGATGTACAGGAGTTGTGTAGAGTAATGTTTGATGCCTTGGAGCAAAAATGGAAGAAAACAGACCAAGCAAATCTTATCAATAATTTGTACCAGGGCAAACTCAAGGACTATGTCAAATGTCTGGAGGTCAGTGGGAATATGCAAGTTTTGAAAGTTTATTTTTTAATGATCTACCGGTAATTCTTGGATTTTTTTAATTTGTTTCTTTAAAACAATGCCAATTTTTAGCTCACCTGATACAAAGGTTCAAGTGAGCTTTTCTGATCACCTGTCAATCGTCCATCTGTCCGTCTTTTTGTAAACTCTTTACATTTTTAGCTCACCGAGACGAAGTCGGGGGGAGCAGATGCTATACCCCGGCAGGCATCAGTGTCGGTGTCCAGACCTGGTTAAAGTTTTTGTTGCAGGTCCTGTATCAAAGTTATTACTTGTCCTATCTTCACCAAACTAGCTGCAATAATGTAGCTCTCTCCAATTTTTAATATCAGATGTTTACAGGAGAGGGCTTCAATTCCATAGGATCTCCGTAATGGTGTAAAATTAATTTTTTCATGCGTCTGACTTCGGTCTATAATAGGTCGTTTAATATATGACTTCCTTTAGATAAAATGATTTTTTAATTCAGGTTGAACAAACTAACTGTATAGAAATCAAAACCAGATAAAACACATCAGCATGTTTACCAGTCATCCTTTTCAGCAGCCATGACAGTTCTCGCGTGATTTTATGGGATTTACGCTTGGATTTTTGATGGGCTTGATAACGTGAATGTCAATGTAAATAAGCGATCTTACCTCGTTCTATCACTAAAACATCATTTAAGGAAATGGTATATAATGGAAAATTCATATTTACCGCGTTGATTATGTTTAAAATAGGGGAATTCTTATATTCAGTTTAAGATCCGCTCCTGAATTCTCATTGGCTATTCCAAAATTAAACTGGTCAAGGTCAGTAAACATGGTGGGCAAATTCAACTTGCGCTTTTGACATACATGAAAAATAACCAATATATGGACTATACTTGATATTTTTGGTTTAATTTTACAATGTTTGAGTTCAGGTAAGAAATGCAAATGTTATTGTCATTTAAATACAATTTGAGATGAAATCGTTGCGGGAGTGAATCACTCCTGCACTTGCACCATTACGGAGATCCTATGGAGTGGTAGCCCTCTCCCCCCCCCCCCCCCCCCAAAAAAAAAAAATCAGGAGAGGGCTACATTAGGGCTGTCATGGTTCATTTTTCGGGTCGGGTCGGTTCGGGTCATAAAATTTTCGGTTTTTCAGTTCGGGTCAACTTTCAAATCAAATTCATTTTTTGTAACTACAAAAGTTTATTTTTTGTATTTCTTAACTCTTTAATAACAATCTTCAACACAATAACTAGTTTCCTGATTAGAAATTCAAATGACATTTGATGATTTTAAATTAAATTTAAAAAAAACTATATTAATTCATAGAATAATTTCACTACAGATAACTTACTGAACTTTTTTAAAGCCTTATGTACTACAAAGGATTAACCAGATAACTTACTGAACATTTTTAAAGCCTTATGTACTACAAAGGATTAACTGAAAAAATCATTGTAAACTTCTGTTTTCATTATGAAGTTCCTTTCTTGATAATTAGAAATAAGTTAACCTCAAATTTCGACGCCATTTTTCATGAAATACTGATTCTAATACACAAATTGGAACCAAACCAAAATCCGGAAAATGAGAACCGAAACCGAACCGAACAAATTGTTCCGCAGTTCTCGGTTATTTCGGGTACCCGTGACAGCCCTAGGCTACATTATTGCAGCTTTCACCGAACTTGCAGGGATGGAGCGTCTTTTGATACTGATGCACCTTACAGGCTTGAATGCTGAATCTGAGCCATAGGTTTGGGATGCTGGAGGAGGTTAAGGTTTTGAGAGCTGGTGAAAGTTTTTGGAGCAGGTACCCTCTGATAATTATATCTTAGTTATTACTGGTCCTAACTTCACCAAACTTGCATAGATGATGGGTGTTATGATACTGATGCACCTGACAGGCTTGAATGCTAAATCTGAGCCATAGGTTTCGGATGCTGGAGGAGGTTAATGTTTTAAGAGCTGGTTAAAGTTTTTTGAACAGGTGCCCTCTGATGATTACATCTGAGTTATTACTGGTCCTAACTTCACCAAACTTGCATGGATGATGCATCTTATGATACTGATGCACCTGACAGACTTGAATGCTGAATCTGAACCAAAGGGTTTGGATGCTGGATGAGATTGAGTTTTTTGAAACAGGTAACATGTTTAATAGATAATAGTACTATTCCAAACTTTCATAGTGTATTTAACTAATATAATATAAATGAATTGCAGAGGTAGCTTGAGATGCAGAGCCAGATCTTCATTATCAAGGATGCTAAAAAATATGTCTTTGTTATTACTGGTCCTAACCACCAAACTTGCATGAATGGTGCGTCGTATGATACTGATGCACCTGACAGGCTTGAATGCTGACTATGAGCCATAGGTTTCGGATGCTATAGGAGGTTAAGGTGTTTAGAGCTGGTTCAAGTTTTTGGAGCAGGTGCCCTCTGATGATTATATCTTAGTTATTACTGGTCCTAACTTCACAAAACTTGCATGGATGGTGTGTGTTAAGATACTGATGCACCTTACAGGCTTGAATGCTGAATCTGAGCGATAGGTTTCTGATGCTGGATGAGGTTTAGTTTTTTGGATATCAATAGATAATAGTACTATTTCAAACTTTCATAGTGTATTTAACTACAATATAAATGAATCGCAGAGGTAGCTTCATATGCTGAGTCTGATCTCTATTATCAAGGATGTTAAAAAAAGTCTCCTACCTAACTCAAACCTGCTTCATAGGTGTGTTTGTTGTTATAACCTGATTCCTATAATATAGTATTGTATGATATGATCGATACACTATTGTTTTATATGGTACAATATTGTTTCATATTGTAAAAAGTTATTTGATATGATATGTATTGTATCAAATTCTTTGAGGTTAATTTTTTTTTTAGAACAGGTAACATTTTTCATAATAATATCTTGCATAGTTGATTTAACAATGATAATAATAACTAGAGCAGAGCTCGTGGCAAAGCCACGAGTAGGTCTTCCGTTGTTGCTGCGAGTTAAAAATTTCCAAATATGATTTGGTGTCAAATGATTATAATGACTAATGACTAAAATTTCACTTCTGCTTTTGTTATAAAAACGTGTTGTGATTGAAAACCTGTATAAAGACAGGAAGAAAATGTTTTAGGAAAACTATTTGTCAAACACAGTTTGTGTAATTGTTTTGAAAACTCTTTATGGCCCTGTCACACCAAGTTGCGTTCCCAGAGCGTGTTCACGGCGTTGTAAATTTCATGGAATCGCCGTAGGATCGCAACGAAAATTAAGAAAAAATATACAATCTTATTTAAAAATTTTACAAGTGAAAATGTCACGGCATCCTGACGGCGACTGAGGCGTTCTAACAGAGCTCCCAACTACGTTTCCACGGAGTTCTACTTGGCAATTGACTGCGCTCTCGCTGGGTATCCGCCGAGCGCTCATGACGTGCTAGGAGTTTTTACCGCGCGTCCACGGCGTGCTCTGCGCGCTGACTGCGTGCACATGCGCTGTTGGAGACTTTACGGCGCTGTCACGGCGACCTTACTCCACTTCTACGGCGTCAGAACGCAGAACCACGGCGCGTACTTTGTGCATGGTCAAAGTGCGCGCCGTCGCATGGCGTTCTAAAATGTTCTAGGATATTCCACCGCAGCGAACGAAGATGCCGTTGCGTTGTTACGGCGCTGTAGCAGACTCTAGTTCGTTAACCATGGCGTTTTACATTATTCAATGACACAGTGGGATCGCCATGATGACGCAGCTCCAGTATGACAGGGGTTTAAACAATGAGAAGTTTCATGGCGAGTTAAATTGTTAAGGGTAGCAAGGATTGTCATATACATGTACTCATGATTCATGAAAGGAAATGTATTTTTTTTAAAAAACGAACCCGACTTAAAAACATGTAACTTCTGTAATTAAATCTTTCTAATTTTTTGAAGACTATGTGCAAGTTTGAAATTGTTGCGTGCTGTAAAAATTTGGTAAATAGTCAAAATTGATAGCATCTCTGAAAATTTCTTCAGGGCTGATTTTATTTAATTATACGAGTAGACTTGAACATTCAAAATAATAATCAACTATCAAAGATCATTAGGAGAATTTATGCATAAGTGAGCGGCTAAATTTTACACCTGATATACAGACACCGCTATGTAACGTTAAATTAAATAATATACAATTATAGCCTTTTGATGAGGTCAATACATGGTTTTATAGACCTGATGAGAGTATATCGACCGAGGACGAAGTCCGAGGTTAATATACTCTCATCAGGTCTATAAAACCATGTATTGACCGATATCAAAAGGTTATAACTGTTTTATTATAATAAATCAAAAACTAATTCTCTTCATTCTCTTTAAGCGTTTATTAGTGAAATATTTTGTTCATAATGTATAGATGTTGATTTTCTCTGTTTTATCATTAAGATATATCAAAAAATTACATGTCACAAGCAATATTTGCCTTCTCTATTTATCTTGTATTTTAATAGATTAGGTATTCATTGTTGACCTAAAATTAGTATTTCACTGGCTGTAGCTAAACTTGTAAGTCAATTAAGTTGCATGACAACCTCATACCACACAACTTCAATAAAACGTTTTTTTAAATCAATTTTCATATAATTAGCAATAAAGAAAATCCCCAAGAACACATGTCCATCTCACTTAAGTGTAACGTTGAGAAGCGCATATATTTTTTGGAGGCAGATATGTCTGTAAGTCAAGTGAATTAATCTGTCCACACTTGCAATACGTTGATGATTTCTATGGCGACCGCCTGCATAGCATAATGTAGTCGTATTTCATAACATCTAATCCCAAGAACAAATTACCTTTGACTTAATTAAAACTTTAAATTATAATATATATTATTCTGTTCATAACTATATATCATAGAAGTTTAGCGTGTTCAACAGGTTTTATTATAGCCACGTTCTCAGATTACGATCTCGCAACTTTAATGTGAAAATGAAAGTCTTATTGTTTGATAATTGACCACTTTGAATAAAACACCCTTCGAACTGTTGATTAATTGCATAACAATTGATGATCTGCAGCTATAAATAACCTGGGGCTATATATGTTCTGAGCTGTGTGCGCTGAAGCGACTCAAAATTTTCGATAGCACGTGGCGATTGAATTTACGCAATAAAGAAAATTGAAATTTACAAAGACTGACCGAATAAAAAAACGGGAGGGAAAGAGAAACACGTTCAGGAGAAAATGTTACACATGAGAAGAAGTCACTATCAAATGATTTTCGACAGATCTGGAATTTAAAAAAAAGAGCACTTGGCAGCGGGGCGGTGGGAGGGCAACACAGAAATAAGTTCGTTTTCACAATGAAACGAACGATCATGTAGAAACACTACAGAAGTTATTAATATGTGACCGATAGAATCTAAACAAAACTTGTTTCAAAACTCATGTAAATATTCTTTAAAATAATCACCGAATGCCTCAATTCAGGGCATTCTTTTATCGTGCCAGCACCTACCGCAAACATGTAACATGGAACTTTGATCATAATTTGATTTGCCTTTTAAATTACCTTGTACGCTGTCGTATAAATCAATGCTAAATCAACTGTACGAATAAAATAAATTTATCCGTTCACCTTAAACCAATATAATAGTTGAAAACATAATAAAAATAGTTGCGTTCGTACAAAATACCAAAACATGCACGCGTGATAAGGTACATGTAGAAGATGTCCTCTTGCGCGGGATCTCCTCGGCCATGTGCAAGGGATGATCATTATTTAAAGGTTTTATTATTTGTGTTGTTTTTTGTTTTTTTTTTGTTGATTGAAAACATTATTTGTACAACTTTTAAAACAAGACTTTCAAACCAACCATTTAAATATGTCTGACGAGTATTTCCGATTTGGAGTAATATCGCTTTTATTAATTTTCAGAACGACTTTTTAATTTACTCTCCAATGTTTAATTTAAATAAATACAAAATGAACAAACTTTTATAACATAAAATTAAAACAGTGTACAGTGTATTTACGGCTATATAAACTAAAACTCGTTCATATTCATGTAAGTGTGCGGGTGCGAATCTTGTGTATTAGATAACCGTTTACCGCTAGGTAGTGCAGCCGTGGCCGATTTCCTCGGCCGCGGGCGAAGGATAAATTACGTAAAGGTTTAATGCATACACATGCACAGCTCAGAACCTAAGAAGATTTGAAAAGTTTGTAATTTAATTACTAAAATCTATCAAATAAAATTTTTTTTTTTTTTTTTACTAAAAACCCACAATTGATATATATATCTGATATTGCATTAGATTGAGAATGGTATTGCTTTTATTAATTAACTGAACGATTTCTTAACAATTCTTCAGTTCGCAGCTAAATTAACTCATATATGAGAGACGCAACTCTCGTGTATTAGATAACCGCTGACCGCTAGGTAGTCCAGCCGCGACCATGGTGACCGATTTTTCGGCCGCGGGCGAGGGATAGCTTACGTAATGATACGCATACAGCTCTGATTCAAGGTGGATTTTAAATGCATGCAGTATGATAACTAAAATGTAATGCATAGAATTTTTTTTTTCAAAACGTATTTTGTGTTTTACTAGAAAAAAAGGAATGTTTTGTTTTCCGATTCTCGTCTTTAAGGTTTGTGCACTATAAGAACTAAACACAATGACTTAAGCTTCTTTAAAAAAAACATGTGTTCTAATTTTTTTTCTCATGAATTAAAGCCCCTTGTATAAACCATCATACTTTCTGTGGTAATTTTATGCCAGTTTTACGCACAAAGACCTTCGTTAACTTGCCAAATGAAAACAGGTACATGTTAACATGTAAAGCTTTTTACACTCATACTACACAAATCACTTACAAAATAACATTGTAACGACCTTTATGAGATCCCAACAAACAACTATTCCAGCGACAGCCATATCGAAATCCTAACTGTTTTTGAGTTATTAAGCAAAATCTTTTAAGGGCTACTGGCCCTTAATTTAAGGGGCCAGCCCTTTTTTATTGGTGTCAAATGAAAGCCCTTAACATTATGCACAACTTTTGTTCTATACGTATTTAGGAAATACTTCAAACTAAAAGGTTACGAAGCTAAAACGTGAGAAAAATTTTGCTAGTTTTAAAACATAGATTTCGATTGATTAATTCGAGTGGAATAATTGGAAAAAACTAAAATACAAAAATCAGAGGACAATATTCAAAGTGTCAATAATAAAGATTTTTAACTATAAATTATTTGCTACGGACCGTTTCGGAGCCTTTGTCTGGAAACTAATGCACCTAAAATTTTAGAAAAAGGGGAACAACTCAAAACCGGAAGTTGCGATTTTAATTTTTTTTTGTGCTCTAGAAACCTAATTCAATTTACAATATACCGTGAAAATTTGAATAAAATCGGATGACAAACAAATAAGTTATTGAGGTTTTAAAAACGTCTAGAAGAAGAATAACAATAATGAAGAATTACCATCAGAATCAGTACAAGGTCTTCCGTTGGAAACGGAAGACCTTAATAATCAATAATTATCAAACCTGCTTGATAGATGTGTTTGTTGGCCTCACAAGGGGTTCAGATTTTGATGTAGGTTTATATCCCATATATAAACAATTGTTTAGGATCTTTTTAAGAACTGCAATGCTCAACATGTATATGTTTATGAAATCATCCTGTTAGAAAAGGGACTTGATTATAAACATAAGAATATCCAGGGGGGGGGGGGGAATGGATTTTTATTTATACAGGTATTATACCACATTTTCCAGATATTTTGTATTATGACTCCATTAAGCTGATTTTATCATGCCTATTGTTGCTCAGGTGAGGGATAAATAAAATAAATGTCAATATTGGTATTGATGTAAATAAAGATATATTTATTAAATATCAGTATTTATATTATCTTGTGCCATTTTAAAACAATTACAACATTTAAATTTAAAACAGATTTAATGTGAAAATGCTAAGAGAATTTAACTTTAGTGAAACGAAAATCAATCAAGATAAAAGCATGTCCAAAGTGTGTGAAAAGTGCAGATGGGCAAACTGTTTTATGTGATATACATTTCATGTAAACCATTCAGCGTTTCATGTAAAGCATGTATTGTTTCAGGCAAAGAGTGTAACATTTCGTATAAACCGTACAATGTTTCATGCGAACCATTAAGTGAGCATGTAGTGGGCGTGCAGCGAGCATGTTCTGTAGTAGTTTGTTTCAGGGTCTGTACATACTATATATAAAAACAGAATTGATTTACATTTATATAATATAATATAATATAATATTAATGAATGACTTGCATCAATCCATTTGATTTTTTTAAATGTTTCTTGCAGTGTGGAAATGAGAGTGCTCGGTTGGATACATATCTTGATATACCTCTGGTTATCCGCCCATTTGGCTCAAACGAGTCTCATGGCAGTGTTGTAAGTATATAAATATTGCCTAGCTATCCAAGTTTCTTGGGATCTCTTGGGGCAATAGTTTTGAAAGTTTTATTTAATTTGTGTAATGAACTTGATAGTTTTTATATTTGTCATTCACCAAGTTAATAATACCATGATAATGAAGATTTAACTTTACCTTAAAAATTATTAGATTATTGCTTTGAAATACATACAGCTTTGAACATGTTTTTTGGTCACCAGAGTCTCTCAGGTGACCTATTGCAATTAGGTTTTGCTCGTCGTCGTCCAGCGTCCGCCAAAAATTTTACGTTTTTAATTTCTTCTTGAAAAGAAGCCGAAATTGCAACGTTTTAACACATACAGAACTGTAACTCCCAGGTCATCCATCTGATTTATTTCAGACCCGGAGCTACAGACCTGCAGCTACTCTAGGATAAGAGGAATATAAATTGTGAATTTATGACCATAGTCCAACCTCGGGCCTCATTAGCAGGGCCAAATGAGCAAAACAGGACCAAATTTTCAAAAATCTTCTCTACTCCCAAACATGCTGGGGAAAAACTAAATGCATGATAATGATGTCCATAAATTCAAAAGAATTCATTAGACTCCAAAAAGAAGCTTTAAATGCAAAAAATGAGACCCAGGTCTGACAGGTCAATCTAAGGGCTTTGGTACTCAGGTGACCATCAAGGCATGTAGGCTCTTGTTTAAATAAACTATAGAGAAATTATTATTTATAAAGTTTTAATGTAGAACACTCAGTTTTATTTTCATGTACCTGTTAGCATCTGTATATTTTTAATGGTAACTCAAATAATTTTTTTTCAACAAATATATAAATTTCAATTTTATTACTAATCCATTGATATATAATTAAGAAATAAAATACGAGTTTTCGTGAAAGTCGCAGAATAACCTCCGAGGTTATTTTTGATTTGTTTAAACCTGTAATGAATCAATTCATAAAATCTGACCAGCTGTTTTAAATTCTGCTGAATACATTCTAAGGGTATAGCCCAGTGTTATCGCAAATCTTACATGAAAGAATTCGCTACGACCGATGTAGCATTGCGTTGAGTGATGACACTTTCTAATCGGTGTGTATTTCAATTGTGATTCGAAATAAAGATTCTGATTGGCGCATTTATATAGACCCGCCCATTTATCAAATGCATGTTGAGAACATGATGCTAACACGTGGAAAGATACGTCGGAGAAAGAAAACATCTCATGAAGTTGTACTAGGAAGTTAAAAAATGATATTAAATAAACGGGGTGATGTTCACGTACATGTGTAAATAATATTAATGAAAAGAAAAAGAAAAGTTCCCTAAAAGCAGGAATCGGCGCATATAGATTATCAGTCACAGATTGTACTTCGCTTATCGAATTATGTTATTCAGTTCATTGTGAAAAAAAAAATCGCCAGAAACTGTTTAGTGAACAAATAAATTTTACGTTACCGTTCATAATGTACCATTTACCATTTACTGTATATATGGAAAATCGCATGAGTTGAACAGTTTTTCCTCACAAAAAACTTGTTGCAAAATGTAGATCCACGGGAAAATTCGGGTTGACACGCCGTGAAATCCATTAGACGTTTTACAGCATATGTCTTCACTGTTTTGTTTACAATAAATCTGTACTGAAAATCTTTGAAACATCGTCAACAGCTCCGTAAAATGAAGAAGTGTGGTTTGGTTATATACTTGGAAAACTGTAAAATTGTGACTCGATCTGCACGTGAATTTTACAATCTGAGGTCGATTAGCGTGTTTGAGAGAAAGTCAGTGTCAACGTCAGTAGTAAATATTATGTGATGAATATTGAAGAACATATGAACATATAATAAAATGAATGTTTCTACAGACTAAGTGAGTTACAAAACAACGTTTATCACAGATCTGTCCCAAATTGAACACGTTTACATGCCGTAAATTTCAAATTTTTGGTATGATTAAAACACATGCACACTTGTAGTTTTAATTAAGTGTGTCATATTAATTGGTCAAAGTTCAATAAAATGCAATATAGGCTATGTAATATTTATTGTCAATATCTGTTGTGAATTCTTTGGAATGAGCTACAACAAAATAAATACTGACTCATCTTAAATTGATGCGTTAAACAGTTAAAATGATTTGAATTTATCGATGAAGTATGTATTATATTGAAAAATGAATTGGGGATTGAACCTGTTTAAACAGCGTGTTTTTGACAATTGTTTACACAAAAAAGAAGATGCGATTATTGTGGGAACTCTTAGTCAATTCTTGCAGTGATTTAGTTTTTGCAGTTCAGATACAGAGTTAACGACACATCTGGCAGTTCGTGCATAAATTATCAATACCACGTTAGCAGGTAAGAGTGGGCTGGTACTAAAACGGCCAATGAAAATGCTTGTTTTATAACTGCAACTCGCGATCCCAATAGTGTCGTCACTCAACGCATCAGTTTATCGCTCGCAGCGAATACACCCAAGTAAGATTTGCGATAAGGACATGGCCTATGCATCAAAAGGTGGTATTAAGGCATTAAAGGGTAACATTTTTCATTATAAACTCCTGCAGAATCATATTTCAACTCTGTTCAGACTGATTTGAAATTACAACCAATATTTACCCTGTTTTAATGGGGAGGAGGGAAACTAGTAGAATACCTAGTATTACTTATGCTTATTTGTTCATCCTGTTCAGCTAAAACTTCAAAATAGACTGTAATTTAAGGTATCCCACTCCTCAATGTTGTTGTATCAAGAATTTCTTGAGAAGTATATCATTGAAATCTGTAGACAAAACATACTTAAAAAATACAAAGAAAAAGGGGGGTCAGTTTTCATCCCTCTGAGTTATGGCCCATTTAATTTGACCTTTTTGCACCTAAAATGCAGTTTCAGGTTGATTAGCATTTCTTGCAAGTATTTTTAACTAAGCATAATTATTTCATCAAATATTGTTTTCAGTTATGCACAATGATCAGACTGATTAGAGAGATTACGAAAAAAAATTGTATGAAGCTGCATAAATTTTTTCGTGACCTTTTTGCACTTAAAATATACAATTTCATTGATAGTTACAATTCGATTTGAAATAAAAACTATTTGAATATCAAGAATTTTATAATATTAATCCAGTTTGCCTAGATATGTATTCAGTATTATTTTGACATAATAAAATATGGGGGTCAGTGATGTCAAATTTTAGATAGAGGGCTTCAAAGGGAAAATTATTGCAAAATTTGGCTTAAAAAATTTCAGACTTTTTCTAAATATTTGCATGATTTTATGCTAAAAGTCTACCACACTCTCAAGATTTAATTTTGTAAATGTCACACAATACCTATAGAATAAGTAACAAACGTATCAAATGTTAAAAATGTGTGTAATGAATAAAATATAATAAAAAGAAAAGTATATTGAAAATTCATAAAATTGCTTGTTTTTATCATTTTCGTCTAAAAAACCTTCCGCACGAAAATATAGTTCCCCTAAAAACTTGTTTTTTATTGAATTCAAATGGGTTTTCTCTATGAATGCTGTGTAATTATGAATTAGTAATCTTTCTGTGATGAATAAGTAAATAAAATCCTATTTATTTTAAATATAATGATCATGTGCGCAATGAATTCAAAACGTGACGAGTGAGATACCTTAAAGTAAAGAAGATTTCATTTTTACCAGGATGAAGCTTTGCAGGCCTTTGTGGATCCAGAGACATTAGATGAGAATAACCAATACTTCTGTGAGAAGTGTAACAAAAAGTGCAATGCACACAAGGTAATTATATCATAATACATTTACAGACCCTAAAGCTAATACTTCACCTTTAAAAGAACTGTACAATACCATGCAAGAGATAAACTGTATAAAAATTTAAAATGTATTTGTAAAATCATTACTAAGAAATTGCATTCGAAATCAAGAGCATTTCCGTGAGATGTGTAAATTGAAATAAAGAATTTCTTTTTTGAGAATGCAGATGGGAGTTCAAATTACACTTCAATATCTGAAATGAATACCAATTAGGCCTCCTAAAATTAATTTTCAGATTTCATCCCTGCCCGCCCCTCTGAAAATGGCCCGCCCTGATGTATTTTATTTTTTTTATTTTTTTAAATTATGTTAAAAAATTAATTTCTCGGAAAAAAAATCGTGCTCGGTATACAAAAAATTCAAAACATTTTAATGGCTGCTTAACATTACCGTTTGATTCCAGTCATGTTTGTTATCATAAGGGTACAAATGTCTTCATGCATTGAATGGAATTAAGATTAATCAAAATTTGGTGGTCACGGCATAGTCACAGATTTTCTTCATACTCGACAATTTGATAGACTTTAATGAGTAAAAAAGCCTAACACCATTTATTTGTTGCAATGTGGTCACGTTGCCATGGTAAAAGAGGATAAAGATGTAAAAATGGCATTTTAATGCTTTTTTGAGAACATTTTGTGAGTAATGTGCACAACTTGGGGTTTCCAAGGTAGAATATATTATTAAAAATAATTGTCATTTTTCAAAAGAAAGAAAAACATTCATGGAGAAACACATATTACAAAGATTACAAAGGGGTTTGTGTACTTATATTAGCTTGCATTAACAATTTTAAAAAATAGACCAGCTAGTTGTTATTTCAAGAACATGAACAATGAAAAAGATGTTTTTAAAAAAATAAAAAATAATAAATAAAAACCGCTCACCCGCCCCATGTTTTTAGCTCACCTGAGCTGAAAGCTCAAGTGAGCATTTCTGATCAAAATTTGTCCATTGTCTGTTGTCGTTGTTGTAAACTTTTCACATTTTCATCTTCTTCTCCAGAACCACTGGGCAGATTTCAACCAAAGTTGGCACAAAGCGTCACTGGGTGAATTATTGAAAATTTGTTGGCATTTTTCAAAAATCCTCTTCTCAAAAACTATTAGGCCAGAAAAGCTGTAACTTGTATGGATTCAAGTTTGTTTAAATCATGGTCCCCGGGGGTAGGGTGGGGCCACAATGGGGGGATGGATTTTTACATAAGAATGTATAGAGAAATTTTTAAAAATCTTCTTCTCAAAAACTAATGGGCCAGAAAAGCTTAAACTTGTATGGATTCAAGTTTGTTTAAATCATGGTCCCCGGGGGTAGGGTGGGGCCACAATGGGGGGATGGATTTTTACATAAGAATGTATAGAGAAATTTTTAAAAATCTTCTTCTCAAAAACTAATGGGCCAGAAAAGCTTAAACTTGTGTGGAGGCATCCTCAGGTAGTGAAGATTCAAGTTTGTTCAAATCATGGTCCCCAGGGCCACAATGGGGGATGAATTTTAATATTGGAATATATGCAGAAAATCTTTAAAAATCTTCTTCTTAAAAACTATTAGGCAAGGAAAGCTCAAATTGGAGTGGAAGCATCCTCAGATTGTGTAGATTCAAGTTAGTTTAAATCATGGTCCACGGTGGTAGGGTAGGGCCACAATGGGGGATGAATTTTTACATAGGAATATATTGAGAAAATCTTTAAAAATCTTTTCAAAAACTGTTAGGCAAGAAAAGTTCAAATTGGAGTGGAAGCATCCTCAGATAGTGTAGATTCAAGTTTGTTTAAATCATGGTTCCCGGTGGTAGGGTGGGGCCACAATGGGGGAATGAATTTTTACATAGGAATATATAGAGAAAATTTTTAAAAATCTTCTTCTTAAAAACTAATTGGCCAAAAAAGCTCAAACTTGTGTGGGGGCATCCTCAAATAGTGTAGATTCAAATTTCTTAAATCATGGTCCCTGGAGGTAGGGCGAAGTCAGAATGGAGGGATGAATTTTTGCATAGGAATATATAGAAAAAATCTTGAAAAATATTCTGGGAAAGTTTTCAATCCAAAAAGCAATTACTTGTGTGAAAGCACTGGTTGTGCAGATTTAAGTTTGATCAAACCATGATTCCCTAGAGAAAAGGTGGTCCACAAAGTGGTGGGGGGATGGTATATAGGAATAGAGAAAAATCTTCTTACAGGTACAACAAAAGGGGCTTGGTATTTACCATAAAAATATGTGGATAAAAATCTGTAGATTTTTGAAATTTTTTGAGCAAGATCTGCTATACTTAGTTGTCAAGATATTTTTAATTTGATACTGTAATGCTAATTTGATCAGAGTTAAGGCTGTTGTTGCTCAGGTGAGCGATGTGGCCGCTGGGCCTCTTGTTTACAAATCAGGACGAGAATCTAAATATTAATTTTATGTGGTCTTAAAGGCAATTTCAAATGATGAAAACAATTGCCCTCTTTTATTATTTCAAAATTTTATGATTTACATTTTTAATCATTTTTCCAAAATTTATGAAAATGTTTAAAAATGTATTAAAATTTATAAAGAACTACAGTAATTTATCATGTTCCATTCATAATATTTTTATAATAATTTCCGATAGATAAATGCAGGATTTTAAAAGTTTTAGAACCCTTATAGTAGTTAACTGGAGTTTACACGCTGATTAAGAGAGAGGGGAAGATGGTTACATTATTTAAACATAGCTTTTCAATTGAGAATAAATTTTTTGGTCACTTGAGTGACTCAGGTGACTAATGGTCATTGGTCTTCATGTGTCATCCATCCATTAACAATTTTTCATCTTTATCTTATTCTTGAAAACTACAAAGCTAATATGGTTACCATTTTTGGTTTGAAGCATCTCTAGGATAAGAGAAATCAAAATTATGAAATTAATGACCTAACTACCACTGGGGCATCATGGGTTGGGCTAAATATACAGAAAAGGGCCAAATTTTCATAAATTTTCTTTTTCTCCCACACATATGGAAAAAACTAAATCCATGGTTATGATGTCCATAAAGCCCTCGACCAAAATTGGGAAATTCATGGCCCCTGGGTCAGCGGTTCAGGCCCTAAGTTAGGGCCAATATGGCAATATAATGAAGTTGTATTAAATAATTGTAAATCTTCTTCTCTACTCTCATATATATGTGAGAAAAATTAGATTCATGATTGTTTTTGAGTCAATGAAGCCATCTGCCTGAAATTTATGACCTTACCATCCCTGGAGCCTCATGGGCAAAAAAAGGTCAAAATTTTTGAAAATATTTAGAGCCATTTGATAGGGCCAGCCCCTTCTCCATTATGTCAAATGAAAGCTCTTGTCATTTCAAACACATTTTGTTCAACAAGTGTTAAGAAATGCTGTACCGTTCTCGAGATACCTAGAAAAAAATGTTACAATGAACATAATTGCTTATTTAATGTATTTCAAAATATTTCACCACAAACACTTTTTGTTAGAAGACTTTAGAGCCATCTTGACCCTTTATTTGAAGGGCCAACCCCTTTTTCTTGATGTCAAATGAAAGCTTATAATACAATTTTTTGTTCTATATGCATACTTGCCAACTGACCTTATTTCATCAGGTTACACCCGATTTTTCAACCCTCCACCCGATTTTTTTTTATGACCCGGCGGGTCATGCTTTTTACCCGAGTTTTGTCGAAAAACCCGAAAATCTCCCGATTTCCGGATTTGGTTTGTAAATTACGTTGCACATTGGACTTCCAGTTATGAACCCAAGCTGAGCTTGGATTTATGTAAACAATGCCGATGGCTATTACAGCAAAGTAATTGTTTGGCTTAATTATTATCATGAGTTGTTTTGACAAACAGAGGGTTTAAATCTTTAAGTACAATGGCTTGCAAAAGGAAGAGATTTTTATCGGGGCCAGCGGAATCAAAACCATGCGCAAAAACTACTTTTTTTACCATACATAAAATAATCCGAAGCTTTTTAAAAAGGAACATTTAGAAGAAGTGTGATCTTAGAAACTCATGTGCTTTTAGAGCCAATTAAAAATGATTTTTAAAAAACTTGCACTCAGAAGCTAAAATTTGACAAACTAGCCAAATTAGCAAAGACTTTTCTTGTGCTGCCAAACAGTAATACTGATTCAGAAAGAGCTTTTAGCATTGTTAAAAAAATCACACTGAATTTCGCTTGGAACTTAACATGAAAATTGAATGCCCTACTGTCCTTTAAATTTAACCAGTCTGTGGATTGCTTTGAGTACATACCAACATCGGAAGTATTAAACAATTCAAAATCATCAACTGTTAGTTACAATGCTTCTTTGCAATAAAATATTACACATACATTTTAACACACATTTCTGTTGTATATACCTTTGAAATGCATGGTAAATATGTTGTGAATGTCGTTACGCGCTATGACCAGATTTTTTACTTTCTAAATCTGGTCATGACCAGATTTTCACATGTTGGAGGTTGGCAAGTATGTATATGTCTATAGATATATTTAAGACAAAAAAGATATTCAAGATTAAATGTCCAATTTCTTAAAAACTGGTGAAAAAATAATATCAAGATTTTCAGCTCCAGGTGAGGCTTTGAGGAAAATGGCCTCTGGTGTTATAAAAAACCCAAAAGCACATATATGATTATGACTCTATATCAATATAACTGCATATGCATCACAATAAAAAAGAGTATTGTTTAAAGTTCTTTTTTTTTTTTTTTACAGGGACTAAAGTTTGTTTCTTTTCCATATTTGTTGACTATGCAGTTAAAAAGATTTGACTTTGATTACACAACACTGCATAGGATTAAGTTGAATGATCGGTAAGTTTATTTTTTTTTTTAGATAATTAAGAAATATTGGGGGCTTAGCTGGCCTCTTTACTTTTTAGAAAAATGTGCCTTTTCCTTACATTTAACTTTAAAAAGTAAACGTACAAGCAAAATTGGCCTTTCCAAGTTGTTGTCCGGCGCCCCTTATTTGATCCACTTTGAAAAGCGATGCTATAGGCCTGGAAATAAGAGTATGAAGACTATCATCAATTTAATTATGTATTTGTTCATACAATGACCCCTGAGCATCAGAGTGTCAGAAGGGATCTAAAATTTATCATAAGACTATATTACAAGAAACAAATTGATACAAGTATCAAAAGAATGGCTCTAAAGCATCTGTTTTTTGATTGAAGAAATAATATGTATAAAATAGATGAGAATTTTAAATAAGCAAGATCCATTTTTGCATTACTTGGAAATCCACTCATATACCAATAGACAGTGGCTGAAAAAAGCAGTGATGCAAATAAAACACTTAAATTCTTTCCATGTCTGCTGTCAAGTTGAATTTTATGTGATTTTTAAAAGATAAACATAAAAAAAAAATAAGAAATAAAATTATACTAGATGCTGACATTGGACAGTAATACCCGCACCAAGTGTTTGCCCCTAAATAACACTGATTTGTACCAGTTTTAGTAAAAACAAAGGCCACATGCACATAAAACACATGAGCGGCCCTTTATGTACAGTATCCGCAACGTTATTTTTATAATCCTATCCTATCGTATCGTGTATCAATCCTATCCTATCGTGCGTGTATACTGTTCTATCGTGCGGTAATGCTATCGTATCGTGCGTGTATACTGTTCTATCGTGCGTTAATCCTATCAGGTTTATCGTTCAATTTTAACAGTTTTTCTGTTTATCCTATCATTTTAATCGTTTCGTGCCTTTTCATAAGCAAGTAAATTTATTTCAAAGTTGCAAGTCGTTCAGTGGGCCATATAAGAAAATTTATCGAACAAGAATTGTAAAATCCTATCCAGCATTCTATCATGATACTAATTTCTTAATTTTTTAGATTAAGATTAACCACTATTACATATAAATCCTATCTGTAAGCATTGGAAATAAAAAAAAAAATAATGTAAACTATCGAAGTTCTTAGGAACAAGGTAACATATTTACCTGTATATCGAATATATTAAATCGTACGCGAAGTGTATACCTGCGTAAACATTCACTTTTATGCAATATAATTCGTTTTTTATGCATCATATTTTACAGAAACAAAAGTATGTATGATTATTTAATTAAAACCAGAGTTGTATTTAAATTGAACCCGTTATTTTCCGTGTGATATTTGATTTTTGGCTGAAATGTTCTCGGCAATCAGCTAGGGCAATGTTAACAAATCGTACACTGAATGTATATCTGCGTAAATATTTATGTAACTTGTATGTTATATAATTCGTTTCTAATGCATTATTTTCTTATACAGAAAGAAATGTATTTATAATATATTTTATATTTACTTTAAACAAGAGTTGGATTTTTATAATTGAACCCGCTATTTTCTGTGTGATTTGATCCTGGGCTGCAATATTCACGGCGATCTGCTAGGGTGTTCGGTAATGAAAGCAATGTTAACAACACAGAAAAAGTATTGATCATTTAATTTTTATTAAAAAAAATAAACTGGTAATTTCTATACATTCTATAAATGATGCAGCGATGATTAACAACTCAGCAATTGTTACTTAAAGAAATTCCACGTAAATCTTTATTCGTACGTGTTCTTTCCCAAATTATGCCATTATCAGGTAATTCATGAAGATCGTTTAAAGCGATTATATGTTGATCATGAAAATCGTTTATCCTTTCCTATCGTGTATCAATCCTATCATATCGTGCGTGTATACTGTTCTATCGTGCGTTAATGCTATCGTATTGTGCGTGTATACTGTTCTATCGTGCGTTAATCCTACCCTATCGTGCGTGAATCCTATCCTATCATTTATCTTGTTATTAAAAAATAACGTTGCGGATACTGTACAATTTTAAGTTAATCAATAATCCATTCATTTCATGTCATAGAAAGTATGGTCTATATAATTATTACAAACAAAATTAAATTATGCCCCCTCTCCTCGGTGGTTGCCGGCCTAATTTAGATTTGCTTCTAGGTGCCAACATCATCGTGTGCACGGATTTAGAGAAGGGATGGGAGTGAGGGGTCCAGACCCTTCCCCCTTGAAAAAATCATTTATATTAATACATGTAGTAAAATAACCAAAAAATACACCTCGGACCCCAATCCCCCCACCCCCTGCAAACACAATTTCATGTATTACTTTGCCCCCCCCCCCCCCCACACACACACACACACACACACACACTCCTCATGGATAAATAAACATCAGAATATTTTGATAACAACGAAAGCCTGTACATGTAGTTCAGTGCAAGTGCAGTGCATTATTATAATCAAAATTCTTTCACAGTGACGTTTTATAATTTTAAATTTTTACAATACATGTATTTGGCCAAAAAAAAAATTAAATTTTTAAAACTTTGGAATCTTAAGTAAAAAATAGAAAATCCCGAGCAGCATTTGAACTCTCTACAGACACGTAGTTAATGCTCTAACCCATTGCACTTCACTGTTAGGTAACATTATTTTGTGGGAAAATATTATATTTATATTTTATTGTTTACCATATTTATTCGTGCTCTTTGTGCGCATCAAACTGTATATAGGTTATGCCCCCTTGGAGACACTCTGACTTTCCAGAACTGGATATAACAAAGTATTTTATCATGTGGGTAATTCCTAGCCTAATGATGACCCTGCTTTGTTTAGGATTACAATTGCCCCGAATACATATAATTATTATTATTATTATTATTATTATTATTATTATAACATTTATATAGCGCTAAATATAATAAAATTACTCTAAAGCGCTTTACATAATAAGTTAAAACTACACAATGAGCATACACAAATAAAATTGATTGAGTTATTATAGGCATATAAATCTATAAAAAGAGGTTTACATATAGAAAATAGGCTAAACAGTTTTTAAAATATTCATAAAACATTTTTCAGCACAGATTAAAGACTGAAGATCTAATTAAACTGCTGAAAGGGTCAATTATAAAACGCTAATTTAAAAAGATATGTCTAATTGAGTAACTTTTTAAAACTGGTCAGATTTTCTTCGAGTCTTTAAACTGCGGGAAGACTGTTCCAGAGTTCAGCTGCACTGACATCGAAACGCCAATTTCCATAAAATTTGGTACGTGCCTTGGGCTTAACCAGAAATCTCGAGTACTCTGATCGAAGTGATCTTGATGGAATGTATACATCAACAAGGTTCTGAATGTATGCCGGTGACTTCTCTTGCAACGCCTTGAAAACAGTTAAAACTAGTTTGTATTGAATTCGAAATTCCACTGGCAACCAATGAAGACCAATCAGCACCGGTGTGATATGATCATGCTTCTTGGTTCTTGTTATTATTCTGGCAGCTGTATTTTGAATTCTCTGTAGCTTTGACAAGGAGCTGGAGCTCAACCCATACAGCAATGCGTTTCCATAATCAAGCCTTGATGTGACAAGGGAGCACACTAACGTTTTGCAAGCATTTTTAACATTTTGTTTATCTTATCGATAAAAATTGAAAAGCTATTTCCAAAATCTTAATGTGCATCTAAAGAAAAATACCAGTAAAGAAATGTTTTAAAATTTGCTACTGTACACATGTAAGAATGTATTAAAGAAGACTCTGAATCTGATAGGGGGATGTGGAGGATACCGTAAACATTTAAAGGACATATCGCATGTTTTTTAATTTTCAGAATTTTTAAAATAAAATCATTCTATACTCATTAAAAACAATGTTTATCATCGTTTACACTAAATAATCTGGCTAATTCGTTAGTTTGAAGGCGATGAAATTCAAATGTCGCGATATGCATATTTTCTCTCTCGATCTACCCGCCATTATGTGTGACGTCACATGTGACCGGTGCTGTTAGCCATCTATGTAATTGGATTAGATTAAAACGACAATTAAACTAATTATCACCTATGAAATGGAACCCTCATCCAAGCATCCTTTAGGATGTGATGGATGAGGGTCATTTTCCGAATTAGCCGAAAGGCTACGAGGGTTTAAATGGAATATCATGTCATACTAAGTCCACGTGTACCTTCTTTAAAAGTAATCAAAATAAAAGATATTTTTCACACCTGAGTGGTTCTCATACCCTATATATACAGGTAACTGACCATTGTCCGTGTCATTTTAAAGTAATAATTTCAGGATCTAAATTTGTTTTTTGCGGTGGGAACACATCTATGAAAACAAATTTGGGAGGGTATTTAAACCCTCGTAGCCTTTCGGCTAATTCGGAAAATGACCCTCATCCATCACATCCTAAAGGATGCTTGGATGAGGGTTCCATTTTCCTTCATTGAGCCTCCAGGCTTTACTCTGGTTTAAATGGAATCTTTAAAGTAATACAAATTTAGAACCTGAAGAGATTAACAGATATTAGATATCCTTATAAATAACAATATGACCCAATTATAAGAAATAACAAAATATTTATTCAGACAATACAACTATTCAAAATCATTTAACATAGCCAATGTATTTTACGCAATATTTCCGCAATGGTAAATCACTAGGAAATTTCACATCTCTCGTAAATGTCCATCACAATTCCCAATGAAAAGTCCGTCATTGTCACAATTCTTTGATGCTTCCTCCTGGAAAAAAGAAATTAACTGTTTGTTGTTCTCAATACGGTATCAGAGAAAGAACTTACTGTTTCTCTCCTATAATATGTATAAAAAGTCTTTGCATTTGCCCAGTTAGCAGTTTCTAAAATTTCACTCAATTTCACACCTCCTGCAAATGCTGCAGAGGTTGAAGCGCTTCTAAATGAATGTGCAGAGAATATTGATTCATTAATGCCAGATCTTCTCAATATTTCTTTAAGCCACCTTGCAACTGTAGATGTTGAAATATCTTTAAAAGTTTTAAATGATATTAACAATTTATTGGTTTTTCTCTTTTCATTTGTAACTTCTAAATAGCATCTAAGTGTATGTAAAACACAACAGCTCTTATCAGGAAATGCACTGATCTTTATTCGTTGTACATCATGACCCGGTCTTGATGTTTTTAAAAGATCTGATATTGTGAACACCACGTATTCACCAAAGTCAGCCATATTTTTAATATTTAGAGATATCAGAGCTTGAACTCTTTGTGCTGTTGTTAGAGCAAGCAAAGCTGACAATTTCAAAGTAAGATCTTTTAAATTTAATTTTTCTAAAGGATAAAGAGTTTTTAGATAATTCAAAACTCTGCTAACATCCCATGTTAAAGTATATTTTGGTTTCGGTCTATTACTCAAAAACACGCCCTTCATGAATCTAGTAATCACTGGGCTTTGTAAATATGAAAAATTTCCACAAGCTGAAATTGTTTGAATTATTGCAGCTTTATGTGCATTTACAGTATGATACGAAAGTTTTTTCTCTGCTAAACTTGATAGATAATTTATTATTTCATAAGAAGATGGTTGCATGGAATTAATTTGCCTTTGATGACACCAAATTTTCCACTTATGCCAAATAAAATCATATTTTCTATTTGTACTAGTTCTCCATGACTGTACGATATATCTGATAGAGTTTTCTGATAAACCTGTGTTTTTGAGTCTATCCCTGATACAAGACAAACGCATAGAAACAACTTTCTTATGTTTAGGGGGTGAAACTGATTGTTGTGAACCAAACGCAGTAAGTCTGGTCTGACTGGTAACTGAATTGGATTTGCTATTAACCGCCCTAGTAGTTTTGGAAACCAAGACTGTGTTCCCCACTTTGGAACTACAAGAATAGCTTGGCTCACCTTGTCGTCTTCTATTTTTTGAAGAATCTTCCCAATCAAACTGAAAGGAGGAAAAATATATGGATTAAAATCTGCCCAATTTATTGAAAATGCATCTGATGTCAATGCATTTGGATCAGGAAACCAAGATACATATCTTTCTATCTGCTTATTTAATCTGGAAGCAAAAAGATCAATATCAGGAAAAAATGTTGATTTACAAATAGCTCCAAACACATTTTCGTTTAATTTCCATTCTGTTGAATCACTAAACGTTCTAGACATATAATCTGCTACAACATTATTTTTTCCCGCTATATGAACAGCAGATATAATAATATTCTTATTCTCACACCACAACCATATATCTTTCGTCTCCTCAAATAATGAAATTACTGAACCACCTTGATTATTGATGTAAGAAACAGCTGCACTATTATCTGACCTTATACATATATGAACATTTTCCTGATCATTACACAAACTCTGAAGAGCAAATTTAACAGCTTTGAGCTCCAAAATATTTATGTGTAAAAATGACTCCTTCATAGTCCATCTACCTCCTGTAGAAACTCCATTAAAATTTGCTCCCCATCCTGATTTTGAGGCATCAGTTTCCAAATAAAAATCAATTTGAGGATTCCTTATCCATTTTCCGTTTTTCTTTTTTACATTATTTTTCCACCAAATAATTTCATTTCTAGCAAGTTTAGAAAGATATATGGCACCATCATAATCATTATCTACTGCTCTTAAAGCATTTACTTTATCAAGATATCTTAAAAATAAACCTGCTAAATTAATTGCATACATTGATGAGGTAAAAAGACCAATTAATTTAGCTATCTGTCTAATTGTATGTTTTTCTTTAAGAAGTATCAATTCACATTGTAAACATATTTTTTCTATTTTATCCTCTGGTAAGTAAACTTTAAATTCCACAGAATCTATTATATGACCTAGATAATGAATTCTAGTCGATGGAGTTAATACAGATTTGTCTCTATTAATAACAAAACCAAGCTTCGTCAATAAATCCACAAGGTAAGTTACATTTTCCTTGCAAAGTATGAAATTATCAGCCTCTATCAATGAATCATCAATGTAATAGAATGAAGAAATACCCTGTTGCCGAATAAAAGAGAAAATTGGTTTCATAATTTTTGTGAAAACTCGAGGTGCTGAGGCTAGACCGAAAATTAATGCATTGCATTGGTACAGTACTCCTCTCCACAGAAATTTTAAATATTTTCTATCACCTTCAAAAACAGGAACTGATAAATAAGCATCCTTCAGATCTATACTAACAAAATATGAATTCTTTTTTACTGTGGACAATACCATTTCTAAAGTTTCCATTTTGAAATGATGATACTGAACAAATTCATTCAAAAGCTTTAAATTAATAACTGGTCTGAATTTTCCATTTTTCTTTTCAACAATAAAAATATTCGAAATGAATTCTCCCTTTTCAGAATGTGATTTAGATATTGCTCCTTTTGACAGAAGCTCAGAAACTTCTTCATCAATAATTTCAGCTTGACTTTGATTAAATTGTATTGGTTTTGGTACTTTGTTTTGAAAAGGTTTTTCTTCAAATTCTATTTTATATCCATTTGAAATGGTATTTAAAATCCACTTATCAGATGTTAATTTCTTCCATTCATCTAAATGGTATGTTAAACCACCAGCAATAAATGCAGAAAGTGTTTTACTTACATCTAAAACTGAGCTTGATATCTTCCTCTGGCTCCTCTGAAGCCTCTTGACCTGCCTGATCTGCCTCTTTGGTATACTTGGGAGTTGCCGTAAGTTCCCCTGCCTCTGTATGCAGGTCTCCCTCTGAAGTTTTTAGCTCACCTGAGCTGAAAGCTCAAGTGAGCTATTCTGATCACATTTTGTCTGTCGTCCGTCTGTCTGTCTGTCCGTCTGTCCGTCCGTCTGTCTGTAAACTTTTCACATTTTCAACATCTTCTCAAGAACCACTGGGCCAATTTCAACCAAACTTGGCACAAAGCATCCTTAGCCTAAGGGGATTTAAATTTGTGAAAATTAAGGATCACGCCCTTTTGCAAAGGGAGATAATTAGGAATTTATGAAAATTTTCGAGAAATTTTCAAAAATCTTCTTCTCATGAACCATAAGACCAGGAAAGCTGAAACTTGTGTGGAAGCATCATCAGGTAGTGTAGATTCTAATTTGTGAAAATCATGACCCCCGGGGGTAGGGTGGGGCCACAATGGGTGTTGAATTTTTACGTATGAATATATAGAGTAAATCTTTAAAAATCTTCTTCTCAGAAACTAATTAGCCAGGAAAGCTGGGACTTGTGTTGAAGCATCCTCAGGTAGTGTAGATTCAAAGTTGTGAAAATCATGACCCCCGGGGGTAGGGTGGGGCCACAATGGGGGGTTGAATTTTTACGTATGAATATATAGAGTAAATCTTTAAAAATCTTCTCCTCAGAAACTAATTAGCTAGGAAAGCTGAAACTTGTGTGGAAGCATCCTCAGGTAGTGTAGATTCAAAGTTTTGAAAATCATGACCACCGGGGGTAGGGTGGGGCCACAATGGGGGGTTGAATTTTTACGTATGAATATATAGAGTAAATCTTTAAAAATTTTCTCCTCAGAAACTAATTAGCTAGGAAAGCTGAAACTTGTGTGGAAGCATCCTCAGGTAGTGTAGATTCAAGTTGTGAAAATCATGACCCCCGGGGGTAGGGTGGGGCCACAATGGGGGGGGGGTTGAATTTTTACGTATGAATATATAGAGTAAATCTTTAAAAATCTTCTTCGCAGAAACTAATTAGCCAGGAAAGCTGAAACTTGTGTGGAAGCATCCTCAGGTAGTGTAGATTCAAATTTTTGAAAATCATGACCACCGGGGGTAGGGTGGGGCCACAATGGGGGGTTGAATTTTTACATAGGAATATATAGAGTATATCTTTAAAAATCTTCTTCTCAGAAACTAATCAGCATGGAAAGCTGAAACCTGTCTGGAAGCATCCTCAGGTATTGTAGATTCAAAGTTTTGAAAATCATGACCCCGGAGGGTAGGGTGGGGCCACAATGGGGGGGGGGGGTCGAATTTTTACATAGGAATATATAGAGTATATCTTTAAAAACCTTCTTCTCAGAAACTAATCAGCATGGAAAGCTGAAACCTGTCTGGAAGCATCCTCAGGTAGTGTAGATTCAAAGTTGTGAAAATTATGACCCTGGGGGTTAGGGTGGGGCCACAATTTGGGGTCAAATTTTTACATAGGAATATATAGAGTAAGTCTTTAAAAATCTTCTTCTCAGAAACTAATCACCCAGGAAAGCTGAAACTTGTGTGGAAGCATCTTCAGGTAGTGTAGATTCAAAGTTGTGAAAATCATGACCCCCGTGAGTAGGATGGGGCCACAATTGGGGGTCAAATTTTTACATAGGAATATATAGAGTAAATCTTTAAAAATCTTCTCAGAAACTAATCAGCATGGAAAGCTGAAACTTGTGTGGAAGCATCCTCTGGTAGTGTAGATTCAAAGTTGTGAAAATCATGACCCCCGGGGTAGGGTGGGGCCACAATTGGGGATTGAATTTCTACATAGGAATATATAGAGTAAATCTTTAAAAATCTTCTTCTCAGAAACTAATCAGCCAGGTGATTCTTTAAAATTGTTTAAACTTTGGCCCCTTGATGATTCTTGGGCCTCACAAGGGGTTCAGAGTTTGATGTAGGTTTATATCCCATACATAAACAATTGTTTAGGATCTTTTTGAGAACTGCAATGTTCAACATGTGTTATGGCTATAAAATCATCCTGTTAGAAAAGGGACTAATGATAATGAAAATAAGAATATCCAGGTGGAAAATGGATTTTCATTTATACAGGATCTACATGTATTATAATACATTGTCCAGATAGTTTGTATTATGACTCCTTTAAGCTTATTTCATCATACCTATTGTTCCTCAGGTGAGCGATGTGGCCCATGGGCCTCTTGTTTGCACCTCTAGCTGAATATGTTGATTGTCCAGTAATCTGCTTATTAATTTTGGAGGCATCATTGATTTCCTTCATTCTTTTTGTAATGTCGCTGGGAAACAATGTTTTTTCCTCAATAGGAGTAGATGCTGAACATAACTGCTGAAAACGTTTCTGTACATACGGTTTTAATATATATCTTCTTTTAATGTTCATTTCATACATAGCATTACATGCCAACATTATAGCATCTGACACAGATTTCTTAGCCTTTTTTATTTCCAATTTATTGGTTTTGAACATTTCTGCTAATGCAATCATTGGTACAATCGCAAGTCCCAAGACTTTCTGAACTTCCTGAAGAGTTTTATCTCTTTGTTGCACATTTGGAAACAAATTATTCCATATTTCAGAGTTTATCATAGGAGGAATAAGATTTTTACAATTTTCAGGGATCTTTATTTCATCAATGTATTTCGAAATGTCTGCTTTTTGGGTGCATCCCATTTTAATGAATTTTGATAAATTTTCAGATATTGGTTCACAAAATTTGGTTTCATCTTCAAAAATTTTTGGCATACAAAATTCAGATTTCTCATCATCAAACACAACTTCGGGATCATTGTCAGTGGAAAACATTTCATATGTGTTTGTATTAGCATCATTTTCAATTTCCGGAATAAATTCTTCCATCGGTATTTCATTCATACCGGAAGTACTACATTCAGCGCTCTCCTGTGTTTCTTGAGAAAAATTATCTGATCAACGTAATAATTCTTGCAGTAAAGAATATATTTGGGACGGATTAAAATCCTCTTTTTGTTTTTTGTTTGCAGTGACTTTATCGTCGCTTTTACGTTTAACAGGTTTTCTCACAGGGGCTTTACCTTTTTTGTTTTTCCCAGGACCTTTACCTGAGGAAGCGTTGCTTCTTGTATTTGGACGATTCGAATTTTCTCTACCATCGTCATCATTGTCATGCATATCAATTTCCTCCGACTCGGAAGCGAAAAGTTGAACAATGTCGGCAGAAATAGGACCTTCGTCCTCAGAACTAGACTCTGACAACTTTGGCATCTTCTCAGAGATGTACAATATCAATTTGTCAGCGTAAAATGTTGTCAAACTCGTAACAACGTAGTCTAAATGTAACTCAAGATACTGTCTCGCAGTATGCTATTTTGCCAAACACTACGTGAGTGGCCAGATACACGTGGGCCTTTAACACGAAAGACACGGACAATGGTCAGTTACCTGTATATATAGGGTATGAGAACCACTCAGGTGTGAAAAATATCTTTTATTTTGATTACTTTTAAAGAAGGTACACGTGGACTTAGTATGACATGATATTCCATTTAAACCAGAGTAAAGCCTGGAGGCTCAATGAAGGAAAATTGCCGGTAACGGGACATGATGGTAATTTACATCTCCTGTGGGTGTTCTAGCCGTCAAAAATGGGGATTTGGATTTGTATTTTTTAGTTTCCCTTACGAAAGTAAGCGGAAATCATGTACCAAACAGGGGCCTATCTGTCGACGAGAGATTTATAAATAAACATTTAATAAATATATTACTAATTATATGGTATATTTTTGTGATATTAATTTCATAAACAAATTGTATTTGATTTGAAAGAGAAAAATAGAAGTTTATGAACAGCCTGTGTACAAAATGCACGTTCATTGGAGGAAAATAACAAGAGAGGACGCCATTTTGGATAACGCCTCGCTTCATTAGCTGTTTGTTAAACTATACATACATGTATGCGTTCGTTTTGTATAAATGATTTCTTCATTATATCTCACCTCTGCAGAAATCATAAGTACGGTATGTGAGATTTCTGTGAGTTTTATTTCTTGTGGGAGAAGTCAAGGAGTTGTTGATATTGATATGTTGATATTGTTTACGCGAGAAATAGACTAAGTTGGTTGATATACATTTTTACGTAAATAGATAAAAAACGGAGCTATGGGATCTTACAGAAAAAACAATAATTAAGGAAAACGTTTTTTCCTGCTATATATATTTATATAAACAGTGAAATATGAAGTAAAGAACCTTAGAAAGTTGTGACCAGTTACGGCCGAAGAAACAGACTTCTTATGCACCACTGTTTTACAACAATGAACATTCCGAGTCGTAAAGAACGCCCAAAAACAGAATTATTGCAGATTTCAATAAAATAAACACCTGTTATCGATTTTTTTTAAGCTAAATTCCTTACTAAGTTGTGTTTACCATGTTTACACGTCGATCAATTTGATCGTTATTGCCGAGTTCATCATTACTTCTTCGAGTATAACATCGTTTTTTACCCGTACTGGTGGCTCAAACATGTACGACTGAATAATAAGATTCTTTTGATTTATTCAACATGAAAAAAACCATCATACATGGTGAAAAAATGTCTCAGATTTAAAGAAGATAATGCTGATCCTACAATTTGTTTACAATCAGCTGTTCGAAGAAGGTCGCATGTGACGTCACTGACCACATGACACGCTATCTTATTAATGAGTTTTTATACGATCAGGGCAATGATTTAAATTGATAAATTGATATTATAGCTAATTACCTCTTTTATACAACTAACAAATTGTTAGAAGTAATATTTTTGGCAATTTTATAAATAAAATGTAATTTAAAGAAATTTGAATATGAAGGGTGGATCTGGACCCCCCTCTAGATCTGCTGCGCATTGGGTAAATGTTAATTGTTAATTTCATGCTACTATTTGTCTTCCAGGATTAAATTAAATTTTTCAAAATCTTATTGCACATCTATAGGACAGTCCCTATCATATCTCAAGATATGATGTATCTATTCATTAAATCATAAGAGGAGTTCTTGGATTTAGGGTTTTTTTAGGAGTGATAAACGTCAATTTTTTACTATTATTTGACTCCCTAGATGAAATTTAAAATTTTTGAAACCTTACTGCACATCTATAGGACAGCCTCTATCATATCCCAAGATAGATGGGTCTATTCATTACATCATAAGAGTAGTTCTGGGATCTAGGTTTTTTTTAAGGAGTGATAAACGTCAATTATCTGCTACTATTTGACTCTCTGGATGAAATTAAAATTTTTAAAACCTTAATTATTGCACATCTATAGGACAGCCCCAATCATATCCCAAGAGATGACATAGCTACTCCAAAAGTTGTAAGAGGAGTTATGGGAACCATACTTTTTTTGCAAAAAAAACATCGTTTTTTGTTGTCCACTGATCCCTGTGTTAAAAAAAAATTTCTGAAACCTGATCACACTTCAAAATGACAACCCCAATCATATTCTAGAAGATCATTTGGCTACTGCAAAAAATGTTGACGTTTTTGAAACCAGATTTTAAAAAAAAACCCAAAAAACCATCATTTTTCAACCACCAAATGACCCCAGGACAAAATTGAAATTTTTGAAACCTTATTGCGCATCTATAGGATACCCCAAAACATATTCCAAAAGATGATTTGTCTATTGTTGAAAATGTAGGAGGAGTTCGCGAAAGAAGGTTTTTTGTGAAAAAACATCATTTTTTACCAATTATTCGACCCCAAGGACTACCAGAGAATTTTTGAAAGCTTTTTACAAAACAACATGATAATTATCCCAAATCAAACTCCAAGAGTTCAGTTTGCTGGTTTAAATTTAAATTACATGCTTGGTTAATTGTCAAGGGATTTGAAAGCATTACACCTTTTCAAGCATTGCCAACAGCCTTGGTGAAGAAAATTTTTACACGACTGTACTCCCAAAATAAATTTAAGCTACTGTGGTTTCATCAATATTCGTGGAATACCAATTTTCGTGGATTTCGTTATTAAGTTGATCCACGAAATTAAATATTCATTGAAATGCAATTTCTATTAACATTTTGTATTGATAGGGTCATTGGCCACGAATTTACGTATCCATGAAACTGTGATTTTCACTTTATCCACGAAAATTGATACCCTTGAATATTAATGAAACCACAGTATGTGGAAATAAATTAACAAATACAGGTTAATGCTGTTCCATTCAGTAAACTGAATGTTTTTTGAAAAGTAACTTAATGGCATAGCTATGCCATTCAGTCACCTTTAAGTTACCCTTCAGTCACTTTTTGATGAAACCTATTTTGCAAGTAAATAACATTCCTCAAGTAAGTTGGGGTTTCCTTTCAGTGATGTCTAATGCTAATGCATACTCTAAGAAGTTTTTTACCTGATTGGATCACTTACAGTAATGCATTGTTTCACAGATTAGCAATCTGGTCCATGGGTTTCTGTTTTCATTTTAGTATGACTTTTCCTGCAGTTCTGAACTTGAACCATCTAATTGAACCAGAACAGGTTGGTTCTGAGGAACCCACAAGCAGTTCACTAGAAGTGAGCAGTGATGAAGGTTTGTTGATTAATTGTAAAAATTAAGAGTTTTATTTTAGGTCTGCAAGCATAATTTTTATCTGTCAAGCTATTTATATATTTTTTAAGAAAATTATGTTAACAGAACAAAAATATGTAATAATTAAAAGGTAAATACATGTATATGAAAGACAAGATTTCTTTGTAATGTTATTATTATGCAACAAGAATTAAGTAAATAAATGCAGATTTTTATTACATATCTATGTTTTATATCCAGGTATTGATGAAGGCATAGAAATTGAATCCAACATGACTGGAACCTCTGCACATAATTCTAGTTTATCAAGTGAAGCAGTAGCTAATGACAAAAATGCCAAAGCTGCTGGGGCAAAGGTATATTTATTTACCAAATTCAGACTTTTAGAGAGAAAAGTACAAATCACGAACTTGCAGTTAAAAGTTTGGAGGATTTACAAGATGTTCATTGTTGTTGATTTTTTAGCTCACCTGAGCCAAAGGTTCAAGTGAACTTTTCAGCTTAAGATTTGTCCATTGTATGTCGGTGTCGGCGTTAACTTTTCACATTTTCATCATCTCCAAAACCACAGGGCTGATTTCAATCAAACTTGAACCAAGGCATCACTGGGTGAAGGGGATTCAAGTTTGTTCAAATGAAAGGCCATACTCTCTTTAAAGGGGAGATAATTTAAAATCATTAATAATTTGTTGGTATTTTTATAAATCTCCTTCTCAAAAAACTATTAGGCCAGAAAAGCTCAGGTTTGTTTGGAAGCATCTTAGTCTAGTGTAGTGTAGATTCAAGTTTGTTCAAATCATGGTCCCCATGGGTAGGATAGAACCACATTGGGGTGGGGGGGGGGATCAAGTTTTACGTAGGAATGTATAATGATAATCTTAAAAAATCTTTTTCTCAAAAACTATTAGGCCAGAAAAGCTCAAATTTGAAATTTGTGTGGAAGCATCCTCAGGTAGTGTAGAGTCAAGTTTAATCAAATCATGGTCCCTGGGGGTTAGTGGGGCCACATTGGAGCGATCAAGTTTTACATAGGACTATATTGAGAAAATCTTTCTTATCAACAAACTATGAGGCCAGAAAAGCTCAAATTTGTGTTAGATTATCCTCAGGTAGTGTAGAGTCAAGTTTGTTCAAATCATGGTCTCTGGGGCTAGGGTGGGGCCACAATGGTGGATCACATAAGAATATGTAAAAAAAATCTTTAAAAATCCTTTTCTCAAAAACCATTTGGCTAGAAAAGCCTGAACTTATGTGAAAGCATCTTCAGGTAGTGTAGAGACAAGTTTGTTATCTCACCTGAGCTGAAAGCTAGCTCACCTAAGCTGAAAGCTCAAGTGAGCTTTTCTGATCACATTTTGTATGTTGTCCATCTGTCTGTCCATCTGTCTGTAAACTTTTCACATTTTCAACATCTTCTCCAGAACTACTGTGCCAATTTCAACATAACTTTGCACAAAGCAGTTTTAGGCAAAGGGGATTCAAAGTTGTGAAAATTAAGGACCATGCCCTTTTTCAAGAAGAGATAATAAGGAATTATTTAAAATAGTTTGAGAATTTTTCAAAAATCTTCCTCAGGTAGTGTAGATTTAGTAGAAAAGTTGTAAAAACCGTGACCACCAGGGATAGAGTACTGCCACAATGGGGCTCAAATTTTTACATAGAATTTATAGAGTAATTAAATCTTTAAAAATCTTCTTCTCAGAAACCAATTGGCCAATAAAGCTGAAACTTGTGTGGAAGCATCAACAGGTAGTATAAATTAAAAGTTGTGAAAATCATAACCCCGGGGGAGGGGGGGGGGTCGAACTTTTACATAGGAATATATAGAGTAAATCTTTTAAAAACTTCTTCTCTAAAACTAGTCAGCCAGGATAGCCAAAACTTGTGTGGAAGCATCCTCATGATTGTAGATTCAATGTTGTGAAAATCATGACCCTTGGGGGTAGGGTAGGGCCACAATTGGGGTCGAATTTTACATAGGAATATATAGAGTAAATCTTTTAAAACCTTCTTCTCAGAAACTAATCAGCAGGGAAAGCTGAAACTTGTGTGGAAACATTCTCAGCTATGGTAGATTTAAAGATGTGAAAATCATGACCCCCGGGGGTAGGGTAGGGCTGCAATTGGGGGGGGGGTCGAATTTTTACATAGAAATATTTACAGTACTGATTAGACCTAATGTAACAGAAAGTAAACCCCAACTAAACCCTGGGTTTACTTTCTGGGTTTACTCCGGGTTTACTAGAGTGGACCCAGAGTAAACCCAAAGTAAACCCAGAGTGGACACAGAGAGTAAACCTGGTCAGTATACCCCTGAAAGTAGACGCTAACTGTATTAGGAATATACCAGGGGCAGGAATTACAGGCAGTAAGATGGGTAAAAAATGGGTCTGCTTCATACTTCGATCAGCGCGTACAGTTGACCTCAAAAGCAATTTCCAAGTAAACCCAAAGTAAACCCCAAGTAACCCCAAAGTAAACCCAGAGTGGACCCAAATTTTCAAAAAGCAAACCCAGAGTAAACCCCAAGTAAACCCCAAAAGTAAACCCGGGGTTTAGTTGGGGTTTACTCTGGTTGGGTCTGATTGGTACTGTAGATTAAAGTCTTAAAAAATATTTTTCTAGAAAATTAATTGACCAGAAAAGCTGAAACTTGTGTGGAAGCATCCTCAGGTAGCAGCAGGGTAAAGTCAAATGTATACCAATCATGATCCATGGGGGTAGGATGGGGTCACAGCAGGGGGGGAGGGATAAATTTTTTACATAGGAATATATAGAAAAAATAATTAAAAAGTTTCTGCTAAAACACCATTTCTTAGAAAAGCTGTAACTTTAGTTGAAGCAACTTCAGATTCGTTAAAATCAAAATCGTTAGGAGTAGGGTCGGCCACATTTGGGATCCAATTGTACAAAGGAAAACATTTCAATTATTCACAAAATCTTAAATGTTATCATAATATGGTTTTACTTATATGCAAGCATTTTGACATTGCTGATTCTTTGAAATTATTTAGACTCTGGACCCTGGACGATTTTTGGGCCGCACAACGGGTTCAGAGTTTGATATTGGTTTATATCCCATATATAAACAATTGTTTAGGATCTTTTTGAGAACTGCAATGCTCAACATGTGATATGATATAAAATCATCCTGTTAGAAAAGGGACTTGATTATAAACATAAGAATATACAGGGAGAAAAATGTATTTTTATTTATACAGGATCGACATGTACTATTGTACATTGTCCAGATATTTTGTATCATGACTCCATTAAGCTGATTTTATCCTGCTTATTGTTGCTCAGGTGAGCAGTGTGGCCCATGATCCTCTTGTTTTAAAAAGTTACATATGAGTGCATCGAGGTACATTTTTCTCCTTCACATACAGATTGATTTCGACAAAATACATTGACCATGCAGCTGAAGAAGAAAAATGTATTTAATTGCACTCATGTATTTTAAAGACTTTCAAATGTTGCATGGAGCTAAAAGTCAATGGGGATTGAATGTAAGAAGTGTACCCCTACCTTTAAAATTAATGTATATCTTCCATTTGATTGTTATATCTTGAATAAAAATGGGATAATATAAAGGTACATATTTTTTTTATGTAAAGATTTTGTACATACAAAATGAAACCAAAATTCTGAAATTTAATTTTTGTCAATTTACTGGGGGCCATAATTCACATTCTGTGAGACATTGCAAAGCATTATTACTTTAGGTTCTTTTTATTTTGTTTTAATAAAATGCCATGTTCTCTAAAAGCAGATTTTATGGGGAAAACTAGGATAAAATGTTAAAAAATGTAAAAAGAAATTTTGAACTATTAGACTTAATGTTTGCAATTCTCTTGACCTTTTCCTTTAATTTATTCTTTAAAAAGTTCAAATCTAATATGAGTACCCTATTTGTATTTCGCAATTTGTCCAATTACAATTTTGATTTCTACATATGTTCTAGACTTTTGAACCAAAAGACAGTTTTGCTTGATTTTTTCTCTTGAAAAATATGGAATCTACAGTATTAGCTATAATAAATTTTATTATTTCTAAGAAAAAGAAAATCAATACATGCTTTATTTTGTAGGGTCCTTATGTTTATGAGTTGTTCTCCATAATGGTGCATTCTGGTAGTGCTGCTGGAGGCCATTATTATGCCTATATCAAGTAAGTAATGGTGTTGTGCAGCATTGCTATTTTGATTTAGTTTTTGCTTTTATATAATTATCTATCATGATTTTTAAATATAATTTTTGAATAAGAAAGACTACTGGTATATGTCAAGAAAAATTCAAGAACTGTAACTTACAGACAGTATACATTAGAATATATATGTTGTCATGTCTTATTGATAGATCTTTCAAAGATGGAGAGTGGTATAGTTTCAATGATCAACATGTCTCAAAGGTATTTATCTTTTAAACTACAATTATATTTTAACCTTCGATAATTCTCTTTCCTTTGTTGAAGTTCATGATCATATTTGTTTGGTTAAACAGCGCTCCAACTCATATACCAAACCTAAAATCATTGCTCTCACGATCATAAACACAGCATCTCGTAACTAGATTCGGCAACCATTTGCAATTCTCATAATTAAATCTGAATCATCGCGACATTTGCAATTATTTTCTTAATAAGTCAAGAGTTTTACTGATTTGAGTATCTAAAATGCGGTCCTAAATCCGGAATTTTTTTTTCCGGAATAAGCAAGCGCACTATGGAAATTTTATTTTATTCATTTAATGCGCAATGATAAATCAGATGCACACGGGCCTTAGAACCTAGGAATTAAATTTTGATGGCCTGAAGAATAAATCAATATGATCCAATATATATTTTGTTTTTTACTTTTTGAAAAATACCAACAAAAAAAAGCAATAAAAAATATACTTGGTTAATAAATCAGTAAAGGAATGTATAGGTAAAAATCTTTAAAAAAAAAATTAAGAAAAATATTCTTCTCTAGAAACAACAATGCTACAGTTCGCAGTATTATTATCTATTAAAGCATCCGATTCTTTAATGTTAACACAACAACAACAGCACTGGTGAAATAATTGTATTTGACTTAATAAAGCTGCTTTGTATAGAGTTTGCTGCTTTGATTAGAGTTATGGATGATGTTACTCAGCTGAGTGATGTGGCTCCTGGGCCTCTTGTGACTATTGTTGCTCAGGTGAGCAATGTGTCCTATGGGCCTCTTGTTTTTTTTTTTTTATAGCTCACCTGAGCTAAAAGCTCAAGTGAGCTTTTCTGATCAAAATTTGTCTGTTGTCTGTCATCGTTGGTCTTAGTGGCGTTGTTTTTGTTGTAAACTTTTCACGTTTTCATCTTCAATCTTCTCCAGAACCACTGGGCAGATTTCAACCAAACTTGGCACAAAGCATCACTGGGTGAAAGGGATTCAAGTTTGTTCAAATGAAAGACCACACCCTCTTTGAAGGGTAGATAATTTAGAAGTATTGAAAATTTGTTGGTATTTTTCAAAAATCTTCTCAAAAACTATTAGGCAAAAAAAAAATTATATTCATGTACCGGGTATATGCAAATATCACAAGTCTCAACGATCGCAACATTTTATAGTAGGTGAATTCATAGATAAATTTTAATTTTCAATATCTATTATGTTATCTAATATAACAATATATTTACATTCAGTGTATATTTCCCCAAATGTTTTCATTGGATATCTGTGATGTTCAATTTTTTCTATGAATACACTTTGATAATTCATGCGCCATGTGCAGAAATATATACGTCTTCACATGTTTTGATAATATTTATTTTTGTAAGATTAAATGAAACCATCAATTTTAAATAATCAATTTGATATGTACTTTTAAAAAATAATCATTCAATTATATCTACTCCGATTTTTCTCTACAAATTTTCTGGCACTATATTTACAGTCGCAGAAGCGAACTAAATAACATGTTAATATGGCTGTTCCGTGTATGTTTCATATCCCTGACTGAGAGCGTATATAATTGCTTTACAGCGATAATACATATATATTTCATAAAACTAGACATCAGTATGAATATAAATATAAGCATTGAATGCTTATTTATGGATGTCGTCTGTCCTGTAACACACCAAGCGGTGCAGACAAATTATCATACCGGCTAACGCGCTGCATTCAATTTGTCTGCACCGCTTGGTGTGTTACAGGACCGATGACATCCAAATATAAGCATTCAATTCTTAAATAAAACCTTAAAACAAAGATCTTTTAAATTATTTAAATGATTCCAGATTATTTATCTATGATTTATATCCTTCCATATATTATGTTGAATTTTCTAAAATCCCCACAGGTCCATTTTTAATCCATTTCAGATATTATATAAAATTTGATATTTATCTTTTTTATATCTAAATCATTAGACTTCACACTTGACCTTGAAAATTGGTTCTTATTGTACACAGTCTCCAAATAAAATAAAAGTGATAAACTTATATTATTTTGTGAATTTTTACACCATTTGTGTAATCGTGTTCCGTTTAGTTTAATAAATAAAAAAAAAAAAATAATAACTTTAAGAAACTTATTTCTTGTGCGCATTTAAATGGCGGTGCAAAAGTCAAATTTGGACGGATGCCAGACTGGATGAATGCCTTAAGGATCCTCGACACCCCGTGTTCTACTTTTTAAGATAATGTAATTTTTATGTAAAAATTCATCCTCCGATTGTGGCCCCACCCTACCACTGATGTTATGTTTGCATTCCTTTTCCCTTGATAAAATCATTATTAAAATTCTTTTGTAGGTTACGTATGAAGATATCACCAAGACGTATGGGGGGTCAAGTACATCCAGGGGCTATTACTCCTCAACCTACACAAGGTAACCACCAGATTAGGCCTATATACATGTAATTCTGTGATTACTTTTAGTTAGATAGTAACAATATTTTAACAATTGTAATACATATTGTTTAATACATTTTAACGCAAAAACAAAGATTCTGAAGAATTTAGTTTGAGTTGCTGATTTTATAAAGAACACTAATAAATATGTCTATTTTCAAAACATCTTATGAGTATATATGACTTTGCGCTAGATGTTTTAGATATTGGAAACTGACAACAAATGTAATACGGCTGACTCTTTCTTGATAGCTGGAACTTCAATAAACTGAGAGATATCAAGAGTTTGAGGGATCAAAAGTTTTGAAAAATCTGGAAATTTTTGTTTTGGTCATTGTGGTTAAAAAATTATAGTAGCCGGAAGTCTACATTCATAACATGGTAGAAAAGTGTAACATTGTTTCATTCGTGTTTTCAGCTACTTCACTACATTTCAGCATTACAGAACTTAGTTTTTAAGTGCTAGATAAAGTGCTTTTTTTATGTAGTCAAAATGTTTTAAGTTGATCATGTTTACTTAGTTACAAAGAAATCCCATACAGAATTATCCTGAGATATCCTAGAAAATCATGGAGAAATTCCCAAGATTTAATCCTAAGATATCCTAGGATTTTTCCTCAGATATCCTGGGATTTTTTTTGAACAGGAATTCCTGGATTTCCTAGGACCTGCCTAAAAAAATTGGGCTTCATTTTTCAAGATTAATCCCAGGAATTAGAAGCTAGAAAATCCCAGGAGTCCTGAGACCTAAAATGCCCCAAAAATTCCCAGTAGTCTAATGACAAAATTTGAACTTCATATGTTTCATAAAAGTTACTACGTTTTCCTCATTCACACTGAAAGTGATTTCAACTTGAATATTTTACCTTTCTGGTCATTGCTCCAAACTACAACTGCTGCATCATCATGATTTTCATAGCACATGTATGCACATGAGTCAGCGATTTTATCAATTTGTTGTAAATAAATGAGAAACAGGCAAAATCCTACCAGTGATATTCACAAGCGAAGCAACAGGATGGCAACGAGTTTTCTAGATTTTCTTTATTTCGCTATCCAATTGACATTAAACCCCAGATATTAACTCCCTGTTGTTATTTTATCAATTCCTTGCATTTATTTCCCTAAAATTATCCTTCAAAGTCATTTTAATTCCAATTCTGCATATCTCAATCTTAAACAGTGGCCATGCATTGACAATTATTTAAATTGACATATTATTTAAACTATTTACCGGACTTTTTAAAGTAATTATTGGTATAAATCAATGAAATATGAATTTTAAAGAGTTCTGTAAAATTGAAAGTTTGCATATCACTTATAACTATGATTTTCCTAATATGGAAAAAAAATGTTATGTTTTAATTTTTTTTTTTTCATACCAATGGAGCACTAAATTAGGAGAATCCTTTAAAATTGATTCTTTAATTTTCAAATAATCTGAACAACAAAAATATTCAAGTACATAAATATAAAACTGTGGAAAGAGAAATCTGGTTGCTAAGCAAGTAAATGATGCATATCTAGTATATTGAGGTAATAAAGGTGGCATTAAATGTTTGAATAATACTTTCAGTTCAACAAATGCTTACATGCTGATGTACAGGCAGATCGATAAGCGAAGTAATAAAGGTAAGAATTTGAATCTACACAATTTGCATATTCTTAATTATAGCTCTGTTTTGCAGGCGCCTTACAGTAATCAGTCTGTCCATCCTTCATTACTGGTCCAAAAAATGTTCTCTCTCTCCTTTGCCCAATTTGGCTCTTACTTCACCAACATGGTGCTTTTTGGTAAAGAGTGTATAATTATCTTTAATAAAGTTTCTTATTATTTAAAAGCAAACCTCTGAAAAATCAAAGTCTGGATCATATTTTATCTCCCCTTGGCGTGACCCTATCTGGCTAATACTTATAAAGAGATCTTGTGGGTATATTATATAAATAGGGTGTATAGTGACTGGGAACCAATTATGTAAGTCAAAGGTGAATGTCAGCAGACCTCTTTGAAATCCATTATTAGGACCATTATTTTCTTCATCTTAGCCCATCCTTTCATAGACTCTTCAACTGTCTGCTTGTAGATAAGTGGTGTGCAGTTACTTTTAATGTAGTGTGTATGTCAAAACTCAAGGTCATGGCAGAATTTAATGCAACTTCTTTGTTCAGCTCTTAATTTCTCTCACTTTGCATTATCTGCTTTATACTTTACCCTGTGCTTGAAATTGACAATGAATTTATGCTTAGCCTAGCAAGAATGACGTACTGTATTGCAACCATGTGTATCTTCTTTTTGGCAGATTTTATACAGCCAGAAAATTTCCCTGAACACTTGATACTGGCGCTTCAAAGTATAAAGGAAAGGGAGGAAAAAGAAATTCGCCAAAAAGAACTAGAAAAATCTACATGCAAGGTATTTAGAGAAAGAAATGAAAATCGATTTTTTTTTTTATTACATGATTACTCTGACTAAATATTAAGTCAAGGTCACACGAAGTTTTGGTTCTGCTGAAAGCTTTGTCTTAACAAACTGTTACAATGGAAACAAAGGTTGCTCAACTTAAAATGTATATTAATACATGTACCTTTATGGTACGAAGAAATTTCAAGTACCGGTACATTGCACACAGATAGTTTTTGCTTTAAGGGCATCCTTCACCTTGTAGCCTAGAGAGTCAAGATCATGGCCTACAACTGTACTGACTGTAATCTGTGCTGTGTATTCTTTCTCATGGCAAAAATAAGTGAAAGGTTAAAATCATAGCAGACATTGATGTATAGTTGTGAACAACAAAGAACAGACATAGGATAAAAAAAAAATAGGATCTACAATGTTTTGATAGGTCCATCTCTTTGCAGGAAAATTTTTTTATTATATATATTAATTTTGCTGTTAAAACTGTTGCTGAAAAATTCTTCATATTTTGCACGAATTTTCAATAGTTAATGAGCTATTAAAAGTATTAAAATCAGGAACCATTTGTTTATAGATGAATGAATTTATCACAAGATTTGGATCACTGCGTTCTTTATTAAGGGACTAAAACATGCCTTACATTTAGTACTCATTTGCTATCGCTAGTTATTACATCATGACTATTATCATATTGACAATTCTTTTTCGACAGGAGCTGCTACGGAAGACCTCCTCATTGCTTTCAACAAACTTTGCTTTAGTAATTATTATTGTTTTGGAATTTTTTTTTAAATTCTTGTTTTTATATCTACAGATAAAGGTATACTACTTTCATCCAAGAGAAAGAAGAAAAATAGAGCAAAAGCTTGAGGTTCATAAAGACAAGACATTGAAGGAGGCTACAGAGATTTGTTCCCAGGTGAGCTTAAATCTCATTACATGTACAAACTTGTTTGAAATTTTGATCTTATAGGATTTGACACTAAAGCATGTCCAACAGACTGAATGTAGTAAATACAAGTTTTATTAGCTTTTTAAAAAAGCTTACTGTCTTTAGAGCAAACTCTAAACAACAATAAGTTATCAAAGAAAATTTAATTTAAATTTATTTTTTTATACAAATGTCGCCTTCTTCTACATGTGGAACTTTATTAATATGTGCCATAATCGTGCTTGCCTGAAATTGAGAAAGGCGAACCACGTGCTTGTTAGTTGAGATCGACAATAGAGTCGAAAAGGAGATCTTAGGAAGGGTTGTATTATTTTAATAAAATCAAAGTTAATACCACAGCATTCAGTATCTTGTTTTACTGATATTAATTTTACTGTATCTAAAATGCAAACTTGTTTACTGATATATTATGCTGTCCAAACTTATTCTACGTTTAACGTTACTTCAAAATATCAAACCTATGAGGGAGGCCGATAAGATAAAAACCACAAAATTTTCACACAAATGATTTTAACCATTTACATTAATAGAAATACAGTGAGCATTTAAGCTACATGTAGCTTCCCTCTTTAATAATGATTTTTCCTGATAGTCCCATTGAGTTTCCAATATATGCTGTCCCATGTTCAGAAATGAGTCACAGACAGCTAGTATACATCATTTATTCACTAGGAATAAACTGTAGATACTACAATATAAACAAAATCACTTATTACACAATTGCATGAGCATGTTATTGCATGATACAGGTTGGGGAGACAGTTACACATATGTAAAGATCGAAGTCTATCTATTCAACTGTATTCATTTTATCGTCCCAATATATAAAAACTCGTAAGCATGAAAGTAAACAAGTATGCACTGAACTTCATGTAAATTAACTGACATTAAATCTAGTAAATGCTCTAATACATATCGTAGATATAAAAAAACATATTTGTTTACTGCGCAAAGTACACAGAGCCCATTCATATAGTAAAATATACCTCAATAGAATTTCATACAAGTCAAAGTGCATAAGAAAGAAATATTCTGTTCATAACTCTATAAGTTATATAAAAAATATAAAAATACATACACTGTGGGGTCTCTATGTCACCAAAAAACTGTAGGAAAGTGGTTCCAAGAATTTGTGCATGGCGCTCATGGAGCGGAGGTACTACTATAATCTCTAAACCGGTTATATATATATGTAAAGTCCATAGTGTGCAAACATTTCAAATTTATACAGATTGCAATAATTTAGTAAAATCAAACTGGAAAAGATCATATTGAAATAGGAAGTTGTTTGTTTTTTCTAAAACTCAATTTCTCCTAAACCTACGCGCGCGGGTTACATTAAACATATTATTAACTTTAAATAACCTTAGCCATATTGTATCAAATTTTTACATTTTTTGTATTAATTTTGAATTTTAAGCAGCTAGTCCACACATTTTTATTTCAAATCAGAATTTTGGAATCCCAAGCCCATAACAAAATTCCGAGCCCGATTAATTAACTCGGCATACCGGTATTGAAAAAATGTATCGCGATACAATATTTTTTGTCCACATACCGCAATACAGCGGAATACCGGTATTATTGCGCAACCCTATTACAAAGTGGTAACTTAAAGGTGACCATCTTGAATTTGATGATTAGCATAAAATATTTAGGCTACGAATATCTACGTAGTGGCTAGGTTGGCTTACCGTTCAACTATGTAGCCCTACGTAGCAGCTATGATCTTGAACGCAGCCCTGTTGACCTACAGCTGTTATCACCTCACACGTAAATAATTTACTGCCTAAATATAAAAAAAAAAAAACTATCAAATAAACCTTTTTGTTTTAAAATACTACAGTTGCAACTTTCAATGCATTTATTCATGTGTTTATCTTTTTATTAATTAAAAAAAAAACTTGTCAAGTAAAGGGATCTTAAGTCAAAAGTTGGAAGCTTTATGGCGCTCAAAAAAAGAGTTTTACCCAGTGGAAAAATTAACTGATTGTATGCTGTGCCTATAAGTCGTACCCCAACTTTCTATTCAATTTTCTACTCCCAAAAGTCTGACTTGCAGGTGAGTAAATATGGTATTGATAATATTTTGTTTCCTTTTATTGATTTATTGTGTTATCTTCCAGTTGTTCAAAATAGAAAAATCTGTTCCACTGGATTGTTGTCGCCTAGTAAAATTTGATGAGTATCAGGACACTCTTGAGTGCTCCTTTGAGAATGAGGATGACACTCCCATGGGTCTCTTGCTGGGAGGGGTGAAACAGGCCTACAACTTTGACCTCCTACTTGAGACAAGGCGACCAGAGCAAGTGTTTCAGGAATACAGACCTGGAGGTAACAAAATATTTATACATGTATTAGTGTTCTGCTGGCTACAAAGGGAGAAAAAGAAATTGAATTTATGTTTATATTATAACTATTTATCTATAGATATGATATTGCCAATACTAGATAAGGATTTCCAGTTTATGTTATATTTTCACATTTAAAATTATTAATTATTTGCCATTTAAAAGAATGAAAGGGGTAATGTCTCTCAGTAAAATTTCTTTATATAGACATTGAGTCCAAAGTTAAGTTTTCCTATTAATTGCTCTGTATGTCCTATTTTTAAGTAAGATCCTTTTAGAAGGTAGTCTAGAGCTCTATATATACATGTGCATTTATGATAGTATTTGTTCAATACACCTGATTTTATACTACCTGGGTAATTTACTTAAATATGTTCATAATAACAAATGTCTTAATTAAACCAACAGTAGTTTCAAACAGACACTAGATTATTTCCTTCTAATGAATTAAAGAAACTGGTAAAATTTATTTAAAAACAAAAAGATTTTATTATGTGAATCATTTATCTAAGATAAAATGTCAGTATTGTATTTGAAAGGTGTGACAGTGAAGCTTTATGTGGCCGATCTACAAAATGACATCATACAGGAACCTCCTGTCAGTGTCCGGGCATACCATGCACAAACAGTCAGTGAATTTAAAAGAATGGTGGCAGAGGTAAGAGCTGTTAGTAGATGGTTGTAGGGCTGCAACAGAAAAATGTTTACATGTATACAAGTGTTGGCTGGAGCTTTGAAGTTCTTCAGAGACCACACAAATGAATATTTACTAATAGGTTGTTTGATTAAATTTGTTTTAGTTAGTTACTGAAATAAGTTTATTAAAATACATGTATAATATTCTTTTTAAAAATATCATAATAATGTGTTGATTAAGTGTAACTAATGTTGATTTATTGGAATGTTGTAGGTTTTAAGTGTCTCAGAGGACAAAATGAGATGTGTTTTAGAAAGGTTTCATAATGACCTAAAATTCTTGTCTGTTCCAAACAAGACTTTGAAAGCTGAAGGTTTCTTCAAAAGCAACAAGGTAGGTACTGGGATATTTAACGTACATTAGGTTTTTTGACTAAGAAACATCAAACATATGCTTGCTCCAATGCCATTCTTTACTAAGAATATAATCAATTACCTGTGTGAATATGGTGCTGGAACATCCTTGCACTATAGACGACTGCAAGCCAAAAATTAAAAAAAAAAAGATAATTTTTTATGCCTTCAAGAGAATGTAGCAGATGGTGCTGTCATGCATTATTTACTATATAGAACAATCCTTTTTCTTTGTATGAAAATAATAAGAGTTAATTGTCTCCCTTCTGTATATTTATGTCAGACATTTTTTTTTATTCTTGGGCATGAAAAACGATGTGAAATATGACCAGCTAGTAAACTGACAAAAACAATAATAAATGTTGGAGTTTCTGTTTCATAATTCCATGAACTATTATCTAAGTAAAAACATTCACATGGAAGATATACATCTTTATTATCGCAAATCTGGCTAGTATACACCTGCCGATATAGCGATGCGTTGAGTGACGACTCTATTTTAATGAAAAGTTAAACAGATCAGTCTTTAATCTATATGCGCCCGTCCCTGCTTTTAGAGAACTTTTTCTTTGTTTTTTTTTTCACTAAAATTTTTTACACATGTACCGTATTTTTCCGACGATTAGTCGGTATTTTTTTTCTCTGAAGCAGAGCACCCGACTTATCGTCTAAATCGACTTGTCTTAGGCTTGAGGTCAGAAAATTGTTAAAAATAGCATTAAAAATCTTGGTTTTAATCATCTTGACTTGGCTGTGTGATTGGAAATTACCTTGTTGAATTCATCGTTCATCTTTATGAATTATCGTTTTCACTCATTTGTTAACACCAGTATACATTATAATAACGGTAATTAAAAAATGGTACATGTCTTTAATCAAATTAAAAGTTTTACCGTTCCGTTTTCATAAACACATCGTCACATGGTTCCATATATGACACTAGTGGGAAGATAACATTGCGCAGTAAAATTGAAACCAAATTTGAATGGAAAAAATTATTGCAGTAAGTCCGGGGAATGTTTTTAAGTTTTATTATTTTATTAGTAAAGAGTTGTTAGTGGAAAGTATAAATAAGAAATATTTTATGGTCAAATTCAATCTTAAAAAACGTAATCGGCAATTATCAATACTAATGTTTATACAGTAGGCTGGTATCGGTTGTGCTCTATAATCATTCCCTAAGGCTGAGATATATGCGGCGTGTTCACTCCCTGTGTAAATAAAGAGTACCGTAATAAGAGTGATTAAAGTTCATTAATTAATTATTGTTCAATTCTTCGATTGTGGTTAAATAAAAATTTTAGGAAACGTATGTATGTCGTATATCGTCATTATCAAGTCGTACAAATGATCAATCTAATTCTAACAGTGTCTATGTAAAACAATAGCGTGTAACTGCATTACTGGATACAAACTAAACAAGTTTAATGAAATTATAGTAATTGCTAAGCTTTCTACACTTGAGATCCCCCTTTGAAGTCCGACACGAGACAGGTACATGCTTCTGACACCGGAAATTGTTAAACAAACATTGACCACGCGCCGAGTCAACAGGTGGCTGGTTACATAATAAATATGTAATACACTGGCGATGGTCAGAGTGAATAATTATTTTAAGGAAATAAAATATTTCTGACAAAGTAAGTTTAGTTTACTCTCATACAACTTGCATAACACGCGATATCGGGAATTGTTTACAATGCAAGCGACTTTATAGATGTTACCGGTATTTGAAAGTATGATGCATAAGTATAAAACGTAATTGTTTAAATGTCAATCATTAATAATAATTGGTAGCAATATCGGGGACATCGTGGCATCATACACTGATAATGTTACTGCAGTTTTTTATACGCCATTTTAAAGTGATAAGATCGACGTATCGTCTGAATCGACGTATCATAGGAATTTGTTAAAATTTTGGCTAAAAATGCGCAATTCGACTAGTCGTCCGCATCGACGATTCGTCCGAAAAATACGGTACTTAAACATCGCCCCGTTTGTTCTCAAATAACTCTGTAATTTTCAACTTGCTAGTATAACTTTATTATAAGTTTTCTTTCTCTGACATTTGTTTCCACTTGTTAGCATCATGTTCTCAACATGCATTTGATAAATGTGCGGGTCTTTATAAATGCACCAATCAGAATCTTTGTTGCGAATCGCAATTGAAATACACACAGATTAGAAAGTGTCATCACTCAATGCAATGCTTCATCGGTAGTATGACCTCACAGTTGAAATCCCTTAAAATACACCAGCGCAGTTAGGTACATTTTTCTCCTTCAGCTGGACAATGTATTTATCAAAATTTGGATATGAAAAGGGGAAAATGTACAGTCAATTGCCATGGCTACCTTAACATCGTTTTTCTGTAAGGTAGATTTTAAAAAGGAAATAAAGCCTATTTTCTATGATAACAAGAACTAAAAAATCATCCGATGATTCTCCGGCTTTTTTTCTGCTTTCGCCGATGTTATTTTTTTAGTTATTCTCCTTTGGTAAACAATTATCGTCTGCAAACCAACATGACACCGAGCCGGGGGAAAAAAATGTGAATGCAAAAACAAGTCATCATACAGATGTCGGATGTTGGATTTTACATGTATAAAACTTAAATGATGATCGGAATAAACAGCAAAAACTGTGAGGTAAAGTTTTAAAATACTGAAGACTGGAGTAATGCTAAAATCGTAACTCGAAGTGAAAGTTGTTGAAAAAGATGACTGAATTCCATTTTAGAGTCCCCAGAATAACAAAAAATGATGCTTTTAAGAATCGAAAAGCTTTATTTACTGCAAGATCAGAGTCTAATGTGTTGAATAAAACCGTAATTAGACTGCTTCTCAACAGTCATTATTCATCACTTAACAATTCGCTGATAGTGTGTTAAAAAAGGACAACTCCATGTCCAACTAGACCGTAGAAGGAAACAATATCATCACAATTTAAAATAACATCGCAAAAATATTGATTACACAAGAACAAAGGTCAAAAAATGTAACCTGAATTTCTTGTGACCTAAGAAGAGTTGTTGACAATTCGAGTAAGTCTCCCTTTTTATTCAATACAAAGCCTGTACATCGCTAAATGAAGAAATTTCTAAGATTATTTCACTCCCAAGGATATAATACAAAGAACCATATATGTCTGCTAAGTCTTTTTGACTTTTTTGTTAGAAATAGTTGGTCAAAAAAATTCAGGTGATGACGAGGCCTGAGTAAACGTTGGCCATTTTGCGAACTCATTTATGGCCAACTACTGTACGTCACTGCCTTCATATGTAACTTTTCAAAAGATAAGGAAATCAATTTAGGCTTCTCTATTATAAACATGTTGTTCACCTGGTGTGAACTTTAATCTTTCATAATGTTATTTGTCTGTGTATCATGCATGTCACGTCATATACCAGTCAGCATGTTTGACTTGACTCGTCATGCTATTATCCTTCGTTTTATGCAAATACATGTACATTTTTATTTTCAACAGATATAAATTCTGGTTGCTAAGTTTTCATTAACTGGTGAGATTTTGGTGAGATCTTGATAAACAAGGTCATGTGATATGAATCTTGTCCGATCTACTTAATTTTGTTACCTACATATCATCTATTGAACTAAGGCCCACCCATTCTATTTATTTTTATTCATTTAAAGGACAGGGTCACAAACCAGAACAAGATTGACTGTTACTCAGTCAAAAAAATCATCAATAGTTTGTCAATTATTACCGGAATCTGCTGAATATAATACACACTTTTTTCCAGGATTTTTTTACTGTGAGAAAGGAGTGCACATTACACATCCCTATAGGAATTTGACACATTTTTTCCCTAGGTGAATCATGGGATATATCATACTGCCGTATTATCTTTGCAGACCACAGACAAGACCAATACCCCGCAATACATTGTAACATTACTTCATTATCACATATATATTTTTATTGATACTTAGGTCAAGATGGTCATGTAGTGTTAATATATACGTGATTGTACAATGTTTAAAAATCTTCTGACGAAACTGAGTTGAAACTGACTGCAGTCTCTGACAAGTCTGTATATGGGCTAGGTATGGTGACCCTTAAGGTCTTTAGGCCTCTTTTATGATTCATCATAATAAAACAAGGCTTATGAGATCTCATCCTTTGTTATGTAATTTCCAGGTAGCCTTGTTTTCACTTGAAATGATATTGTTTATCAAGATTTGAGCTTTTGTAGGTGTACATTGAGTTTTCTGGAGAGGAGGAGGCCACCCACTTCACACATACACACTTCTTCAGATTGCTGGACCGGCACCAGAACACTATCAGGATTCATGTTAATCTCCCACCCTCATGTATGTGTAATTTATACCATCGTCATGTATATGTTATCTATGCTTTTTTAAGTTTCATTAAAAGACTATATTTGGTTTGGTCAAATATTTGCCCCAAATTTTAATCAATTTTTAGCTCACCTGAGCTGAAAGCTCAAGTAAGCTTTTCTAATCACTTTTTGTCCGCCGTCCGTCTGTCCTTCTGTCTGTAAACTTTTACACTTTTTCTTCAGAACCACTAGCCCAATTTCAACCAAACTTAGCCCAAAGCATTATTGGGTGAAACGGATTCAAGTTTGTTAAAATAAAGGGCCACGCCCTTTTTCAAAGGGAGATAATTATTAAAGATTTGTTGGTATTTTTCAAAAATCTTCTATTTGGCCAGAAAAGCTGAAATTTATGTGGAAGCATCCTCAGGTACTGTAGATTTAAGTTTGTTCAAATCATGATCCCCCGGGGTAGGGATGAAGCCACAATGGGGGTGGGGGGGTCAAATTTTTGCATAGGAATAGGTAGAAAAATTCTTTAAAAATCTTCTTCTCAAAAACCTGTAACTTGTGTGGAAGCATCCTCAGGTAGTGTAGATTCAAGTTTGTCTAAATCATGTTCCCCGGTTGTAGGGTGGGACCACAATGGATTGTCAAATTTTTACATAGGAATATGTAGAGAAAAATCTTTTTCTTAAATACAATTGACAAAAAAAAGCTGTTACTTGTGTGGAAGCATCATCAGGTAGTGTAGATTCCAGTTTTTTCAAATCATGATACCCGGGGTAGGGTTGGGCCACAATGGGGGTCAAAAATGTTTACATAGGAATGTATAGAGAAAAATGTTCTTGTCCAGAAAAGCTGTAACTCAGGTAGTGTAGATTCAAGTTTGTTCAAATCATTTTCCCTGGGGGTAGGGTGTAGGGTGGGGCTACAATGGGGTTGGGGGTCAAGGTTTTACATAAAAATATATAGAGAAAAATGTCTAAATTCTTCTCAATTAACATAAGAATATCTGGAGAAAAATTTGAAAATCTTTTTATACATGATCTATTATACTAAATTGCCCAGATATTTTTTGTATGACTCCATAAAGTATTTTTATTGTGACTAATGTTGCTCAGTTGAGCGATGTGGCCCATGGGCCTCTAGTTAAATACTATCGTATAAAAAACAAATCTTCATATAAATCATTCTACAGAGGAAGCCTATTATTTTAATATTGATATTAGTCATCATTGTCCATTAGCTGTTTATCTATGATGTCACCTAAATGAGCTAATCCCCGCAATTTTGCAAACAAAGACATATGATCATTTTCATTGAAAATATTAGAGGATGTAAATAAAAAAAATCACATTTCCCCATACATTCAACCGCAGCAAAAGATTGAAATTTTTAATTGCAAGTTTTGTAAAGTTGCCGCTGTACGTGTGTTGATAATGTATTCTAAGTGCTTGTAAGTATTTAGTTTGCAAAACTCATCTAAAGCAACAACAAAAGTAATGAGGTCTTTACAAATAGTGCAATTCTCCGTTTGTTGTTAAAAAAAATAACATTCACAAGAAATGTGTTTTTCTGTCATATAAAGTCATTATTGAACCAAACAATGATTGATCTATCTAAACAGTGTCTTCATTTAAACAATAAACTCTATAACAACACAAGAAGAAATTTCAAGAGTTTTAATCAAAACATCATAATTGTTAAATTTTCCTGCACTTACTTAAAATGTGAAGTAAATCATGAGAAAAATGCATGCTTCATCAGGAATTGATAACAAATATTGACCAAGTGACTAGTCAACAGGTGGCTGATAACAAAATGGTTGACACATGGCTTACGGCCATCTAGTTACTGGATAATCTTTACGGCAAAGAGTTCACAATATCTGAACATGGGCGACACAAAATAGTTCTATTCAAATGTTGTAAAGTTTACTGTTTGTTGTTTGTAATAAATATCTTTAAGCGAGATTATATTTTTCCGTATGTTTATTATCACTTACGTTATTTTAACCAATATGAATTAACTTTGTTAAATTTAAATAAACTCGAAACCTAACACGAATGAATATTAAATGCAGTGTATTCCCCAGGCCGTTTTTGCATAGCGGTGAAGATCCCCCGCCATGTATCACACAGTGCCGTCATGCTTCCCGCTATACATACTTATTATAAAGCAAAAAATCTTTTTCCAATTATTTCACATCTTAACAGTGATAAGTAGATGTAACATTGTCGTTATTCCTTTCAATCTTCATAAAACGCTTGCACCCACAGAGAGCGTCGCTAATCTCAGGAAGAGGGCACACGTGGTTAACGGTTAAAGGACTGAGCTTATGGTTGAGATATATTGAAACTGAGTTTCTAAATCGGTAATCAATGCATAAATAGAGGGGTGATTACTTCTTGTTTTAATATAATGTGCCTTCTTCGACACCTCCGCCATTATCAAATGTTGTGGATTTCCCAAGATCTAAAAATAGCACAATGTTCATTCGATGGTGTTAGCTCGTTAGCTTGGTTGTGCTATGATTAAACTGTTTATTTGCCATAAAAATATTGGAAACTTGAGCAAATGTACTCAAATAAGAAAAAAAATTACAGTTAATTGCAAGTCATATACGGAAGCGATGTCACATGACTTTAATATAGAGACATCGTATACTGAGAAAATGTCTCTAAAAATGACTGTGTGCACATGTCATGTAAAGAGACTGACTGAAAAGTTATAGTGCAGTAATTAATTTTAATTAAATTTGGTGTCAAAATATCACAGATTCTTTGATGTAAACCCCACATTTAAACAAAAATATCAACTGTCCAGAATAAGTTGAAACAAGTTTGCTGTAATTGCATAGTTCTGTTTCTTGCCCCCCCCCCCAAAAAAAAGTTATTTCTGTATAAAGGAAAAAGAATAATACAGAAGGTGTTAGAACTGCCTTATGAATCTATATTTCTTGTAAAAGCTTGTGAAGGTCAACCTCTTGAAAAAATTGATTTTGGAAAAAAAAAATGCTATTAGTTTTGCTAGAAAAATACCCTAAAAAATATAATAAATGAACTACAAATAAAATGAAATAGTACTTGTTGATGTAGATTACATGAGAATGCATTAATTATAGTACATAACATGCAGAACATTCGTAGCTGTTTAGATCCCACTACTGCTGAGGCACTGATTAGAATTAGCAGTGAAGGTCCTCCTATTGAGGAATTTAAAACTAATGCCGTTGTTGAACGCTGGTTTTCTCAGAAACGTACTGTTAAATATGCAGGATGGCCAAATGCCATCCAACTTCCACAAGAGTAGGCCTCCAATCCTGCTGGCTGCATATTTTAAATTGTCAATTTGTTAAAGTGTAATAAAGGATATATGTTACTGTATATACAGGAGTCTTTATTATTTGTTTCATATTTAACTTTTATAAAACTATTATCAGTTATTATGGCGAGTGAATTATTTTTTGATGGCGACCATAAATTATAAAATGGCGACCTAAAAAAATTGTTGGTCGCCATTTAGCGACCTGATAGCAATTGTGACTTGGAGCACTGAATTATTTCATGCAGTCCATGATTTTGGTGGTTTCAACCAATTGATAAAAGAGGCGTCTAGATTTCAATCCTGCCTGTTTTGGTCACTAAGGTTCGGCCAATCAATAAACGGGGCATGTTGATATCAGTCCTGTTAGTTTATATAGAGCTATAAATTAACTCTATAGAGCTATAAATAAACTAATAAAGGTTTAAATAAGAAATAGAGGTAATCATACTCGATACATGTAAATATAGTCATATCAAACCCATAAGCCCTTCAGGCCTTTGATTTCAATACATCACTATTAAATGTTCTAAATTTATTTTTTACTTAATTTAAAATAATGTGTATGTTATAAATTTTATGAAAAAACCTCATAGCTGACTTGAATGATTGGTCCAATGGTTAATCAATTACATGTAACACTTTTCATTCAAAAAGACCCGCGCAGACATCAATGATATACCACGGGCAGTTAAGGTACCTTACTACACTTAGACTTATACATGTACTTTTTAAGACACGTCTACATCACAAGATGGCGATTTAAATGTTTTGTTAAACTGTTTATATCGTTCGATTGGGTTGTATATCGTCGTAGCTCATGGTTAAAGTATTAGTCTTTTGAACTGCAGATCATGAGTTCGAATCCGCCTGGGGCTTTTGTTCATGTTTACTGAATTAAATTTTCAAAAATGTAATTTTTCATCCAAAATTGTACTTTTTTTTGCCTATTTGATTTAAATACTTCTTATCCATTATGATATCTATCATAATCAAGTAATTTTCTGCTGATTTGAGAAAATATTTCAAGGTGTAGTGAGCCACCTTAAATGGAAAGTTGTGGCCATGCGACCCAAAATTATTTATATATTATAGTATACTGGGTGTTTTAGTAAATTCAAAAGAATTATTTTTGATATTCATTTTTGCATTATGTTTCAGACAATTTAATAAAATTTACTTGCATGTCTCAAGTATCTACTGTTAAATATTTTTAATTACACCCTACTGTAAGAAGAAGTATGCAAAATTGCTCCACTATACTTTTGATACATGTACATTTATTGAATGCCGTTTCCATATGGTATACTTCTTGCATGGTATATTACTTTTCTCATAATTGATAAACTGATTTCCAAAACTGATAAAAGTTCAATTTTTTTAGCTGATGTAGAAGAATTCTTGAAATCAAGTTCAAGACATGACCAATTGATGAAGAGTGCTATAACGTCTGGAAAATCTAGAGAAGACAGTTCAACCTCCCTGGAAATCGGAAGTAAAACTGGCAGTGATTCATTAGATGAGGGGATCAGTGATCGTGGAAGTGATAGTGAAATAGAGTTCAAAACCAAAAAAATTACACTGTCCAAAAGTGATCCTTCAATTTACCACAGTTGTCAATCAATTGACATTGGACGTGTCAGCTTTCATAGCTCTGCTTCAGAGGGAAGGGCCTGTAGTCCAATCGGACTCAGCAGTAGCAGTCAGGACACTAGTACTAGTGCAGAGTTTAATGTTCCAAATAGTTACAGGGGTTTGTGTAATATTTATGATGGACATGAAGATGCTACAGACAGTGTGCTAGGAGATTCAAATGGCCGCGAACCTGTGGAGCATGGAGAGAGTGACTCTGAACAGACTGCCCCGCCCTCTCCAGGGGAACGAGTGATTCATGATACTGATTTTAAACAAGAAGAGAACTGGGACTCAGATTGTGATAATGATGTGACAATTACAAAGGAGGAAGTTTCAAAGCGATACTTCCACATTGTTCTTAATGAAACAGACATGCTTACAAAACAAAGAAGTAAGAATTTACTTATTAATACTTATGTCATACCTCAAGAAAAGAAAGGTTTGGAGTATATTATATGGAGGTATTATCATAATAGTCTGTCCACTATTTGACCAAGGTCAATATCACATTATTATGCATTCAATAAGAAAAAGAATTAATCGGCTCAACTTTCTATTGAAATGATCTGGCCAGATTAGGTGGTACACCTTGAGATATGAATATGGATGAAAGTACATCATCTTCAAAACATATTCGCTGTGATTTTAAACTTTCAAATTGTACAGTTTTTTACATATTGCCAAATTGATGACATGAGATTTCGAAGAATTTGACATATTTTAGTCTAATTTAGGCAAATCTTCGTAATTAAGGTGCGAAATCCCACAATATACCATGTTATGTAAAAGTTTTTTTTTGTAAACAAACTTCATGCATCATTTTTTCCATAGAAATATAGCTAAAATAATCGGGAAAGTTATTGCATTACCTATTATTCTACATATACTTACCAGTAACAAAACCATTGTTTCACATAACATTTGATATAAAATTGTTTCAAGCAGCTTTAAAACTTTACTGATGATATATTCTTTTCTAGATTTAACAGTGCTGGTGGATAAGCGAATCACACTGGGAGCTTTCAAAGGAGAGTTAGAACCTCATGTAGGAACAACATCTGATAATTTTAAGGTACAAGTGTATTCTACTCATATCCCTTTGAAAATAATGAATGTGGTGAAAAATAAAACTGAAGTCGGCAGGACTTTTAACACAGGCCAGTGTGTCTCGAATAAATTCAGATGATATTCTTATGATTAAAAAGCTCTCATATAAATTCAGTTGATGAGAATCAGGGATGGGGTAATGGTAATTTGTAATGATAATTAAGTGTAATTAATTACAAATTTTAATGTAATTGAAAGTAATGTGTATTTGACCTATTTTTCAATTACATATGTAATGGTAATTTAATTAATTACTTTCAAAAAATGCATGTTATTCAAATTACTTTTCAATTACTTTCAATTACACACTGATGATTGTGTATATGAATTGTCCCCCACACTTCCACTAGTATAAAGTGTAGAACAATACAAATACAAGAACAAATTAGGAATGGTACTTGCATGTGTAGGTGTTGTAGCTAAATCATTAGTAAATTTACATGACAAAATGTGTACATGTCATATCTGCTTTAATTTAATAAATGTATTTTTCTCAAATTTAATGTGTAAATTAATTAATTACATTTGCAAAGTAATTGTAATTTAGTTAATTACATTTGAAAATCCTTGTAATGGTAATGGTAATTGTAATTTAACTAATTACTTTCGAATGTAATTGACCCCATCTCTGAGGAGAATTTCTTAGTTGTTTTTAAAATAAAGCATAAAAATCATAAGCTGTATCATTTGTATGCTCTATTCATGTGAAAATCATGTGAGAGAGATATATTTACATTTGACTGAAACATGTAGGTAAAACTTAGGTATTTAGGGGGTTTCAATATTGCTACCTGCAATGTCTTTTTTAAGTGAAATTCTGCAAAGCCTGGTTATTACTTACTATATGTTACAACAGTAAAAATTAAACAAAAATCCAAACAGTATAAAAGAAGAAGCTTCCACTAAACATAATAGTCTCATGGAAAATTGTTTTATATCACAGTGTTTGCACAAGAATGGATTTAGCAGAAAAAGATTTTTAGGTCACCTGAATCACTCAGGTGACTGATGGCAATTGGTTTCCATCCGTTGTCGTGTCGTGCACCTTGCATTAACAATTCAACATTTCTAACTTCTTTTTGAAAACCACATAGCCATTTCTCTTGAAATGTGGTATGATGCATCTTAGAGGTAAGAGGAACATAAATTGTAAATTTTAAGAATTGCTCCACAGGGGCCCTTAGGGGCAGGGCAAAAATTGACAAAATAGTTTTCAAAAATCTACTCTATATATGCATATCTGATGAAAAACAGAATTCATAGTTACGTATACCAAAAAGTTGTAAAATTTATGTTCCCTGAGGTAGGTGTTTTGACTAAGGTGGAGCCAAAATGGTCATTTTGTTAATGTAAATGATGTTTAAAAATCTTCTTCTTTACTTCTGTCTATATTGAATAGAAACTGACTGCATATTTAGAAAGACCATAAAGCTTTCTACCAAAATTGTAAATTTTGTGTTCCCTGGGGTAGCGGTTTCTACTCTAGGGTAGGGTCAAAATGATCAAAAGGTGTTGATGTTTTATTGTAATGTTTAAAAATTCTCTTCACACTACTGCAAATTCTGAATAGAAACTGACTGCATCTTGAGAAAGCTAGACCATAAAGTCTTCTACCAAAATTGTAAATTTCATTTCCCCTGGGTAGGGGATAATTATGCTGAACAAAGGCTGAATTATGTAGACATAAGAATAAATGCAAATTAAGTGAGGAAATAAGACATTCTACCAATTTTTTTTATCTCAGTGCCCTTATTTATTTATTTATTGTTCTAAAGTTTTTTTTACCTTATTTTATGGATTTCAGTCCAAGACTAGTTGTGGCAAGGTTTCAGGTTGGGGGGGGGGGATAATTACCATATTTTACGGGGTTTCTTGGCTCCTTTTGGGCTAAGGCTTAGACTCAGGTATGAAGCTTTAATAATTAAAGGGACAGTACGGCGCATCTTATTAAAAAACCGACTTGAAAAATTTTCCGATCGGGTTCGGTATTTTTGTACTATTCATAAATGTATAAACTTTCAGAAAATTACAAACTTCTCCATGAAATCAATCTAATTACTTCATTAAAATTAATTATTATTTATAACCCATAAATATATACATTGCAACGTGTTACAGGGTTCCACCTTCTATACTATTACGCATGCGTATTTACTATAAACAAAACACATGCAGGGCTCGCGAAGATTCTCCTGGACAGGTTTGTTGATAGAAATAATATGTCTTTTCTACTTCTCCCAGGTAATAATTGTTCAAAGTTTTTAAAATAACCAGAATTATTATTTTGTAAGCATGTATTTTGCATTTTTTTTATCACAGAAGTTGCAACAACCTAAATTCATGTTGTAAGTGAGGCCCCTTGAGGGGTTATTTGACATATTTATGTTTGTTCATTTTAAAATGAACTGGAATTGGTAAACCATTTATAAATTATTGAGAAAGTGATTATGTAGTCCCTTTTACCTCGTATACCATGATGACTGTAGTCAGGTGAAGATCTTGTAGTTTTCAGCACGTGTCAATTACGGTCAATCAAAATCCACGTGGTACAAATAACCAATATAAGATTAATCTGGTTTGTACGACCCTAAAATTTCCAGAAGTTCATAATTACATTAATTAGGTATGGGAAAAGGATTTTTATGTACTTCAACGTTCAGTTATTTCGTATTTCCTAACGATACAATGGGTAAATCTGAAGTTAAACACACAATGTGTTTTCAGCTGTACTGTCTCTTTAAATGCATAATTACATGAGATTCCCTATGTATGGGCTATGGTACTCAGTTGATCTTTAAGGGCTATGGGCCTTTTCTTAGTACATGTATCCCTATTATTGTGACAAGATTGCACATTGTGTGCATTATGGGCAACGAAATTCAATATTATTTGGTTTTAGTTGCTGATATCTGTTCAACAAAACAATATATCCCGTCTATATTTGATACATAAAATATCATGACAGTTCTTCATTCGGCGGGCGGAGGTTTCAATATTATTTGGTTTTAAGCCCAATTTATAGAGATATTACTTTCAACATAATATGGTTTATTGATGACAAAATACAACTTTTTTCCTTGCGCTGTGACCTCAATTTTGCAGGATTAGATTCTAGATAATTCTTAGAAATAAAGGAAAATATTAACTTTTTGGATTTAAAATTGTTTGAAAATATTGCTAAATTATGTCTACTAAATTTAATATTAATATGACGTTAAGTATGGCAAAAGTCTTTGTATTTTTTGATTGACCCTCGTAGCATAAGTTTTCGGTTGCATATTGAAATGGTAGATGAAATTATTAGAGTTCGTGTCAATTAAATTTTAATGTACTGTACTTTTGATTTAATTTACTTTATCTCGCTGCTTTATTCTGGTGACAATCAGAAGAAATGAATGACATTTGTATACCCTAGCTATGACATCCATTGAAATGTACAAATTTTGAAATATTTACTTTGAAATAAAAAATAATTCTATTTTTAAAAAATGAGTGTATAGATTGAGTCATTTCAATTAGGAAACAATTTAAAAATAATTCAGAAAATAAAAATGATTTTGAATTGCCTATTGATTTTCGAATCCAGTAGACGTTTTCAAGAACTCGATCTGAACATGCAATGCATTAATTGTTTTAATTGTAAATACATTTGAATATGATGTTAATGTAGACAGTGGTTGCTTCATTAATTGTACAATGAAGATAATTATGGGTAATTCTTATAACATTTCTTTTGATATGAGCTTTTCTTTTTTTCTTAAAGGTTTACAGAGTTTACTCCAATAATCAAGAATTTGAGAGCATAAGATTAACTGAAACACTTTCATTCTTTGAGGATGGAAAGGTATATAACTTGTGTTTACCAACTTAAAGCAATATAAACTGCAATTTTTTAATTAAAACTTGTAATAAACCATTTCAATGACAAGAAAAGTTAATATGGTTTTAAACCAAGTTTATTGATATTTTACATGAAAATAATAAGCTATTTAAATGCTTTGAAAGGAGCAAATAATTATATGCATTAATTAAGGAATATTTGGAATCATTCTTTGATTATTATGAGGTGATAATTTTGGTCGGGGCGTGGTCAAATCCAATAAAGCCCAAAGGGCTTTATGATAGATTTGACCACGCTCCGACTGAAATTATCACCTCATAATAATCAAAGAATGATTTCTTATTATTTACTTATATCTATATTATTTCGAATTTCTACATTTTAAAACAACATTTTAAAATCACTATTTTTTACATGTAGCACATGCTATGTATTACTACACGGCGCAGCCAATACCGTATGTGTTTCGGTTATGCTAAAAGACACACCCATTTTGTGTCACTCAGCTTTTTATGAAATTATTGGGTTATAGGCTTCAAATTTGATTCGTAATGTTATCACAGACTAAGACAGATGAAAATGTATTAAATATATTGTAATAATATATATATATGTACAATGGTTTGCTAACTACTGTGGAATCATTAGAATTCGTGGTGGCTCAATTTTCGTGGTATTTGTGGGTAGCCCTCACCCACGAATTTACATCCTCAAGGAAAAGTAATTATAAAAGGTTTGGTTTACCTACTGAAACTGAAAACTGACTCGTCCATGAAATTACATCCCCACGAACAAGCAAAAAAACCCACAATCAACGAAAATTGGCCCCTTACGAAATTAAATGATTCCACAGTATTCCATAGTACAGAAATCTTTCTTCTAATTAAAATAAATTTCAGTGTGTGATTAGCTGTTAGTATTAATCACAATGTTTTAAGTTACACACAGAATTGATAATAATGTAGCATGTATTTGTATCATATTGATAAAATTAATTTTTTACTACAGTACCTTTTTCTCTAAGAACTCTCTCTTTTTTGAGCAGTTGAATATTAAGTTGGGCAGAGCTCTAAAGCCAGGAGAATACAGGGTGAAAATTTACCAGCTTCTTGTCAATGATCCAGAGGTATGAATATCGTAAAGTGGAGAGTATAGAAATCATTTTAAATGAACTGGATGTTTGCATTAATATTATTTGCAGAATACTTACGAACGAACATAACAATGAGTATTAAAGAGAGAAAAAATTATATTATAATTGTTTAGTTTTAATGGCATTGCATACACAAAGTATACAAAGACCAAACTGTAACATGGTAGGAACTATTTAATGACACAGATACATGTATATGTGAGAAAACCTCACCACTGGATATTTTGGCAGGATGTTAATTTGTGCCATTCATTTATGTATTATGATAACAAAAAAGATCATGCGTTTTTAATAATGACAATAAAATTCATTTAACAGCGTGAATATCGTTTTGTGTAACAAAATCATCAGGATTATCAATCGGCAGTAAATAAAGCAGAATTTTTTTATTAAACTATTACCAATTGATCAAACTCAGCTGTGGCATTAATAAAGTAAACAGAAATATCCAGTTTGAATAAATATATTTAAAATATCAGCTAAAATAATGCATGATTTAAAGTTTATTATTTTTTCCATTTGTTTTCATTTCCAAACAGCATGACCAATCACTGAAAGATCAGTCTACAGACATTTGATATCACGCGAGAAACAGTGTGCAATAAATAAAGATGCATTTATTCATGAAATTAATAAAAAAGTGTATTACCGTATTTTTTCGGAATTTAGGTCGATACTTTTTTCTCTGGGATGTGGACCTCGCCCTATTCATTGTCGCCCTATTTATGTTTTTTTTTTTTAATTTGATGTGAAATTTTGCAAAAATTCATGCAAACCTCCAATAAAACCATGAGAGTTCACTATATTACCACCTGGATTCTGTTTAAAAATCATATGAATTTTTATCAATATTTTGTAGTAACTTATCAAAACAAATTAAATGTGAATGTAAATTTATTTCTTCTTACATTTCTTACTTCTATCGTTCAGGCTGAATCATCTTTCGATCTTTATTACATGCTGTCATGCATTTTGATCGTGTGCTTACGATAAACAGGAAATGGATTTCGCGCGGTAAAAGTAAAATGAGAACTGAACAAAGGGTAATTACAGGAGAAAAATATCATAAGGGTTGAAATTTAAAAAAAAACGATTTGTTTTTATAGTAGAATACATGTACAAGTTTATTTTTCTGTAGATTCAAAATAAAACTCTCGATGAAATCTAAACCAGGTGTCTCTGAAATCAGTCTGGGTATAGGGCCTACTTTGTTTATACACAGTTGAACTCTTGGCACGTGCTACTCATGCCCGCAGGCTTCGATAAGATCAGAGTTTGACCAATGTGTTGTATACACAGTAAAAAGTAACACATAGGTGTGAACAATTATCATGATTATGTACACATTGTTTAAGCCATACGGTAGGATATATAAAAAAATCTTGAGGAATAATTACAATTTCGATAGATGAACAGTAACATTTATAGCGGTAACATAAGCGGGTGAAATGAATCTCCGGTGAACTAATAAATGTTTTAAACTCAACCAACAACAAAAACACAAGGTTGCATGTGCTACCGTATTCATGCCCCCAGGCTAGGTTACTATCCTCCGGTTAACACCATGCAGTTTGTACACATGGCAGGGAAGTGATTTAAACAAACGATCTTAACCATTAATCCGGCCGTTAACACTGAATAAATTGATTTTAAAAAATGTTGTTGCAATTTCAGACATTTTTTTACGATGTGTAAATTTATGGAATGCATTTTATTTCCCTTTTGTTTAAACTGTAAAATAAGATAAAATGCTACTATGATAACGATATTGTTTTAAACCATTTATTCATTTAATCTAGCAGTAATTTTTCGACCAATTCATCGAAGTTGACCAATTTATATTTTTTTTTTTTTTTTTTGGTAAAAACGGGTTCCTTCGCCCTATAAACAGGATCGACCTAAATTATCTCAAATACGTACGGTATATATCATGATTATTATTTTTGTAAAAAGAAATGTAATACATATAATAAACAAATTTAATTTTATACACATTTATAAGCTGATGTTACCACAATTTAAAATCCACTGAGATTTGATAATTTGCATTGTCGGAAACCCACGGTCGGTCTCGCTTCTCTTACATGTACCTGAGATATCAGCGAGACCGACCATAGGTTTCCGACGAAAGGTAAGAGAAATTAGACTGACCGTGGGTTTTCGACAATGGCATTTCAAATACCGGTAATATAACATTTAATTCCCCTATACTACACAACTTTGCCTATATGCAAAGTAAACAGAGACTTCAGAATGCATGGTTAGGCTATCATTCTGGCAGATAAAATTATTTCGAAATTTGTTGAGAAACTTAAAACTGTTATGATTTTGAACCAAGGTCATTTAAAATGCAGTATCTACCCTTTTGTATATAATATCTTTTTTTTGTCTCTTAAAGCCTGGAAAATTTCTGATTGACACAATATTTGCCAAAGGAATGTCGGTGTTGGAATCGAAGAAATTGGTCATCCCAGAGATCGGAGAACAATGTGGAATAGATATTCCTTTGGAAAGGTACTATACTTTATTAAGCTTAATACCCCAAAGCTGAAGGCATTTTGTTTCACAATTAATGTTTAGCACTCCTGAGCTGAAAGCTTAATATATTGAGCAGGACCAATTAGATTTTAGTGAAAAAAGCTACATAACAATATATTTTTTCTATAGTCATTAATTTTGACATTCTCAAAAGTTGATCTTAAAATTCTGCTTCAAAACATGCCTGTAATCTTGATTACACATTGGTTAACATCACCTTTTTAAAGTAAATTTATTTGCTCTCTCTCTCTCTCTCTCTCTCTCTCTCTCTCTCTCTCAAAATCAATTCATAACTCTTTTAAACTTTAAATATACATTTTTTTACTTCTTTATAATCTAATTTGTTGATGGGTCATTTTACCTCCTCACTTATTCGTAACGTAACTATGCTATATTTACCTAGTATTAACTATCACATCACATTGCTGTACAAAATTAGGATTATAAATCATTGATAAGATAGCTTCATTCAAATTCTTTATTGGACTGTTTAGATTATTAATAATTAAGTCGAAATTAATTAATGTATACAAATTGTGTTTACCAGAAGTTGGCATGGATTGAGGATTGAGAATTACTATACTGTTATTTTAAAACTCACATTTCACAAAAATAAGTTCTTGTAAATGAAGAGTGAAGTTTGTTACCTTCTTGCAGGAATTTTTCTGTACAAGCACAGCACGTTATAAAAATTTTTTCTGCAGTGCTCATTTCTTTCACACCTACGAGGGCCAATCAAAAAATACGAAGACTTTTGCCATAGCTTTGTTACTTAACGTCATATTAATATTAAATTTAGTAGACATAATTTAGCAATATTTTCAAACAATTTGAAATCCAAAAAGTTAATATATTCCTTTATTTCTAAGAATTATCTAGAATCTTATCCTGCAAAATTGAGGTCACAGTGCAAGGTCAAACCATATTATGTTGAAAGTAATATCTCTTTAAATTGGGCTTAAAACCAAATAATATTGAAACCTCGAATGAAGAACTGTCATGATATTTTTTGTACTAAATATAGACGGGATATATTGTTTTGTTGAACAGATATCAGTAACTAAAGACAGATAGTCCTCTTTAAAATTGACTAAAAACATTGACGTCGCCGGACGTCACGGCACAACGAAAAGTATAAACAGTGTGGATTTAACTCGGGGGGAAAAGCCTATACAAACTATGAAAATGCTCAATGGTGAAAAAAATAAGTCAAAAATTGTTTTCACGTTTGTGTTTATTGTATAACATTTTTGGGGGGTGGTGGTATTTGTATTTTGAACATAAAAGTACGAAAGAGAGAGTAGAATATCTGTAATATTTGGTCAAAAGAATAAACAACGTCATCTGACTTCAGGGCTTTTCTTACAATAAACGAAGAGACATGCAGTAAAAAAAATGCAAACTTCGAGGAACTAACTTATGATTCTCAAACAAATGTGAACAAATTAGATGTCAAGTGATATCGTGCCGATTTCAATTGTATGATGAAAAGCATAACAGAATCGGGGTGATATAAAGATTGGGTATTTCTATTAACTGTACGCGCGTCATCCTGACGTCATTTTTTCAACGTTACCATGCGTCGTGGTGACGAAACTTGTTGTTTTAAAGATCGGGTATCCGGTAACAAAACTACCTTTTCATCAAATGGAATGAAATTTTGTATATCAATACAATAAGTGTTGGTGCATAAATTAATTTGTAAGTTATGAATATTATGAAAAATATATGACAAACACAGACATTGTCTTCGTATTTTTTGATTGACCCTCGTACATGCAGGCATCAAAGATATAATTTTATGTATGCAATGTATGGGCTTGAAATAAGCTGTGAATACAGTGTATTTTAAGAGTGACCATTAAAAGCCTGTGGGTCCCTTTTTACCAAAAGTTTACAATTTTTGCTAGGGTATAGATAATGTAAGATTCATCAGACTCTTGAGTGTAAATGTACCGGTAAATAATAAAGGGGTTACAGTCAGATGAGTCTCAGATTAGGGTTTAGACTTCAAAATAGCTCAAAATGCAAACGAGACTATGACATGTCAGTCTAACGGTTCTTTCATGAACATTTAAGTTGCATGTTTCGTGATTCGAATGAATCATGTATTGCAATTAAATTACATGTCAGGAAATGAATCTGATGTAGTACATGGCCATTACAAGTTGATGACGGTCACCCCTATCGATTCCAAAGGTCACCAGGTTAATGTCAATGCATTTGTGGGATTTTTTTGTTGAAACAGATTAATCCAGATTTGAAGAGTAATTCATCTTTAATGTAGTCACTAGTATGCAGATAGAATATATATGTGAAAGTTTTGTATATATTTGTATGACATAATTTTTGCAGATGTCGACTGAGGAAGAAAACTTGGAGGAATCCTGGGACAGTGTACATTGATAGTCAAATCTATGAAGACGAGGTCCATATCTTTGCCAACTGGGAAGTCTTTTTACAGATCCTGGATGGTAATATTGCATCCATTTGTAAATTTGGAATTATTATTGACCAGGGTGTCATTCATTAACAGTTTTACATTTTTAGCTTCTTCTTAGAAACTACAATGCCAATTATTAACATTTTTTGTGTGTGAAGTATTTCTAGGATGAGAGGAATTTAAATTGCGCAATTTATGACCCTACCACCCTGGGGGTGCAAATATTTTTAAAAAATACCTATTTTCCAAGAATCTTCTCTACTGGCCCCTAGGTCAGGGGTTCAGGCTCTAGGGCAGGGCCAGTATGGCCAATTAGTGAAATGTATTAATTAAATGTTTCTCGCCTCTAAACTTGTTATTTGTGTTTCTCAGAGATGGCTAAACAGAATTGTATAAAACTCTAGGATATGATATGCATGCATATCTAGTTGTACACTCTGTTTTAAATATTTTCATTTGGGGTTGGTCAACCATATTTATTGGGGGGTCATATGGGGGTGGGGTCTAACATTGAATCATATGGTGAAATTATACACTATATTGTAAATGATTATAACTTGAAAACAGACATAATAATATCAGGTTTTCAAAATCATACATTGACTGTTAAAGACAATATATGAGATTTAATAGATCTGACCCCTGGGGTCATCCCCACCCCTTCAGAAATTAGAAATGACTATACATCTCAAAAACGGTTTGGATTCTGATCCCTAAACTATAAATATTCTTGTAACTTGTGTCAAGGGGCATCAAATGATGTAGGTCATGGGCCCCGTGCTCGAGGTCGTTCTGACCCCCTTGAACAGGAAGTGCTCAAATATCTTGATAATGGTCGAGATCCCCACCCTAAACCATATATATTCTTGTTCTTTGTGTCAAGGGGCATCAAATGGTATGTAGGTCATGGGCCCTGGGGGTGGTCCTGTACCCCCTTGAACAGGAAGTGCCTTAATATCTTGAACACCGTTGAGATCCCCATCCCTAAACCATATGTACATTTTTGTTCCTTGTGTCAAGGGGCATCAAATGGTATGTATATCATGAGACTCAGGGGAAGTCCTGATCGAACAGGATGTGCCGAAATATCTTGTAAACGTTTGAGATTCCTACCCATAAATCATATATATTTTTGTTCCTTGGGTCATGTCGGTTCACCTGATATACAGTAAACGACCGATAGGGAACATCATGAAATTTGAGTAATAGAAAGTGTCAAATATTAAATCTTTTTTTATATAAAGTTTGACCCATGTGGGTCATCCCTATCCCCAATGATGGCCTCTAATTCATTTGGGAGACTTTATAATTGCCTCAATTATAATTACATCTTGTTTTGTTATATAACCATAGTAGATTTTTTTTTTACTTGCAGAATGATTGAATTCCTGCTATTTTTTCAAATCTCTTTATAAAGATAAAAGATAAAACACATTGGTATTCTAAGAAAGTGAGAGTATTGACTTGTATTACACTAAGATGTTGATTTTTTTCTGAGGTTGTGTTACATTAAAAGATTTTTAAACTTAACTAGATTATAGATTTAAAATTTACCAGCTGCTTTGAGAACAATAGTTTTGATTTTTTTTCTCTCTCAGTTAGGAAAACATGCATAATACTAGTCTTTGAATCAGATATGTTGAACTTCTTAACTTTATCTTCAGGCAAATTAAATAATGCTGTACAATTATAGACGTTTGAACTTATCTTAACAGCTATATGTGCTTGTGAATGTTTATTTTTCTGACATGTCATTACCATTGCTTTGTTATTGAAAAAAAAACATAATTCAAGACCTGAAAGAGTACGATTGGGCAAATTGTGCTGTAACCCGCACTTTAAGAGTATTTAATTTTGGGCACAATAGTAGAGTGTGTGATGTTGGTTTGTGTAAGATTTCCACATGTTAATATCGATTTTGTGAACAAAATTTCATCAGACTGTCCATGCTGGAACATCTGCACATTTCATTGGAATACCATATATCAGTGTTTTTTGTCACAAACTTTGGGGTATTTTTGTTTTTATTCAATGTTTACTTGAGCTAGTGTAACAAGCTTTCCCATGAACTCACTGTATGAATTTTAATAACCTTTACATTACAATATAAATCAAATTTAATGCAAGATATGTTTGAGAATGTTTGGTAGTATAACTATTTTAGAAGAAAGCTGAGATGCATCCTACCTAGGTAACCACAACTTCATGATATAAACTTTAATAGTGAAACTTGTATTGGAACTCTATAGTACCACAAAATGAAATGTTAATTCATGTTTTCCCATTAACTTGAAAACAAGCTTGCTAACTGCTTTCAAGTACTTTCAGTACTTTGATTTTACATCTCCCTCTGGATTTGTAAATGAGTAAGACTTATGTAAGTTGTTGCCATTGTCAATCAGCACATATTACAAAGAAAAATGAGTTAATTACATCATATACATGTAGTACTATGTTACATATATACTATTTCTATACATGCATTAAAAGTCAACCTCAAAAAATGAAGACATTAATGAAATTTATTATAGGTATTTGAATTAAAAATGAGATCTATAGAAAGCAAAACAATGCATTTACGAGGGTTGTCTCAAAATTGTGTGGACAGAACACATAACTTAAATCTGATCAATGCAACTTCAATATGCAACCATGTTTTGTTCCTTGACACTTTGTCAACCAACACTCAAAAAACCAAAATCATGCTTTACTTATTTTTTTAGAAAAAGAAAAAATGTAGTAACGGCAAGTTTTACCAGGCGGCTCAATGTGCTACGTCAAAAATGTTCAGTCCTTACGTCGTTGCTAAACCCTTCACATCGTTTACAATAACATTTACGTTTACTTTCCTCAAATGTCTTGAAAAATAATATTTTCCTTGAACATGTACTGTGAAAGCACATTCACTATGCATTTCTAGTTTTGTTTTTAAAATATTCCCAAAGTACAACGATCTGCCGACTCCAAACATACCCTGTATTGTTGTTTAATGTCTGTCTTCCAGAAATGTGTTGTTCAGTATGTTGTCGTCCATTTCTATTGGTCGGGGTTTCTTTTTTTCACTTGATGTCATCATATACTCATCCGATTATGTTCGATTTTTCTTATTTGAAATATTTTATATGTGTAATCATGGCATTCTGTGATATATTTACCTGAATAAGATGAAATGAAATGAAATATTGACATGTGGGAACTTAACACATATCTATACTTATGTTCATTTTAGTCATAATTTTGACTTTTATGACTATAATTTCTGGATATACGACCATCCCGGTACCGGACACTTCATTGAGATTACTCAATGAATGTGACAACTCATTGAAAGTCAACCAATCGAAAGTAAATCTTTCTGATGCGACATTTCAAAGAAAGAACACTCTCAAATGACGACAATTGATTTAAATTGAAGTAAAAAACTTTGAAAACTATTTTATGGCATGTCAAATGTTGCAATATTTGATCTTTTCCATGTGTATTGCATAAATTTTTGTATTACAGTCAAACTTGTATTAAGCAGTCACCTGCGGGAGGCACCCAAAGTGTCCTCTTAACAGAGGTGACCTTTGAATAGAGGCTTATGATTTGCCAACATTTTATACCTTATTAAAACAATTATTGGATTTTATTTTAATTATATACTTAATGTTTAGCACGATGTATCAAAATGATAGATAAAGTAATTGATTTGGTGTTTTTTATAGTATCTATTTTATTTATAAAATAGTACAACTTCATAACAATGCATTGTGCATGCAATTGTTTAATTTTTTTTTAATTATTGAGAAAACTCATTACGTGGTAAAGCCTTGTCGCTGACATTTTCACAATAATAACACTATTTTCATGAGTACCGTATATTTAGAAAACAAACACTGTTAATACAAATGAACAATTTATTGTTTAACTGGCCGTATCTGAACTCAAAATCATATTACCGGACGGTAATAAATCGAGCAATTTTCTCTTGCCTCGCCACGGACATTTTTGACACCTATTTCATTCATGTTTTATATAAAACAAACATTGTTAATACATGTTTGAACAATTCACTTGATTCCCTTTCGTATCTGATCTGCCAGTTATGTATTAGGCTATAAATACATCGATTAATTTGGTTTCTCTCGCCTCAGGCGTATAATTATTGTTAACATTTATTACCGACATTCGGAAGCCATGTTTAAAATCCCCGGGTGTAAATCATGTGACCGATCAAAATGGCCGCCTAATGCATGTCAACTGTACAGTTTCGGATCAAAATACGATGACCGCTGACCGCGTTAGACAGGTGACCGCTCTTTAGAGTGCAATTATATAGGATTTTTCATCGGGAGGAAATAAAATGACCGCATACGAAAGGTGACTGCTTAATAGGGGTGACCGCTTCGGCAGTTTTGACTGTATTTAATTTTCCATTTATATTCAGTCTTTATTTTCAATTTGTATTCTGTAATTTACATTTGTATTTGATTTTTCATTTCTTTCTATTTAGATAATTTTGTGTGAATAGTGAATCGAATGTTGCTAATACATGTATCATTTTTGGCCAATCGGGGAAAAATCATAGATCTCATTGTGAAGTAAATATGTTACTGACATAGAATTCCAAATACTGAAGCTCATTTGTTAACACCTCTTGCAATGAATGTCTTCAGAACTACATGGAATACTTTGAATAAAATTTCATTGGCAGATACAGGATCATAATTAAAAACAGCAAGCTTTCTTTGAAACGGAAGGAAGTTGTTATACCATCGAATGTTGGTCATTGTATGAGTGTGTGTTGGCAAATGACCCACAAATGACCCACAAAAACCTTAATAATTGTGGTGGTTTTTTTTTTTAAATCTATTTCGATATGTGTTGATATGTTGTGTCCTTGAGTTGACTTTTCCATGTCAATTCTATGAGCTGTCAATTCTGTGAGTTGTTGCATTGTTGATTTTTTTCCATTGATTTGTATTTCAAGGAGGTGTCATAAACTCGTTCATCCATTGGCAACTTGATGGTTTTTCTAACTTTGCTTTCTATAACAATCAACATTAATGTAATAAATTAATATTTTATTTCATCTCTCTTATGCAATGTGTAGGTCCAGAAGAGATGACATCCACATCACAGCTTGCTATTTTTGTTCGACGATGGAGACCAAGCATGTATGAACTAGACCCATTTCAGGAAATCATTTTATCATCACAGACAGTAGATGACCTGAAAGAGAAGGTACGAGTTTGAAATATTATGGTATATAGATGTGTACAGTAATCATGCATGTTACAAATACATTGTAGCAATTTGCAATTTATGTCTGATAGGCTTATTGACTTGGATAATGAAATATTTCTTGTAAAAATGTATCTTTATAACTGAAATTATGGATTCTAAAAACACATTAAATTTGATAAATTAATGAGATCCAACTTTTTAAAATTGTTTAAAATGTTAAAATTATACCATTAATTTTAATTAAGGAAATGTATAGGACTCGTCTAACATTTAAGTTCATTCATACTTGGCTGCCATGGACTTAATGAGTGTCCTGTGAGTGACCGTTACGAGTGAAGTCTTACGATGAAGGTCAAGATCAAATACTGTGCAGGAAATCTATATTTGGGCATGATAAAATGATACATTGACACAATGTTTATTTTATTCAGCATTCATATATTAATTATATCCCGTGTAAAGAGTTGGGAGGGGTATAATATTTTTGTCCTGTCCGTCAGTACTGGTTATCCTCATAAACCATGTCACATACTTTTGTAAAACTTTGTAGGTATTAAGGACACAATGTGTAGATGTGCACATTACCAGGAAATTTCAATTCCCTTATTTTTCTGGAAATTTCAGCCTTCTTTAACTTAAAAGTTTGGTCCTCTATTTAATATAGGAATGAATAGTTTTTAAGCGCAACTCTTAAACCACTGCAAGGAATCTGCTTAAACTTTGTTGGTATTTAGGGCATATTGTGTAGATATGCATAATACCAGGAAATTTCTATTCCGTTATTTTTCTGGGAATTTCAGCATTTTTTAACTTAAATTTTGGTCCTATATTGAATATAGTAATGAACAGTTTGTAAGCGCTACTCCTCTTAACCGATGCACAGAATTTTGTATAATTTCGAAGCCATTTAATATGACAAAATGTGCAGACATGCATATTACCAGGAAATTCTGATTCCATTATTTTTCTGGGAATTTCTACCTTTTTGAACTATTTTTGTCCTAATATTGAATATACTAATAAACAGTTTGTAAGTGCAACTCCTCTTTAACTGCTGCAAGGAATTTGTTAAAACTTTGTAGGTATTTAGGACATAATGTATAGATGTGCATACTTACAAGGAGTTCTGATTCCTTCATTTTTCTGGGAATTTTGGCCCATAGAAATTTAGAGTTTTGTGATTGACAAAGAAATATATTTGATATTTGCAGGAAGTTTTTATCTCTTCTTTTTTTGCAAGTTATGCTCTCTATCAAATTGTTTTGTGTATTTTATGCATACATTGCCATTCATTATGTGTATCATTGTCAAGTAATGGGGAGCGTGGGGTATGTGAGCTTGCTCACTTTTTCTTTCATTTCTTTCAGATTTCTGTTTTAAGTGGAATTCCAGTAGAAGAGATTGAATATGCAAAGGTGATTAGATATTTTGTTATTGGTAGGTCACCTAAAAAGGATAAAAATATTTTGTAAACCTGAAATTCCTTGTCACTTCAATGCCTTTAGGATGAAAACCAATATACTCTATAGAATTGTCCAACTTTTAGCTCACATAGACAGTAAAACTAAAAGTTTATACAAGCATTTTTAACCAATTGTTTTTTGCTCACCTGAGCTGAAAGCTCAAGTGAACTTTTCTGATCACGATTTGTCTGTCGTCCGTCCGTCTGTAAACTTTCACATTTTGAACTTCTTCTCTAAAACCACCTGGCCAAATTCAACCAAATTTGGCACAAATCATCTCTATTGAAAGGTGAATATTAATTGCAGAAATGAAAGGCCAATTTTTATTCAAAGTGAAGACAATTAACCTCGAAACTGTAAAAAAAAAAAAAAGGGGGGGGTGTGCATTTTTAAAAATGTTTTTCTCAAGAACTTCTGAGTCAAATTCAACGTAATTTAGCCTAAATATTCCTTATGGAGAGGAAATATTTTAAAATCTTTTTCCTTCAAAACCAATAGGCCAGGAATGCTCTTACTTATGTGGAAGCATCCCCAGGTAGTGTAAATTATGTAAATTGGTATCATGATCATGTGAACACTCCGGTTCAAGGCTTGCAGCATCATGAATTCTGTCAACACATGAGCATCGTTTCAGGCTCTTGCTGACATGGACATAGGTACCAGGTTGTTTAAATAAATGCATGTTATCATCAATGGGAATTAATAATCTCATTTGTTTGTCATGCAGGGTAGAGGGACCTTTCCTTGTGACGTTTCCTTGCTTGAGATTCACAATGATCTGGACTGGAGCCCTCATGTGACCAGCTTGAACTCCTGGCCTCTGTATATCTGTGATGACGGCTGTGTACTTTACTACCGGTAAATCAGTCAAACGTTAAAAATGAAATTTCATGATGAAAGCATTAACTGTTATTGGTTTAAGTTTAAAAATATGCAGGGTGTTTAACCAACAAATTTCCATCTAGCAACTGGTGCCAATATTCACCAATGAACTGGTATGATTTTATTACCAACTTTAAGATAATCGGCAAATTCTGAAAGTTTATAATGGGATTGAATCTTAACTTTCAATTCTGATATCTCTTGTCAAACATTATGCTCTAACAACTGATACATTAAGTTACAACAAGGATTTTGAAATCCATGTTAAAAATTATCATCAGTGAAGTTGTAAAAAAAAAATGTATATGCATACATCAGATCATATCAATATATTTCAAAATTTGAACTTACTACAACACTTTTCAGGGCAAGAGAGTCACTAAGGTGACCTATTGACATTGGTCTTTGTCCCTCGGAATCTGTTTACAATTTTACATTTTTAAATCCATTTTGAAAACTACAAGGCCAGTTTATACCATTTTTTGTTTGAAGCAAATTGCTATCTGTTTCCGTCCGTCGTCGTGCGTTAACAATTTTACATTTTTAACTTCTTGAAAACTACAAGGCCAATTGTTACCATTTTTGGTGTGAAGCATCTCTATGGTAAGAGGAATCTAAATTGTGAGATTCATAGCTCTACCACCCCCAGGGCACCACAGGTGGGGCAAAATATGCTTAAAATAGCCAAATTTTCAAAAATCTTCTTCGCTTCTCCCACACATGAGGAAAAAACTGAATGCATGGCTATGATGTCCATGAAGCCCTCTACCAAAATTGTGAAATTCATGGCCCCTGGGTCAGGGGTTCAGGCTCTAGGGTGGGGCCAATATGACCATATAGTAAACATGTATTAATTTAAAATCTTAGAAAATCTTCTTCTGTACTCCCACACATGTGGGCAAAAAACTGAATGCATGGTTATGATTCCCACTAACTCCTATACCTTGATTGTGAAATTCATGGCCCCTGGGTCAGGGGTACAGTACCTGGGGGGGGGACGCAATATGACCATATAGTGTTAATGAATATAATGTTTAAAAAATTCTTCTCTACTATCACACATCTGTTAGTGTTTAATGCATATAATGATTCAAAATTTTCTTCTCTACTCCCATTATTTGTAGACAAGGAAGCCCTCTACCAAAATTTTAAATTTCATGTCCCCCGAGGTAGGGGTTTTGACTCTAGGGCGGGGCTTAATGCAGGGTGTGGCCAAAATGATTTTGTGTGATATGTATTTATAATGTTTAAAAAATGTCTACTGACACAGAATAAAAACTGACTGAATATTTAGGAAAAAAAAACATTGAGCTGTCATCTTTAGTAATATTTCATGTCACCTACATATAAGGCAAGGATTATAGCTGGGAGGGGGTTACATATTTGTCTTATTATTTTATTCTGCTCAGGAATTTCAATGAAAGAAATGAGTAAATTCACAAATATAGAAAAGTGTAAGAATGGAGCTGTCTGACAAAGTTAAGAGATTGTGAAAGCATTTGGAAAGAGTTCAAGGGGGAGGGGGTGGTAACAGTTAATGGAGTTATCTTCCCTTGCTTCTTCATAATGGAGTAAACTTCCTTTGCTTGTTCATATCAATCATTGAATATAATGTAATTATAAGGAAGTTGTATGATCAAAAGAGTTATGCAAGTATTTTTATCATTTGAAACAAAAACAGTTTTTGAACTTTCTAAATAAACAAATAGACTTGTTAATAGTAAAGTAATAATTGGCTAACTAAAATTACTGCTTCATGTAAAATTATTTTGGTATAAATGCCAGATGGTGATTGTTTATTCAAAAGCTGGAACAGGAGAAGGGAGTAATGCATGCTGTGTTTGTTTGTTTGTTTAAATGCCCTCAGGGAGAGTTTCTGTTTGCCCCTTGAGATGGGGGATGGGAGGTTGTTTTAGATAAAACATGTATACTAATTTATAATTTTTCTATTCCAGAATGAAACTTAGTTAAATGCATTTTTGAGACTCCTTTTTGTGTTTGTGTACGGGTTATATGCTACTCAGGTGACCGTTAAGGCCTATTGGCCTCTTGTTAGGATAAAAGGAATCTAGATTATTATCATACCACCCCCAGGGTCTCATAGGTGGGGCAAAATATACAAAAAGGCCTTATTTTCAAAAATCTTCTTCTCTACTTCTACACATGTTGAAAAAATAAAAAAACTAAATGCATTGTCCATAAAGCCCTCTACTAAAATTGTGAAATTCACGACCCCTGGGTCAGGTGTTTAGACCCTAGGACGGAGTCAGTATGGCATAGAAAATCTTCTCTACTCCCATATTAATTTGAAAAGAACTAAATGCATGGTTATGATGTTCAGTATGGCCATATAGTGAAAATGTATTAAATCTTAGAAAATCTTTTCCACTTCCACAGTAGTGGGATATGAACTGAATGCATTATGATGTTCATGAAGCCCTCAACAAAAATTGTGAAATTTATGGCCCATATTTCAGAGGTACAGCCCCTTGGGCAGGGCCAATATGGCCGTATAGTGAAAGCATATATATCTCAGAACATTCTCGGGTACAAACTTTCATTTTAGTCATTTGCAAACGACTATTTAAGGCCTGCATTTTGCCCTCCTATTTGCTAACATCAAATAATAGGGGTGGGGGTAACAGTCAGAGGAGTCTCGGATTAGGGTTTAGACTCTAAAACGAAGCTTAAAATGCAAACATGAGGCTCCCTGACAGGTCCATTTACGGGTTATGGTACTGAGGTGATGTTTCAATAAACTGCCAAGATAATGCAAACTTAAATTAAAGCAAAATTTATTGTGGAATCATTAGATTTCATGGTGGCTCAATTTTATCATACTCCACGAATTAATAAATTAGGGTTATAAAGTCGTATTTCCTTTTGTAGGTACAAGATAACACAAAATTACATCCCCACGAACCTGTAAAATTTAAGCAATCGACGAAAATTGGCCCCCACAAATTTTAATGATTCCACAGTAATGCGTTTCAAACAAAGTCATATATTGTCAGGGAGTGCAAAATACCAGTACTTATTTAAATGGGCATGACCATAATTTGAGCTAAAATTTCTCAAATTCTATTTTTCCACTTTTAATGTTTACAGTGATTCATTAAGGCATTTCTTATGTTCGACCAAAATTTGAATGCCATACATCAAGTTACAATGGAGACACAGAGCTCACAATTCTTTACTATCTACATTTAAACAAGTCTTGTGCCATGTTTTTGTTTACTATGGTTATGGTTAAATATAAATGTGAAAGTTCTGTTTCAAACACATTTTTTATATATGAACATAAAGAAACATTAATTTTTTTGGTAATTGTCACATTCAATTTTGTTATGAACCTAGTATGTTTTACTCCGCACTCAATATGTTAACAAAAACATGGCTTAAGCTTTTTTTACATAATAAAGAATCTTGGTTCTGTATCGCTTGTATCCTGACAACTGACACTTATATTTTGGTTGATCATTTAAATACCTTTATGAAGCATTTTAAACATCTAAATTGAAAAAAAAATATATTATTAGCACAAATCGTTGGTTTGGGCTTCTGAGTTTAAATTAGCCTATCAATGACATTCTGAATGATTCAGGTTGTCAATGTTTGAGAAAACCCAAGTTTAACCAGCTGTATACATTGCATATTAAAAGATGATGTTGTTCTTGAAGGTTTACTTCAGTATATCATGTTAGTTAGCATGATTGGATAAAATTCAACTTAAAATTATGTACTAAGTAAGATGAATGTTTACATTTTCAGAGACAAAACTGAAAAGCTGTCCGATTTATCTGAAGATAGAAAGAAAGAACTACAGCAAAAGGAAAATGCAAGGTAGTTATAAATTGCAAGCAGTGATGAAGTAAATTCTGGGATGATCGATCTATACGGTAGCTGAAGAAATTTAGAGCTACAATTCCGAACTTGCAAAAAACTTACAATTGAATTTGCACTAGGTTTTGACTTATTGACCTAATTTCCTAACACATTTTGTAAAATACTTCATACCAAAGCAGTCTTTAAATATTTTGCTACTTACGTTATCACTTTACCTACTTCATCCTTTCCCCTATAATTCCCTCAATGAAGTCCGAATAATAATAATCAGCAGAACATGCAAGCAGAATCTTTTTATTTTTAAGTAAGAATTTTATTATGATTATACTTGGTATTATGCCTTTAAATAGTTATTGGGCTTTTATAACAATGTAACATATCAGTTGATCAGACGTGTTTTAGGTATAAAGTGCAAATTTTTTTTTAACAGTTATGATAAGCTATAGAAGATCAAGAAAATTACGAGAGATAAAATAGTGTCTGACTTGTGTTCTGGTTTAAAACAAGATACCACTCGTCAAACCCTAGCAGCAATCAAAATATTTTCAATCTGACAATTGTTGTTTGTTAAATTCACATACAAAAAGAGAGATGCCAATTTTACAAATAAACAAACCATTCTTCTTCACTTTACAAAGCTAATTAAGGCAGTGAAGGAATTTAGGAGGCACGTATAGAAACAAAATCTGTAGTAAAAAGTGAAAGGAATTTTATGGATTTCAAATATTTCCACAGAATTTAGCGGAAAGATTTTTGTGCGCCTTAAATTTCATTTATTTTTGCCTTGATATTTCAAAACTGTAGTTCTACCGACATTCAACCCAAATTTTCTTGTAAAGCTACAGTTCTAAGGTGTAGTAATAAAAAAGAAGTATTTGTATTTGATCATTGAGGTTAATGTATAATGCAGGTTCAAAATGACCTCGTGTCAGAAGGTTCAAGATTTGTAAATGAAAAATGTGACTGACTAGTGAATATGTATGACACAAAATATTTAAAAAAGAAATCTGAATATACATCTTGAATTGATTCCGATTTTAGTATTTCTGTTATAGAGTAGTCACTAATCTGTGCTGACTAGTGCTTAAAAAAACGTTAATTTGGAACCTTGCATTATTTTCATATACATTAATCTGATGAGGATTATTGTCAAGTACCAGTATTCTAAGTATGTACTTTCTCAAATATGATGGAGTAATTGTCTTCATGTTGTTTTAGAATGGCTAGAGGAACTGTGCGATCATCATACTCCCCACGAAAAGAAAGAGCTCTAAAAATCTACATGGATGAATCACCAAGTTCTTGCATCAGCAAAAACCCTCCTGATCTAGACTAATAACAGAGTTCTTTTCATATTGTTGTAACATTATATTGCATATTGATTGCCTAATGAGTTACACATTCATAAAGAGATGTTTGTGCTCTTCATTTTTTTTATGTGTAATTTGATCTCATTGGTTGCATCTTTTCATGTGATTCTATAAATAGAGTGATAGTAAATAAAATTATTATGGTGGCATATCTCTGCCCCTTGTGTGCAAGTTATTTTTCTATCAAATATGTCGACATGCAAGATAAATATGTTGACATGCATGATAATTATGTCAACATGCAACATAACTATGTTGACATACAAGAAAATTGAAATTAAATAAGAATTATAAAAAATCTCAAATATCGCCCACAAGTGACATCCAAGATGCAAAATGCTACCTATTTACATGTATGTCAACATGCAACTTACTTATGTTAACGTACTATAAATATGCTGACATGCAACTTATATAAGTCAACATGCAACTTCTTTATGTCGACATGCAACTTACTTATGTTGACATGTGAGATAAATATGTTGACATCCAACTTAGTTATGTTTACATGCGAGATAAATATGTTGACATGAAATTTATAAGTTGTATGTCAACATAACTAAGTTGCATGTCGACATATTTATCTTGCATGTTAACATAACTAAGTTGCATGTCGACATAAAGAAGTTGCATGTTAACATAAAGAAGTTGCATGTTGACATAAATATGTTGCATGTCAACATATTTATTTTGCATGTTAACATAAATAAGTTGCATGTCGATATAAATAGGTAACATCTTGGATGTCACATGGTGATATTTGAGATTTTATGAGATTTTTTATATTTCTTATTTGATTGCAGTTTTCATGCATGTGAACATAGTTATGTTGCATGTTTACATAACTATCTTGCATGTGAACATATTTATCTTGCATGTCGGCATATTTGTAAAATAACTTGCACACAAGGGGCAGGGATATGCCACCATAAATTATGGATATTGTGTTGATTGTAATCTAAAGAAGTATTACACTGTTGATGTTTAACAATTGTAATTCAAAACTTAATGTGTACAAAATAGACTGAAGTATCAATATTTAGATAAAATATGGATATTTGTTGCTTCCTCTTTCAAATCTATAAAAGACTTGTTGATTTGATTGAATAAAAAAATTGAAAATAAAACAAGGTCTGTTATAAATTGACTTGTGTGCGAATTGGTTAATAGCAGTGAGTGAAATTGAGAATATTTACATTTTTCAGTGTCTTTGCCTGTAATAACACTACGTACTGATTTTGTACTATACAGTCTTATAAATTCAAATGACGTAATATTGGGGCGCAAGTGGGGTTTGCTTATTCAGATTCAAATATTTAATTGTTCAATGTTCAAAGAATGATTCCGTATTCCTTAAATATTGGCTATAGTAGTGATTATGCAAGTATTTTAAAATGCTATTTGACAACTCTAAACATTAACAGCTGAAATCTATAAGGAAAATACCGTATATCCAGGTCTTTTCGTGTGTCACAGAATTTGCGAAAATAGGGCAAATCTGTAGAAATTTTTAAAATTTGCCTCAGCCATTTTTTGCGATTTTAAAAAATTTCTAATGGAAAACGATACAGGATATAATTTCTGCGTATTAAATTATTTGCGATTTGAAAGAGGTCGCGAAAATTAGATCATCGCAAAAATTACCGGATGTACGGTATAATATTTTTAAAAGTTACTAGTATTGCATTATCTGCGGTGTGATGATGATGATGCTTTAAACTCTTAGCTTGTATAGTGATTTGCAGATGTATCAAATATTACAGAACTCACTGGGATAAAGCATCACCTTTATGAGATCACATTTATCATATTATATGAATATGAAAGTCATAGTTAATGACCTTTATTAAAATATTGTTTATTATTTGGGGTTTGGCAAAATTTTGTATAATATGTTACAATATTGTACCATATTATATGCAAAGAACTAGGAACGGTTTAGTTGAAATCTGCAGTTTATGAAATTTGATGAAAATGCATCAGATGTTTAATGCACATCTCCACTTTATGGAAAGAAAGATTTGAATTTCATGAATTGCAAAGAACCTTTGAAAATTGCATGGAAAATTACTCAATACCATATTGCAGGAATACAGATTTTGGCCAGACAAAGCACAATCATTAAGCTAAGTTTTAAATTCATTTACAGTAATAATAATGTCTTCTTTCATATTTTAGAGTATGGATATTTGATTATAATATATGTTAATAAAGATCAATAGCTGATTTTCATATAATATGGTACTGTGTGGATTGACACAATATCGTGTGATATCATATGTTACAATACTGTAATAGTAATGACAGTGCCATGAGTAAGTCATGGCTTTGATCTTCGACCAATACATTACTTTGATTTAACTTTTGTACATGCATGATTATATTTATTTCAAATATATAGAGATATTTTTAAAAAGAAGGAAAATTAGCTGTTTTCTTTACAAGCAATTAAAAAGCTAAAAATGTACTATCTGAAGGACAAGTATATATCGGTAAATGATTTAAAACGCATTTCTATCTTCAAAGAATGCACATTTATTGTGTAAAATTTTATTGGTTTGTAAGCAAAAATTGATTACAAATAAAAGTGGTTACTTTTTATTTCTCATGTTTTCGGTTAAATCTTTCACTTCATTTAAATAGACAACAAATGCTAAATGAAAGTTTTTTTTTAAAAGTTGTATTTTCTCCTTAATCTGAATAAATGTATTTTTCAAAATCCACAAAAATTGCTATTTATTAGATTTATTGTGATAATATACAATTTAACTCTATCTGTCAAATGATGATTTTTTTCCTGGAAATATCTCTCATAAATAATAAATGTAAAGAAAAAGAATGATTTCAGTAGGTTAGGATATCCTAACTTAATTACCCGTAAACGCGAGGCTTTATCTTAAAATATGCCCTTCATTGATTTTAGAATGCTCCTAACAATAAAATAGAATATTATCAAAACCGCTTTGGTTGACTTTTTTCCGATAGCGTTACGATCAATTCTGTCAGCTACGTCAAGACACACCGCCGGTGTGAAAACTTTATGATTAGTCAACTCCATTTCTTAGGCGGAATTATCTGTACACGCTTATGCAATGCTAGAGCTAAAGGATTTCTCAAAGAACAGTGCATTTTTCCCTAATATCGACTAGGGCCTATCCCCTATATTTGAATTATGTGCAAAATTCTCTCTCTCTCTCTCTCTCTCTCTCTCTCTCTCTCTCTCTCTCTCTCTCTCACCCCTGTCTCTCTCTCACCCCTGTCTCTCTCTTACCCCACTCGCACTCTCTCTCTCTCCTCTCTCTCTCTCTCTCTCTCCTGACTCTCCTGACTCTCTCTTTTTCTCCTCACTCCCTCATCCTACTATCTCTCTCTCCTCTCTCTCTCTCTCTCTCTCTCTCTCTCTCTCTCTCTCTCTCCTTCCTGACTCTCCTGACTCTCTCACTTGCCCCACTCTCACTCTCCTCTCTCCGAAATCTCTCTTTTTCTCCTCACTCTCTCATCCTACTCTCTCTCTCTCTCTCTCTCTCTCTCTGTCTGTCTCTGTCTCTCTCTCTCTCTCTCCTCTCTCTCTCTCTCTCTCTCTCTCTCTCTCTTTCTCTCTCTCCTTCCTGACTCTCCTGACTCTCTCACTTGCCCCACTCTCACTCTCCTCTCTCCGAAATCTCTCTTTTTAGCTCACCTGAGCTGAAAGCTCAAGTGAGCTTTTCTGATCACTTTTTGTCCGGCGTCCGTCTGTCTGTCTGTCCGTCTGTCTGTCCGTAAACTTTTTACATTTTCGACTTCTTCTCCAGAACCACTGGGCCGATTTGAACCAAACATGGCACAAAGCATCCTTAGGTTAAGGGGATTTAAGTTTGTTAAAATGAAGGGCCACGCCCTATTTCAAGGGGAGATAATTAAAAATCATTGAAAATTTGTTGGTATTTTTCAAAAATCTTCTTCTCAAAAACCATTCGGCCAGAAAAGCTGAAACTTGTGTGGAATCATTCTCAGGTAGTGTAGATTCAAGTTTGTTCAAATCATGACCCCTGGGGGTAGGGTGGGGCCACAATGGGGGGGTCAAATTTTTACATAGGAATATATAGAGTAATCTTTAAAAATCTTCTTCTCTGAAACTGATCAGCCGGAAAAGCTGTAACTTGTGTGGAAGCATCCTCAGGTAGTGTAGATTCAAGTTTGTTCAAATCATGATCCCTGGGGGTAGGGTGGGGCCACAATGGGGGGTCGAATTTTTACATAGGAATATATAGAGTAATCTTTAAAAATCTTCTTCTCTGAAACTGATCAGCCGGAAAAGCTGTAACTTGTGTGGAAGCATCCTCAGGTAGTGTAGATTCAAGTTTGTTCAAATCATGACTCCTGGTGGTAGGGTGGGGCCACAATGGGGGGTCGAATTTTTACATAGGAATATATAGAGTAAATCTTTAAAAATCTTCTCTGAAACTGATCAGCCAGGAAAGCTAAAACTTGTGTGGAAGCATCCTCAGGTAGTGTAGATTCAAGTTTGTTCAAATCATGATCCCCAGGGGTAGGGTGGGGCCACAATGGGGGGTCGCATTTTTACATAGGAATATATAGAGTAAATCTTTAAAAATCTTCTTCTCTGAAACTGATCAGCCAGGAAAGCTAAAACTTGTGTGGAAGCATCCTCAGGTAGTGTAGATTCAAGTTTGTTCAAATCATGATCCCCAGGGGTAGGATGGGGCCACAATGGGGGGTCGAATTTTTACATAGGAATATATAGAGTAATCTTTAAAAATCTTCTTCTCTGAAACTGATCAGCCGGAAAAGCTGTAACTTGTGTGGAAGCATCCTCAGGTAGTGTAGATTCAAGTTTGTTCAAATCATGATCCCCAGGGGTAGGGTGGGGCCACAATGGGGGTCGAATTTGGCCCCCCCTTCCAATTGTGGCCCCACCCTTCCCCCAGGGATAATGATTTTTCAGTAGTAGGGTTGGGCCACATGGCCGGGGGGGGGGGTCCAATTTTACGAACGAAAACATTTAAATTGTTCACAAAAACTCAAATGTTTTTAAATATGGTTTTACTTATATGCAAGCATTTTGACATATTGTTGATTCTTTAAAATTGTTTAGACTCTGGCCCCTGGACAATTCTTAGACCTCACAAAGTTTGATGTAGGTATATAATCCATATATAAACAGTTGTTTAAGTCTGATCATCTTCTCGAGAACTGCAATGCTCAATATGTGATATGACAGTAAAATCACCCTGTTACAAAGGGGCTCAATGATAAACATAAGAATATGCAGGGGAATTTTTTTTTATACAGGATCTACTATACGACATTGTTCAGATATTTTGTATATAACTCCATAAAGCTGATTTTATTACGTCTGTTGTTGCTCAGGTGAGCGATGTGGCCCATGGGCCTCTTGTTCTCCTCACTCTCTCATCCTATTCTCTCTCTTTCTCTCTATCTCTCTCTCTCTCTCACCCTACTCTCACCCCACCTCTCTCTTGCCGCAATTTCACCCCCTCTTTCTCTCTATCTCGCCCCACTCTCTCTCCCCTCTTGTTCCCCACCCTCTCTCTCTCTCTCCTCTCTCTCTCTCTCTCTCTCTCTCTCTCCTCACTTTCTCACCCTACTCTAACCCCACTCTCTCTCTCTCTCCTTACTCTCACCCTTCTCTCACCTCTCTCTCTCTCTCTCTCTTGCCTCACTCTAACCCTCTCTATCTACCTCTTTTTCTCTCTCTCTCGTCCCACTGTCAACCTTTGTCTCCCTAACCCACTCTCCTCTCTCTCTCTTCTCTTTTGCCCCACTTTCTCTCTCTCTCCTCTTTCTCTCTTACCCTCTCCTCTCTCTTGCCCAACTCTCTCATCTTACTCTCATCCCCCTCTCTCTTGCCCCACTCTCACCCTCTCTCTCTCTCTCTCTCACTACTCTAACCCCTCTCTCTCTCTCTTTCTGTTGCTCTTATCTCTGTTTCTCTCTCTCTCTCCTCTCTCTCTCTCTCTCTCTCTCTCTCTTTCTCTCTCTCGCCTCACTCTCTTACCCTACTATCACCCCTCTTTCCTTGCCCAAATCTCACCCACTACTCTCTCTTTTTTGCCTCTCTTCTTCTCTCGCCTTACTCTCTAATCCTTCTCCCACCGTTCTATCTCTCACTTCTCTCTTTTGTCTCCCTTTCTCTTGACCCACTCTCACCCTCTCCTTCCTCTCTCTCTCTCTTGCCCCATTTTCACCCTCTCCTCTCTCTCTCTCCTCGCCCCTATCATACACTCACCCTTCTCTCTCTCTCTTGCCTCACTTTCTTACCCAACTCTCTACTCTCTCTTGACCCACTCTCTATTGCATCACTCTCACCCATTCCTATCTCTCTCTCTCCTACCTCTCTCCTCACTCTCTCATCCAACTCTCACCCTTCTCTCTCTTGCTTCGATTTCTCACCCTACTCTTACATCTCTCTCTCTTCTCTCTCTCCTTCTTTGCCCACTCTCACTCTCTCTTGCCCCACTCTTCACTCTCTCCACTTTCTTTCTCGCCTCACTCTCTCACCCCTCTCTCTCTCTCTCTCTCGCCCCATTCCTCTCTCTCCCTGTCTCTCTCTTTCTCTCTCACTCGCCTCACTCTCACTGTACTTTCTCTCTCTTGCTCCACTCTCACCCACACCTCAATCTCTCTACTCTCTTTCTTTCTCGCCCCACTTTCTTACCCCTCTCTCTCTCTCTCTCCCCAATCTCACCCATTCCTCTCTCTCTCCTTCTCTCATCCTTCTCTGACCTCTCTTTCTCTCTTGTCCCACTCTCACCCTCTCCTCTTTCTTGCCCCACTCTCGTCCTCTCTCCTCTCTCACTACTCTAACCCCCCTCTCTCTCTTTCTGTTGCTCTTATCTCGCCCCTCTCTCTTTGTCTCTCATTTGCCCCACTCTCACCCTCTTCTCTCTCTCTCTTTCTCTCCCCTTACTCTTTAATCCTTCTCCCACCGTTCTATCTCTCTTCTCTCTCTCTTGCCGCCCCACTCACCGTCTCCTTCCTCTCTCTCTCTCTCTCTCTTTTGCCCCATTTTCACCCTCTCCTCTCTCTCTCCTCACCCCTATCATACACTCTCCCTTCTCTCTCTCTCTTGCCTCATTTTATCACCCTACTCTACACTCTCTCTGTTGACACACTCTTTCTATTGCCCCACTTTCACCCACTCCTATCTCTCTCTCCTCTCCCTCGCCTCACTCTCTCATCCAACTCTCACCGTTCTCTATCTTGCCTCGATTTCTCACACTACTCTTACATCTCTCTCTCTCCTCTCTCTCTTTCTTGGCCCACTCTCACTCTCTTGCTTCACTCTCTCTCTCCTCTCTCTCTCTCCACCTCTCTCTCTCTCTCTTGCCCCACTCTCACCCTCTCTCTCTTTCTCACACTACTCTTACCCCTCTCTCTTTCTCTTTTCTCACCCTCTCTCTCTCTTTCTCTCTCTCTCTCGCCTCACCCACTCACCCTACTATCACCCATCTTTCCTTGCCCCAATCTCACCCACTCCTCTCTCTCTCGCCTTATTCTCTCACCCTACTCTCTCTTTCTCTCAGTTGCCCCACTCTCACCCTCCTCTCTCTCTCCTTCTTTCGCCTTACTCTCTCATTCACTCCCACCCTTCTCTCTCTCTTCTCTCTCTTGCCTCACTTTATCTTGACCCATTCTCACCCTCTCCTCTCTTTCTCGCCACCTCACTCTCATCCTTCTCTCTTTCTTGCCTCACTTTCTCACCCTACTCCCAACTCTCTCTCTTGACCCACTCTCTTTCTCTCTCTCTCCCACTCTCTCATTGCCCCACTCTCACCCACTCCTCTCTCTCGCCTCACTCTCTCATCCTACTCTCACCCTTCTCTCTCTTGCCTCACTTTCTCACCCTACTCTTACCCCTCTCTCTCTTTCTATATCTCTTTCTCTCTGGTCCCACTCTCACCCTCTCCTCTTTCTTGCCTTTCTTTCGCCTCACTCTCCCATCCTACTCTCAACCCTCTCTCTCCTCTCCCTATATCTCTCTCTCTTGTGTACCTCTCTTACCCTACTCTCACCTCTCTCTCTCTCTCTCTTTTGCCCCACTCTCACCCTCAACTCTATCTCTCTCGTCTTACTTTCTCACCCTACTCTCATCCCTATCTTTTGCACCACTCTCACCCTACTCTCACTCCCGCTCTTTCTTGCCTCACTCTCACGCTCTCCGCTCCCTCTCTCTCTCTCTCCTTCTCTCGCCTCACTCTCTTACCCTACTCTCAACCCTCTCTCTCTTGCCCCACTATCACTCTCTCCTCTCTTTCTCTCATTTGCCCTATTCTCACACTTCTCTCTCTCTCTCTTTCCTCACTCTTTCACCCTACTTTCAACTCTTACTCTTTCTCTTGCCCCACTCTTACTCTCTTTCTCTCTCACCTTTCTCTCTCTCCGAACTCTCACCCAATTCTCAAACCTCTCCCTCACCCTACTCTCACCTCTTTTCTCTTTTGCCCCACTCTCTCTTCTCTCTCTTTCTCTCACTTTCACCCTACTCTCACTCCCCCTCTCTCTCTTGTCCCACTCTCACTTTCTCACCCTATTCTCTCTCTCTCTCCTCTATCTCTCTTCTCTCCTCTCTCTCTCTCTCCTCTCTCTCCTCTCTCTCCTCTCTCTCTCTCTCTCTCGCACCCAACTCACTTGTTTCTGTCTCCCTTTTTACTCAATTTCTCATCCCACTTTTCCTAACTACCACAACTCTCTCACCCAACATGTTCTCTCTCACTTATCATCTCTCCCTTCCTACTCTCTCACCATACTAGTAAAGTGGGATAAGAGAGTCAGAGGGAGAGCGCTGGACGAGACTCTGAATTAGAGAGGGAAGAACGAAAAAGAGTAGGAGTGGGGTGAGCAAGTAAGTGAGAGAGATTGATTCACTGACTCGCTCTCTCACTTCACTCTCCTTCACTCACTTCTTTCAAAGATAACAACAAACCAAAAAACTTTATTAACATAGCTTCAAACGTGTAAATAATACTGAATAGTCCAAAACTTTTGATCTTTAAAGAACGAACAGTCTTTTGGGCAAACTATGGATTATTTCTAAGCTCTGTTGATAATCGTTCATGCAATGTTAGCATGACTGCCTATGCGGAGAAACTGACTATGAAAATGACAGGTTTTTATAAGCTGCTCTATAAGTTTTCTTCAACGGAGGACTTTTTTCTAGAATTTAAACGCACGCATTTAAGACGGCTCTTTGTCTTGAAAAATTCCAATACAAGCAGTTGCGTTTTGGGTTTCGATGATGAATCCTTTGTACGGGTAATTCTAGATGCTTCAACATAGGTTCTGATGTTCAGTTCTCTTTGGTAGCTACAATTGTAATGAACATAAATAATTAAATATCTAGTATTCCTTTGTTGAATGCTAATATATGGAGAAAATAAAAATTGTCATCGGTCACTGTTTCCAAGCGGTTTTTGTATGTTATTCAGTATGAGTCATAGGAAACCAGAATGGAATTTACCTTTCACCTAACTTACAATTTTATTTTTTACATTTTTTGCGAATTAAAAAAATAAAAGGTCATGTTTCTATTATTTCTGTAAGGCCGATACTATATCTGGATATATATTTTTCTATTTGAATTGTATAACTTTCATTTGTATTCTATAATTTTCCATTTGTATGGTATAACTTTCAGTTTGCATTGTATAAAGTTCCTTTATTTCACAATACAAATAAAATTTATACAATACAAATGAAGATTTATACAATACAAATGATTTATACAATACAAATGAAAAAGATCGAATATTGCAACGTTTGACATGCCATACTCATGATGGTAATTTCAATGCGGTTAAAAGTACTTTAAACTACGTTATATTTTTTCAAAAACAATAAAATACATAAAATACATAAAAGGCGTTAGCGGGTTATGTAATTTTTTCTGCAATTATTGCTACCTTCATAAACCGTATGAATCATCACAGAAAGCATTTTATTGTTTAAATTTATATCTTTCTTTTAACAAATTCATAAATTGATGGTAAAAAGTAAGTAAAATTCACTTAATCACTGTTAACGTACATCAGTACGCGTACGTTAGCTAAAATAAACAGCCAAATCGTCTCCTATGTGAATTAGAGTCTGACATCATCATGGTTATTTCGTGCAGTCCGTGCTTTTTCTTAGGTCGCTGTAGGTATCGACCAATCGATAAACAGGGCGTGTAGATTTTTTTTAAAAGTCTAGTCAATTTCCAACATGAGTTAAGATTTTAGACTGTGATACAATAAGCTCATTCTATGTTTTTCTCCTTACAACTTTCGAAAAAAGGAGGAATTTTGCTTATCTGCTCTTGATCAAACATAAGATTGATATTAATATGCATGAGAGGTGGAGCTGACATTATCAGAATGATATTAAAATTAGACTAGCATGAATAACAATGGCATGTATAAAACTTTATGTGATCACTTTTTCACCAAAACCCTATCTATGTAATTGCGGAAGACTTTAAATCAATGTTTGACAACTTAACGGGTTCGAAAACATTGTCCTAGTTAGCACATAACATGCTACCTTACACGTCACATGATAGAATTTTGTATTCACAAAGTTGCCTGAGGTGAAAAATCACGTGGTGAATTATAATATTCCATATGTATCAACCCTTGGTTACAACAGGGAAAACGAAAGTAAGAAGAAGCAGTTTTTCTCATTTAAACCATGAGCGCATGTTTGTCTATTAATCTCCCTTTGACATAACTTTGATAATGCAAATATTCAACTACTGTTAAACGGAGAACAATATACAAACATGCGCTGACTATGTATGAAGTCAGTTTAAAAGTGGGCGTCCTCATTATCGTATGGAGATTCAAGAAATCGTGATGACCCCGGCCTATGAAAACAAATTCGTACTTGGTAACAATATACTTTTATTTAACGCAATTACATAAAGTTGCAGTTTACATGTTGACCATTTCTGCAATTGAAAGAAAAATTCTTCTTTTAAAAGTTTATTTTCTGACAAATATCGCATGTCTTTAAGTGCAGTCATCCTTATTAAGGTCTTCCATTTCCAACGGAAGACCTTATTCTGATTCTGATGGAAGATCTTCAGTATTGTTATTCTTCTTCCAGACGTTTGTTCAAACTCTAATATCTCGCTTTTTCACTCAATTTCATTTTAATTTACAGGGTATATTGTAAATGTTACGACGTTTCGTTTCCACAAAAAGACATGAAATTGCTAATTCCTTTTTTGAGTTATTTACCTTTTAAAATATTTTAAGGGTACTCCATTCCGGACAAAGGATCCGAGACGGTCCGTGGCAAGAGATTTTAAGTTATAAATCTTTAATAAAGATACTTTGAACGTTGTCCTCCCAGTTGTTTGGGTTTTTTTTTTCTTCGATTATCCTTATTAAAACAGTTAAAAAAAAAACAAAATTTAAATTAATGTTTTGATAACTGTTAAATTTTGTCCAAGTTTTTGTTCCGTAACTTTTTAATTTGAAAACTTAGAACAAATGTTGTGCAAAATATTTAGGGTTTTCGTTGAATACCATAAAAAATGAGCTGAAAGTATTTGATTTATAACTCGAAAACGGTAAAACAATTTCGATATGGCCATCGCATGCAGGAAAAGTTGTAATTTGTGATCTTGATCATCTCATAAAAAGTGTTAATTTTTTCGGGTTTTGCGTAATATGAGAGTAAAAAGTTAAACGAAGACAGGTACCCGCTTTCATTTGGCAAATAAACGATAATGCAATTGTGCGGAAAATTAAAATAAAGTCGCTAATACATTGTTCTTTACTTTGTGGGATGCTTCAAATTACCACAATAAGCCTTTTAATGTGTCCCGTTCTCTTTTTTTTCACCACTTGATTTGAAATGAATATTTTTCTATCATTTAAGAAAACACATTTAAAAGCAATATGTGAAAAAATAGTTCTATCCCTTACTTTCATCTTTTTTTAATAATTAAGCATATGATATTTATAAATAAAAACTATAAAGCATATGCGGCCGAGGAGAGCCATTGATCGTGGATCGACTAGACTCGCGTGTTTGTACCTTAATTATGCCTGATACTGACTCAAAAATTACTACTCTCTATAATCTTAATATCTTCGATTCCGTAACAACTTTAAACTTTGTTTACATTTTACCTACGATGTTTACATGTGCTATTAACATGATGCAAGACATTTGCTGTGGGTTTTTTTAAATTATAAATAATGTGGTCATTACAAAGTTTAACTAAATAAAATTACAAATCGGTAGCGTGTGTAAATACCATACTACATGAATGTATCACACTAAATTCACATTGTCAAGCTTAGTGCATCAATCGGTTAGCTGAAGGTAGCCGATCAGGTTAATTAGGCGTCTATGTACGCACGCATTTTCCAAAGTCAAGAGTTTCTGATCCGCTCCGCTCCACATAAATCCAACGGACAAAACAAATGTGTGTTAACGATTGTGACATCTAGTGAGAGTATTCATTTTTCAGCTTTGGCCTATCACAGTTGTGTCCATATGAGGCATCCGGCAAATTTTACTATTTGCGCACGCATTGCGGCTTGCACTACTTTATTACACTATGCAATGACAGCCTCGCGTAAATCTTTATTACTTAAGAAATAAACAGCAATTTTAAAAGTTTACTGGGATATGAAGTTGGTTGGTCACGTGATCAAATCCTGTGAAGCCCGAAGGGCTTCTCAGTAGATTTGATCACGTACCAACCAACTTCATATCCCGGTGAACTTTTTAAAATTGCTGTTTATTACTTATATTTACGTTTGAAAATAAATCGTTCAGAACTGTTAAAATAATCGAGATTTTATGTTTACAATAATCCAAGCGACAAGCGATAAGCGCGTGCTATGATCATTGTGACGTCACGAAAACGTTCATACAGAATTGAACGTTTTCGCTATTCTATAGGTTCATATAAGGAAGCATATTTGCAAATGTAAATATATGTAGATGACTAAAACCGTTTTTCTAATGCGTTTGTCTTGAGATTTACATTTATACAGTTACATACATAATGATTCAAATTACGTTTTTCTTTACATATGCGTAAGAATATTAATCGGAAGTACATTTCGCCTACTAAAAGCAAAGCTTATTCATGCCTTGATATTTCGGAAATCAATAAAACGGTGCGATTTATCTTTAAGTTTTTTATTATGTTTATTGCATGCAACACATCTTCGCTAGCCAAGGATTTTCGGTCCACTTCGCTCCCCATAAACCCTTGTCAGACAAAAGAAATAAAATAAAATACAGCTCATTGAACAATTAAAAGCAATAACTATAAGAAAAGACGTATATACTAACAGGATAGGCAACTTCTACATTCGCCATGTTTACTTCCCATACCATCACGCGAGCCTGGACAAGTTTGTAAATCTCTGTTCAATACCATGCAGTAAAATATATCGTTTTTTTTAAAGTGATCTGGTTAGACCATCCTTGGGGAGGTACTGTACTCGAGCACTTGTGCCTCAACTTCTGAAAAGCTTTGAATGTTTAACCAAAGATCACACGTGTGTTTCTTTCAAAGTTAATTTATAAGCGCTTGTTTACAACGCTGCGATTGGATCAGCTACTCGCAGCTGCAGCCAATCATAAAACGGAGCTTGTCACCGAGTTTTCGTAATGAGATCTGCCAAGGGTTTATGGGGAGCAAAGTGGACCGAAAATCATCGGCTAGCGAAGATGCATGTAACATAATGCTTTCGCATTGCATCAACAGAGCAGTGACCAATGATATTACATGTACATGCCGATCATTCCTTTAAGAGGAATACTTGTTAAACTTTTGTGACCTCTTGTTCTGACCAATCGGAGAATGCATATTAAACAGAAACACTATAGCTGCTCTAATGAACATGTTGTTTATAGTGATCGGATGGGTCCCCTCGGACTAAAAAACGATATCAGTAAGTCAAATTTTTACTAGTCTGTTTCAAAATTATTTGACATATCTTGCATGTTAACATAATTTACTCGCATGTTGACACAATAAGTCGCATGTCAACACAAATAAGTCGCATGTCGACATAATTAACTCGCATGTCAACATAAATAACTTGCATGTTAACATAATTAACTCGCATGTTGACATAAATAAGTCGCATGTTGTCATAATTATGTTGCATCTTGCATCTATGATGTCAGATACGGAAACGTATAACCGCCTCGTGTTGTTGCGTTAGAACGCGATATATTCACATAAATATATTGTCATATATGATTGTTTCAAAGTTTAGCAATTTAATTATGACAACAAACTCTATTTAGTAACACTTTTTTGACATGATTTTGACGACTTAATCACTTTAATCTATTAAAGTCGAATTCCGCAAAGTCGCACTAAAATAAAGCATATAAACTATGCCGCCAAAATTAAATGTCGCAGAACTTATTGCAACATATTGTGTATGGCGAATTTACGTAGGCGACTTATCTAAATCAGAGAGGATTATTCACAAAAATTTGAACTAGAATAATTAGTTTACTTAAAGAATGTTATGATATGGAAAGGGGAGGGTAAACTCCCCATATGATTTGGGGCTTAAGCGATTTGTGTGTGGGGGGATACCCTTAAACTGAGTGAACAATCAAAGCTCCAGTTAAGACCATCTATACCGACTGAAATTAACTTAATTTAATTTAAAAAAAAAAAAAACATTTTATGTTTCAGGTACTATTCATTTAACATTTCAGTAACCGCATTGTTTGTGATTTCTTTTACACTGGTTCGTTGCCATAAAATAATCTAAGTTAAATTGTTCCTTACCCAAAGGTTCAGTCTTTCTTTTTTACTTTTAAATTGAAGTTTAAGAAATATTAAACGCATTCAGGAATGTTTATTTCTCTCAGTAATTTTATATGTAATCTTTCAAAAGCACTTCAAATGTAGAATCATCATTTTAAAACTATGTTCAGATTAAACTCTTCATATGTATACATTCATTAATGTGGAACTTGATTAAAATCCTTAAAAAGTTCCACCGAATTATATTACCAGAGACATAAAAAACATGTTATTTATGTCTCTGATATTACAAATTTAATTAAACTAATATCATATATTAATTAAAATATATACTGAAATAATTAAAAAAAACTGTTTAAATCTTAAATGTTAAAAATAATAATTTAAAAATGGGTTTTAGTCATGAGCTAGGGCAAGTTGAATTTAGAGGTATCACTACTAAATTATAAATTTTAATCAAAATGATAAATTCCAATTTAAAGAATATCTTTTTAATTTGAAAATACATGTAAAATATAAACAGGTTCAGTACAATAACTAAATTTAGCTACGTAGCTTGATTAACCTACATAGAACATAGCTTTATTTACCTACCTGAAGTAGGTTTATTTACGTACTCAATCATACTTTTGTCTTAAATGGGGATTTATACTAAAAGACGCACTCAGGTGCAGCAATAATTTTCAACTTTGAACTGATCTGAAAACAATTCATTAAAAAAATCGCTCTTAACAATGTTGCTCTTTTTGCGCAAATGCAGTCAAAGTTCTAAAAGTTTTGGGGCTATGTATAACTGTTCACGTGTTACCAAATAGCTACTTCTTAAATGGAATAACAAAGAAAATCAGCTCTGGTTAACATGATGATTGATTGGTAATAATTCAGCACAATGTGAAGTAATCACACTTATCCATGCCTCAACACACACAATGTGTCACACAATTACTTAAACAATAGAAATGCATATTTTCCTTAAAACTGCTCAAAAGCAGAGATGTTTTAACTACATGTATTTATGATCTGGGTTGCTTTTATAAAACTACACAGTACAAATATAGGTTGAAAGTTTCTTGCAACTTTTGTTTTGTTTAACATAAAAAGCAAAATTGCATAAAGGTAGCTAAATAAACCTACTTCATGTGGATGAATAAAGCTATGTAGGTTCAAGCTACGTAGCTAAATTTAGTGATTGTACTGGGCCTGATAAATAAGGATTGATTGTTGAATAAAACTGATTAACGCAAAAATATATCATCAAACGACAAAATAGTGCATAAATTTGAATTTTTCCATACCTTTTGATTTCCCCAGGATTTAAATCGAAGACAAATTTCCAGGCGGGAACCTGACACAGTGTTCTTGTAAACCTTGCATGATTCATTAACGTCCGGTGCTCTCGAGGACTGCTCAAAACAATGCGTGGTCCTTGATATTGACGCGCGGGCAGTGAGGTCGACCGTGCAGTGAGCGATCATCATGGACACACTTGTAGGACAATTGACCATGGAGCCAACGGAGATTTCAGACGGGTATCAAACATATCAAAGTCATAAACAATTACCACCCCCATCATACGGCTCTACTGCAGATCGCGGGGCAGTGTTTAGTTCACACGGAAAGGCTAAGGTCTTTAACTTTCCTTCAAACTCGCTCATAAAATGTTTAATTGAAATTTCTCTAAGTCTAAATCATAATGAGCTCCATATTTTTGTCATAGTCTATATAATGTTTAAAGGAAATCAAACCGATTTCAATCAACAAAAATGTGGAAAGATGACCCACTTAACGTTAAAAATATCATTTTGTATCCCAACAATTAAACGTTTTAGAAAAATAATACGTCCTTAAATTCGTGGTCGAAGTCGCATATAGCATTTAAACAATGGAGTTTCTTGTGACTGAAATGGCTCAGTGGTTAGAGCACCAGACATTTGGTAACATTATTGAGCTAGGGTTTTTAGGTTGTGGGTTCGATACCACCAAACTTTTTAATATTTTTTTTCTTATCGTTTGTTAAAATATTCAAAACTGAATATAGTTAGAAACTGTTCTTTTGTAAACTTGTATTACAACATTATCAAGTATATTTTTTGATAAAAATTAAATTAGAAATTGTATTTTACAACTGAACCAAATGGGCATTTGCGCTATCTTGTTCCCCCATCTTTTTTGTTTTAATTATGATTAAACATCCAAAAGTTTTAAATGCACTTTATTAACATATCTAATTAGGTTTTCTTTCTTTGGCGTATTAATTAAGTTTGCGCTATGCTAAGTTCTAACTACGATGCACGTCTGATCATTTACAACATTTGAAGGAGTTACATCTTCGTGTATTTTTCTCTGTTAAATAAATCTGCTGTTTTCATTCAACAGAGGTTCTCTATATTTCAGAAGTTCGTTTCTATGGTTTTCGATGCAATGGTCTATAATATATTTTAAATTGCTTTTTTAGGAAGTTATAGCATGCAAACTGCTGCATCTATTATATGTGCTACAATAGAAAAAAATTCACGTTTAAACATATATTTGTTCAATGATATATGTGCACTACAAATGATTTAACATGCCGATTTTATACAGGTTGGTCCATCTCAATATAAAAAGTCGCATTTTGTACAAATTGTCACTTATGAGCTCGAGAACTGTTTAATAGAAAAGAAAGGCAAAACACTTAAATTTTTTGGATATTATAAAAAGCACTTTCCTCCGCGTTCAGTCAGTTTCATTTCAATATACTCCTCAAGGGCAGCAGAACCAACATCCGCGCGTTCGTGCGATCCAAGTTTTTTCGACCCTGTTCCCTTTAAACGCATATAATTCATTACAAAGTTAAGATAATAACTTTGAAAATTTGATAGAATGTAGAATAATTTAATTTTGATTGTAACGCGCTTTCTGATTGGCTAAAAGATTTATTTTATATCGTATAAAGAATGTTGCCTACGTCATGGTAAGACTAACGTCAAAAACGTATCAATCCGCCTGACGTTACGTTTGAATTTTGCACAAATTGATGTCATTTAAAGGTTTAAAGTTTCAAGAGGTAAATAATGATTGCACGTTCTTATCTACACAAGGTTACATCCTCTTCGAAAGAATATTGAGGTACTTTTTAACTTTTAACTCTGTTTTATAAAGTTAATAGTTTAATGCTTTGGCCGAGTTTTGTAGTAGTGACATCCAGTTTTGTTTTGAATGGATCAATCAATGTAGTTTTAATTTTCGGGTTTTAACCAGTTTGTGTTCAGTGTTAGGGCTTGATTTAGCCAAATATTTGAAATATAGCAGTGGTCTAGAAGATTGTTGACATTCTTAAACCAAGTTATTTTCCTCCTATATTTTGATTTACGATATTATCTAGCCTGTACAGTAAGCTTGGATTTTTGTTTCTTTTTCACATATTAAATTGGACCAGTATGTTATTATGCGTGTTTGGATTTGAATTGTCGAAGGATATTTTCCCAAGTTCACCATATACTGTACATGTGACCAACCAGCTTGCGGTTCATAAACACGTAAACTGTCCAGCCCAGTTAATACTTGAATTCAATAGCTAAGTTAATTTATAATATTTTTACAATAAAGAAATCCTCAATCATGGTGTAAAATTTAGAGGTTTTTTTTGTTTATTTAAAAAATATTACAAGTCCATTAACTCAAAAAGTAGGTCATTAACCAACTTTGAAACTAGAAAGTGAAAAATAACACTCCAATCGAAGTTCTGTAACATATAATAGATGGATTTTCATTGTCATCAGTGGAACCATTTGTCCATTGTGAGTAAACATCATCTTGTTTCACACACACACACACACACACACACACACACACACGTTTTCTATATGAAGTTTAGATGGTAAAATAGCTGGTTTTTTTTTTATAGTTGCAGCTTGTAAATATACAGAAAAACTTAACAACAGCTTAAAAAATATGCTATCCTCCTTTCGAAATGATATCACTCAAATTGTGATTCCTATATTTTGTTTCCTGTAGTAACAAAACAGTTTCCCAGTAGCTGTTAGTGCAAAGATTACTTACTGAATTTGGTGTCAATTGCCATGGTAAGACAGTGAAAATATAATACATCAATATAATAATACAATTGGGAAAGCTCTTTCATAAAACCCTTGACAGGGGAAAAATTGACATTTTCAATATTGAATTGTTCTTTTAAATAACAAGTGTTTCTATTGCCTTTCTTGGCACTGCAAGTCCTTTATAACGTTCAGTTTTTTTGTTTACTTTTGTTTGTTGCAATTATGCTATTTTTCGTAACATTGGCAATTTGCCTGCCTACAGCATAGCTTTGTTTTTTGCAAAGCCCGGATAAAAACTTAAACATGGGATGCCAATGCCAAAAGTATTGCTTACCGGTTTCATTAAAATGAACTAAATAAAACAATTTCATCGAAATTTAATTGAGAAAAACAATGCGAATTATAGTAAAAAATCAAATCAGTACAAAAGTTTCATTTTTTTTCTGAGTAAGGAATTAATTTAAATTGTGTTGACATCAACCAGATAGAAGAACTAGCTCCTACAAAGGCCAATGTCCAGCATGTCCAGCTGCTGCCATAGAGCAACATAGCAACATTAAGTGGCAACAAAAACACAACCACAGGCTCTGGCAGCAACACTGTGGACTTCCATAAGACCCCCCACAGCACATAGTAAATAGGAGTGGTGCCAAGAATCAGACCAACTTCTAGACACGACCTCACAAAAGTCCATGAACTTGAATGCCATAGGTCACTACGACAAACAGAAGATAGGACCAAAATTGCAACAGCAGTCAGCTTGGTGGGTGTTGTGTGGTTGGAGTCTTTGAGATTGTATATGGTTTTCATATCTTTCTGTAGGCACATAAGAATAACACTTGATCCGCAACACTGAAAATATAAAATACTACTTCATTTCTTCATGTATTCTCATCAAAAGTAACAAACAGACATGTTCTAGAGAGTGAAAGTCAAGCCGAATGATTTAAATACAATTAAAAGCAATTTATACCATAGAACAATATTTCGGGGATTATTTACAAATCTGTCTAAGAAAGTAAGGTTTTCTGAAGCTTACCCAAATATCATACAGTAAGCCTGTAGCAGGCCCCAACAGACACAGGAAGCAGAAGGAAGTGATGGTGGTGATGTTACCCACTAACGGTAGATAGGGGATTTCTTTGTTGTCCTTCTCATGCAATGGAATATATTCAGATGTCTGTAATAAAAAATATAAACATGAATCTGCATAATAGGTACCCAATTTAATAAATTTAAATAAATTTAGTACTCGTATGACATTGTTTAAAAATTTTTTTGGTCAAAAATTATATATAAAATGAAATCAGTTAGTAAGATCTATTTACAATGTGATACATGGTAGGGGACCAAATACGATTACCCTAACAAGTGGTTACTAGTTTTTCCTTACTAGTACAAGTGATACCAAAAAATCTATTACTTAGCATCATACACCACCTATTGTCGTTACATTTTCTACACCATTGATTCAAACAGACGATAAATTCAGTTTACCCTAGAAACAACTATTTTTGTGCAAGTACAGATGATAAGATTGGCAGCAAGAAAGAGCTTCCAAGATGGCAGATGCATAATGGGTTGTTTGCGTTCCTTGGAGACCAGGTCAACAGTCAAGGACAGGACACTGAGAGTGACCACCAGCATACACCTGCCAGGTAGGAGTGGAAAGCAGAGTCATATACACAACGGTCACAATGTACACGGTGCAAACAAATTTGATATGCAGTGGTTGCTTGTTAAAACAGTTTTACTACATGCACATATAAATCATGTTATCTGAAGTTGAACTAGACACCTATGGGCCAAATCATTTAACTGTGCTGCCATGGCAATCTTTTTACCAGGTACCTGCATTTATATAATATCAATAAATCACAATTCATAAAATGTCTAAAATATACTGATTTTATTAACTTTGACATTGTTTGTCATAAGCAGATACTGGAAAACAGATTAATTCTATATGGTTATATAAAAAAAAATGTGGTATTGAATAACCTGGAATATTATTCCTAAAAACCTATACATGTTTCAAGTTTTTTAATATCTTATTGCTTCTATTTTTTTTTTTGAAATGTTTACAAACAATCAAGTTGGGATAACTTGAATATTTACAGATTTAACATATACTTACACTATGAGTATATTTTTTTCAAACTTGCGTCCAAGATGTTGAGATTTTGAGAAAGAAAAGAGAGCACAAACAAGACACATGGATACGCTCCCAAATAAAATGAGATTGGTAATCGGCACATGATCCGCAGGATACAGCTGAAATGTGAGGACACATCAACTTTGATTTAACAATCTAAAAACTAAATGATTTAAAAATATTTTTATTGAACAAATATATAAATGAAATAATAATGGGCAAAAGTTCAGAAACTGAGATCACCCTCTCGCATGTTTCCTGCACTAATGTTTTTAGGACTAGAACCCATCAACTGATTCATCATATTGCAAGTTATTATTAAAAAAAAAATCTTATTCTATTATGCTTTAAATCTATATCAAGGTAAAGGACAAAATATTTTGCAATAAAATGATAGCTTAATACTTAAACAATAAAATGCTTTTTTTGGTGATGCCTATACAATGTACTGGTACTCAATAGTCAGGTACAAAGAGAGACTTACATAGAGAGCGGCTCGGATTCCTGGGGTGATTCCAACTAGTACAGACGCTATCACGATGTGTGGAAATGACTGAACACTGTCCGTGTATATAATGACAATCACACACATGATGCTTATTACTTCACTGCACTGAAATATGCCATTCCTGTGGGAGAAAACCGTATTATCATAAATTTCTATAGCTTGTTACATTACAAACAAAAAAACAAAACTGGGAATGTGTATATTAATTATATTGATTTTTCTATATTTTTTTTTAAATGGCTACTCCTTAGTATGTACTATGTAGAAAAACTTACCCACATGGTTAATTTTATTTAATTATTGATCATTTCAAAAGTTAATTCAAGTCAAAAATTTTAAATAAATCAGGTATTAATTGGAGCCAAGTATACAAGAAATTTAAGACTTTTTTCTATAATGTATTTTCTTTCAAAATATGCATAGCAATGAATCTTTTGCAACTTTACATAATACACAGAACTTTTTTGCACATCACTGTTGATAACTTCTTGCAAACAATTTCCTTGTCCATAAGATTACACCTACGCTGTAAAGGATACGTCCGGCTGGAATAAAATGACAATCACCCCAGTAACCACTCCCAAAATTCCAAATTGCTTGATCTTGACTTCGTTTGGGAGGTGAAGGATGCAGGTTGCTATGATCAGCATGCCGCAAATTATAAAACAAATCCCTGGAAGAAAAAATTTTGCTTTCCTTGAATTTCATCAAAATCAAATTTTTACAAAAAATTGATTAGCAATGGCCCATTGGGTACATTGTTCACCAAAGCACCCTATTTACAACTGGCCTTGAAACAATTACAAATGCATATAATTGCATATTGATTTAATACAAACCCACTGTCAACTTGAATAAACCCCACTATAATTGAAAACATTTACTAAAAGGATGCAAGTTGCTGTCATAATAAAAAAATGGCCAGTGTAAAAAGTTAATTTCCTAGTATTTAAATATTTGGATCTTTGGAACTACATGTACCAGAATCAAGATTCCAGAAGCTGCTGAAAGTGACACCTCCATCAAATTATAAAAAATATCCATTGCTGGCATTAAGGTAGCCCCAAACCCTTCATTTTTCATCATGCACTTTCGATTTGGCCTACTTTATAGCTACATCTATGCACCTTCTTACTTAATCCTCTATGGAATTTTCATTTTTTTTTTCTCATATAGTTTCTTTTCCCTTAAATTTCTTGGGTCAACAAAGTTGATATCATTTAAAATTTACTTCAAATGATTTGGAAAGTGTCTCATTTGCAGTCATTCTGTGTTTGGTACATGTAATTTTCTGAGGATGTCAATTGTGACAATGCCTTACCCATTGCATCAGCAGCGCTGGCCTGGACCTTGAACAGATAAGAGCCCAGAATAAAGAGGACAGGGTTAGCGTTCAGTAGCACAGAGACACACATCAGGCTCACATTAATGGTCAACTGAAATATAACATCATAGAAATTAGATTTCTTGAATTCAGTGTCAACATCTTAAGTGAGTTGTTACGCATTATTAATGTATAGCATTTCACTTCCTTTAATATAAAACAAAATATTCAACAATTTTAAACACAAAATATTTACATTCAGTGTATGTTTCCCCTGATGTTTGCATTGGAAATCTGCGACGTTCAATTTTCTATATTTACATTCAGTGTATATTTCTCCTTATGTTTGCATTGGAAATCTGTGACGTTCAATTTTCTATGAATACACTTTTATAATTCATGCACCATGTGCACAAATTTAAACGTCTTCACATGTTTTGAGTGTATTTATTTTTGTAAGATTAAATGAAATGTTCAATCTTACATAACCAATTTGAAATGTACTTTGAAAAATTATCATTAAATTATATATACTCCTTAATAAACAAAATTTTATCTACAAAGTTTCTGGCACTATATTTTTAGTCGCAGAAGCGAACTAAATAACATGTTAATATGGCTGTTCCATGTAATATGTTTTATATCCCTGACTGAGAGCGTATATAATGGCTTTACAGCGACAATACACATATATTTCATAGAAATTGACATCAGTATGAATATAAATATAAGCATTGATTGCTTATTTATGGATGTCATCTGTCCTGTAACACACCAAGCGGTGCCGACAAATTATCATACCGTGCTAACGCGCTGCATTCAATTTATCTGCACCGCTTGGTGTGTTAGAGGACCTACGACATCCAAAAATAAGCATTCAATGCTTAAATAGAAACTGGTTGGTCAGAAACATTTATTAAATGGCCTGTATTACTACTTAGTGTTGTAAGAGTTTTTAGAAATAATTGAAAAATATCATTCTTGTATGAAGCAATGCAAAGTGCATGTATGAAGATTGAAAAGTGGTAATTTTGATGAAAAAAAAAAATCAATTTAGTCAAAACTAAGATTTTCAAAATTAGTTTTACATTAAAATCACCTCCTTCACTTTTCAAAATAAGTGTACAATACAAACAAAAAACATAAAGAGGTTAAACTGTCATAAAATCATCAAATTTTTTCTCATCTAAATGAAAATTGCAGGTAGTCATCATCTGATAGTGTTCAACATGTGTGGGAGTATAATAAACATAGGGAAAACAGAGAAACATGTTGTAAAACAACCCTACTAGTTCACACCCAGCATATCGGGGTAAACCCAGTAAAGAGGCAGCAGACAAATTTTCTCATAGAACTTCACTGACAAACCTGTTTCCTTGGTATATCAATAGGAACTTCTAGCAGTAGAACTTTGATCATCATAAATATCAAGAAGAACATGGTTAAGATGCTTGTGTAGGGCAGCTCCCTCGCCTCCTTCGTGAAGATCACCATGGCAACCAGCACAGACTTAGTGACGTGGGCCGACATGCAGGCACAGGACAAGCTGACGGGTAGTCGTCTCGCAACCTGCAATCTATGGTTATTCATTTCTTTGAGCTGATGATCTTTACTTCTGATAGTTTAAATGTCTTTTATAATTCTTAAAGCAGTCTGCCGAGTGCTAGTTGTTGGTTAAAATATGGAGTTTGTCTTCTTTATCATTTCAATTCTTTCTGTGGAAGTTCACCATTTTACTCCATCTCTCAATTAAGACAAAGTAAAAACCTGTTGTTCCTTACAGTCTGTCAAATACAGGAGGCCCATGGGCCACATCATTCACCAGAGCAGCAATGTCAATCTATGAGCAGTGCAGTAACTGGAATCATCACAGTTCATGCTGTCTCAATACCTGTTGGTACTTAAATCACCCCTAATCTTGTATTATACAATATCATAAACTTGATGATAAAAAATTTTTAAGTGGTAACTTCTTGAAAATACAGGCTATTAATTAACACACAGTCGCTTATATAAAATACAGCCGAGTCAAAGAAAAAGTACTAAGGTACAAATGAGTAAAATTTTGTCATTCAAAAAATTTAAATGATTCCACAGTATTTTACATAATATTATGAAGTGAGGAGAAGAAGGTCCTTGGCTTTAATGAGAAATCCACAGCATAATCTAATTAGGATTGACATTTTGATTTTAAAATATAGTTTACATACTGTATATTTAATTTTTGCATTGAGTAACAATTTCAATTAAATCAAAATATATGTTCTGATAATTGTATTAGCAAGATTTATTACAAATTTTAAATTTAGCTGTATATTTCAGTAATAATGGGTTAATGTATAGTGAAAGGAAAACGAATTCGGTGGTCGCCGAGTGTCCTCGATAACGAACAGTGACGAGTTCAATATAATTTCTCTAAACGTTCCTTGACTATATTTATGCGTGTTAAATTCAAATAACAAACATTCAAACACACATTAAGCTATTAACTCTATTAACTCACCGTAACGTTGTTCTTCGCTCTGGGTGATTGATTCTATTAACTCACCGTAATTCCGCGTAACGTTGTTCTTCGCTCTGGGTGATTGATAACTCTTACTCAGAAATTTCGATTGATAACTCGTATACAAAGTTGATTATGACATTGATTTAATGAAATAATAATTTGTAATAGTATTAATGGTTTGGAAAGGCACATGCATTTTTTATTGGTTATTTTACAGTAGTGTGCAATCTATGATAAATATGTTTAGTTTTGAACGAATTTTGTCATAATGTATGCCCCCCCTCCTTTACAATGGTGTAATTTTATTTAAGTTTTTGCATAAAAATTTGACCAATTAATATGACATTGCATTTGTTTTAATCTTTTACAATGAGGCATATTTGTGCAAAGGTTGAGGAAATTCTATTGGAAGGTTTTTTTTTTAATATACTAGAAAATTGAAATGGAGTGCACATACACACATACGAACATACACACGCACGGTAGCGATGCTATATCCCCTTCGCAACAAGTTGCGCGAGGGGATAAAAAGCAATAAGGAAAGTCCAGTGTTTTGTATTTGATACGTCTACCCTATGAACTACAAGAGAGATGACAGCCACTAATCAGATGACTACTCAAGCCCCAGATTGTACCTATACTTTCTATAAAGCTTTCTGTCAAATGAAATTTTCTGTACTTTGCTTTAAAAAGTCCACATACAGACATGATATAAAGTCCTACCATAAGTTATCTTAATTCAAATGAAAGTGGTGGTAAACTTGAATATGAAACTAAAGCCAAAGACATTTACCTTTGCAAAGTGTAAGATGCAGCAATGCCAGTAACCATAGACAGAGGCCAGCTGTATAGATGGGAGTCAAAGAGAATCACCTCACACTTTATAAACACTGAAAGGGAAACAATTGTAGTCATACATTCTTTCTTGAACACATCTCTTTTAAAGTGCATGCAATTATAATTGTCATATCAATGCATGGATTCATTAAAGCTGCTTGGTCCAATTTTATATCAAATTTTGTGTGGGCTTTTAAACGATGGTTATGCTAAGTACATGTATGTGTATAATAATAGACATTGCAGTGGTTTTCCCAGTCAATAAAAAAAAATTATGTATATACGTACAAAATTTGTTAACAAAACAAACGACATAAAAGGGTATTGCGTTATTTCGCCACAATGAAATTCGCCCTAGCATTGAGGCGGGTGTGGTTGTATTACGACTTTGACATCCCTAAAAATAAAGGTTATAATATTCAGGCAAATTAAAATTAAACCTGTGTATATTTTGTTCCCCAATATTTCTAAAGTTTGCTTTTCTTGCAATTAATGCATAACATGCGGTTTGAATAAACCCAATCATTCGGGGGACGAAACCAAACAGTTCCCTTTTCTAAACATTCCCATGATGCATTTTGGTTTCTTTTTTCGTTTGCCCAAAAAGAAATTATTTTTATTTACATCGAATATTTCTAACTTTAAAAGGAGATCAATTCTGTTGGTGTAAATAGGAGAAAGTCCATAATGTTTTAAGATAATTGGTTTGTATGAAAAACTATTTGATACTGTTAGTAATAACAAAAAAATCAGACCAAGCAGCTTTAATTGACAATTTACCTTTAAGTTTACAAGTTAAAAATGTAAAATATTTACAGACAGCATAATAGGTTACCCGAGTGTCTCAAGTGACCTAAAAAAATACATGTTCAATACAATGTATATATTAACCATATTTGCCATCCTCAACCCCTGCCCCATAGGCAGTGAATTTCACAATTGAAAAAGAAGACATTGGGAACATAATAACAATGCATTTAGTTTATCTCCAATGACAGTGAATGTACAGAAGAATATATTTTTAAATTTGTATAATTGTCACTATGTTGCCACATTGGTCCTACGCATAGGGCCTGAACCCCTGACCCAGGGGCCATTAATTTTACAATTTAGGTAGAGGGCTTCATAGCCATGCATTTAGTTTCTTCTAAAATATATATGGGAGTAAAGAAGAATATTTTTTACTTCCGTTTTACGCCACTCCAGAAAACTTTCAACTTGAAATTGATACTAGGCGAGTTGGAATGGCAGATTGTATCAAATGTCTGCTGACAACTACCGCTTAACAAATAAGTGGTCTGACCAATCAAAATGGCTGTCCTGGGCATCGGGCAATACTATTTGTCTAGCCCTGTTATGGGACTATTACCCCATCAAAGCAAGGCTCATTTCAAATAAGGCAAATGTGAATTGACGAATGAAGGAAATGGTCAATTGCAGATTTCACTAATGTGACGTTTGTGATTCCACAAAATACCTAAAATTACAGAACTTACCAATAGTCTGCATCACAACAAGGAAACTGAATGTTGCTTGGGATCCATGACAAGAGAGATGAGCAACGATCAGGCACAGCACTGAGTTAGCAATCATCAGCAAAAATATCATCTTCAAAGAAATCCCAAACATAAAGGTATATCTAAGGAATCGTCAAGGAGAAACATGTCAATCAAAATGATTCATGCAGATGTGAACAGAAGTGATACATAGTAAATTACATCTGTAGTAACAGTTTGACTGAGGCCATCCTCTACTTGCTGGCAAACTGACTCTTCACCACATTTTAGCTGCCCAAATATTTCCAGACTGAATGGATTTTTTTAAATTATAACAACACAATAAGAATACATCTAAATGTTTCATTTTCTCACACATTTCTATCACCATTCAGCTAAATGCATATAATATGTAAAAAGTCTCAGGGACTTTATGCATTTCATGCTGGTACATGTATGATCTTTTTTTGTTTACTGTTTACTTGACTGTCTATTTATAAATACACCAAATGTGGTAAAGGATATGAGAGTTTCCATGGCAATTTGATTGCCCAAACCATAGACAAGATCACTGCTAGTACAAAAAACACCACTGAAACAACCTAAAATAGAAAAAAAATATTCTGAAATAGTTAACAAAGATTTTGTTATAGACAAGCATTCTGAGAGAAATGAATAGTACTGTAAACGTACTACATTTGGCTGTGTATTCTATTTAGCGCTTTTGGCGGAATGCAGCTTCCGCTAAATCAAGTACATCGCTAAATACCATGCATATATGTATAAGAATAGTCAAGTTGAGGAATACGCTAATTTAAATCCACGCCAACTTGTTCTAAAACTATTTATCCGCCAAATATCGTACACGCCAAATATAATACGTTTACAGTAATCTTCATGGCACACTTTGTTTTTCACATGAGTAAAATATGACATGTTTTTCAAACAATAGGACCCTATACCATATGACACATTTCTTGTCAGATACTGTACATTTGCAATATGATTCTTGTACATTATGCATTTTTTACATAATGAAGACCACACATACATTAATATATGGTAGTGCACTTCTAGATCTCTATAATCTAGATAACCTTGCCCAGAAAAAGAATTAAATATTGTAAGAAAATAGTTAGATGATTTCATTTCTATCACAGGAAGAAATACACATTATTCACTGTTACAGTAGCAAACTTAATGTCCATAATTTAAATATGTTTTCATATACATGTACTATAGTTTCATCAATTTTTGTTGAATATCAATTCTTGTATATTTTGTTATTGAGTTGATCAACAAAATTTAATGTTTATTGAAGTGCAATATCTAATAACATATTGTACTTATATGAATATTGCAAACTAAACTAGACAACATTGAGATGATGACCATCTCAAAGGGCCCTGCTTAAATAATGGACAATAGGATTAAAAGCATTTCAGAGAATTTTGCTTTGACCTTGACCTATAACTTATTACCCCTTACATACAGGCATTTTTGTTCAACCTGAGCAAGATTAAGAAAATGGGAAATAATCTATGGTCTAAAACTGATTACAAATAGATCTGCTATGACCTTCTTGGTTCAAAGTCATTTCACACCATTGCCTCAAAAGCTCTGTTTATGTGAAGTAGGAGCCAAATAGTGGAGAGTATATATGCTCTTAAAAAAAGTATTTTTTGTGATCTGATATGAACTTGACACTTGACCTACAAACACCATTCAATGTTACTGCACACCCTTTGATCAAAGGCACCCTGTGGGTGAAGTATGAACCAGATTGGACCAAACGGAGAGAGGATATTCTCCGAACAAGGATTTTTCATAAAATTCTCCTATGACCTTCACCTTTGACCTTGAAACTTGGTTCTAGATCACTGCACACCCTTAACTCAAAAGCTGTTTTTGTGAAGTATGAGCCAAATAGGGCTAAATAGAGATTATATATGTTCTAAAAAAAGATTTTTTGTGAGGTCTGATGACCTTGACACTTGACCTAAAAACTTCAGTCAAGGTCACTGCACACCCTTGACCATAGTGAAGTACGAGCCAGATTGGACCAAGGGGAAAGAAGATATGCTCTGGACAGTGATATTTCATGTAATTCTGATATGACCTTAACCTTAGACCTAGAAATATGGTTTTAGGTCATTGCATAACCTTTACCCAAAGGCACTCTGTTGGTGAAATATGAGCCAGATTGGGCCATGGGGAGAGAAGATATGCTCCAGACAAGAGATCTTGGATGGACGGATGGATGGACAGACAAATGGTCAGACTGATCATTATAGGGCGCCTCAGAGCGGAGCCTTAATAACTTATCCTTGAAACTGTGATTTTCACAAAATCCACAAAAATTGATGCCCACTTCATTATGATGAAACCAAAGTATGTATCAAGTTCAGGCGCAAAACATTTTGGAGAAGATGTCCTTTGATCTTGATAGCTATCACAGCCCTGAACATTCTTACTGATCTGGATAGTTCATTACAGCCCTGAAAATTCTTGTTCTAAAATTACCTTGAGTTTTTTAAAGCTTAACAAAGTTCCATACACAGCATACACTCCAATTGCCAAAGGCAGCCATGACAGGAAATGTGAGGTGACCCCCAGTTCTAGAAACATAGGATAGGACAGAAGAGCTGCAAGGCCACCACACAGACTGCGAAGTTGGACCACAATGCTGTACTGAAACCCTGACAAAAAATGGCAAAGCTGTACATAATCCTAAAATTAAAGGATCAAATTTATTGCTTTTATTTACCTATCAAATGATAGTAACACTCGGTTAGAGCAAAGTCCTAGGGACTGTAAAGACATGCAATACATGTAATTTTGTTTAAATGTTCAGTACAGTAGTGAATTTACAGCATGTTTTCCTCCCTATGACTACTGGACTCTGTATGACTGAAGTACAAAATACAAAATCTACATTGAAAAATAAATTCATTAGAGGAGGACTGAAATTTGATTTCCAAACACCCTAAATTGTAAAGTCAGTAAAACAATTTCAACTTTTGAAATTAAAAAAAAATCATATTTAAAAAGATAAAAAGGACTACATGTGATATGGTCAAATATCCACCCCCAATTTTAACAAATTTTTCAATATTATTGTACATGTATCAAAATCAAATCTTCAGAAAACATTATACAGAGAATAACCTTGATATTTAGTCATCATTTATATTATAGTGTTGTGTTGTGTTGTGTTGTGCATGTACTATGCCTAAAGTGTAGTCAGGGTTTGATACATAGTGCACTATGTATCAAACCTTGACTACTATTTAGGCATAGTACATGCACAACACAACACTATTGTTATTATTATGCTAACTGTTGTATACTGATGTGCCTTGCTATAAGTAGCTGTGATGTTTAAATGTTGTCAAGTCCCTTTAAATAATCACTGGAAAAGCAAGCATTTGCTCTTTTAAATTAATCAATTGATTTATTATTTAATTAACAAGCTGTTTTTCAATCACAACTAAAAGAAAAACTGAGCAAGCTCACATACCCCACACTCCCCCATTACTTGACAACAATACACATAATGAATGAAAAGGTATGCATTAAAAACACAAGATAATTTGATAAAGAGCACTTGTAAAATACTTCATGCAAATATGCACATCTATCATTTTGTCTTTAACAACAAGAAATATTCTAAGTTCAAAAAGGCAGAATTTCCAGAAAAAAAAGGAATTGGAATTTCCTGGTAATATCCACTTCTACACATTGTGTCTTAAATGCCTACAAAGTTTTACAAAATTCCATGCAGCGGTCTAAAAGAAGTAGGGCTTAAAGGGACCTGGACACGATTGGTTATAATTTTGACCTTTGCAGGACACATACATATTTCTGCTATATTTGAACATATTTTTTTATATTAAAGTTCATTTTAGCTTATTTTTTTCCAAGTAATATTTTCTGGGAACAATATAAAATTTTGCTCCATCAGTGATTTCACCACAAACGATTTCATACTACATGAATTTTAACAACACAGTACATATGCCTCCATATGAATGTAATAACTTACCAATTACTTCTACAATATGTCTGATGTTCATTAGCGTTGACATAAACAAGGCCAAGCACAAAAGGAAAACTGCTTCAAACTACAAATAAATGCAAAGAGATAGGAAAAATGCGATTTAGGCAGTACCTAAATAATCTCAGGGAGATTTGGTATGATTAAAATGTTCAGCAAGTATTTATATGGTCCTTCATAAGTATATATTTTGGAAATTTAAATTTTCAATCAGAAGGTCTCTTTTACATCAGTTTTGAAGCTCAATCATCATTAATTTTGTAATTATTCATATCACTATTTTTTTTTCAAAGACTATGCAATGTTGTATTTTGACGTGGTTATTGTGACAATACAATATAGTAGGTCTTTCCAGAGATAAATAGAACTGCAATGTTCTAAAGATATAAAGTACTGATATATCCCTTAAAAAGATTGAAAAAAAATAATTTATTCCATAGATAAATTTTTTTTTAGAGTATAATTATCACTTAAATAGAATTGTAAAAACTTGAATAATCAAGTTTGTTAACATTAAACAGGCACAAACTTGCACACTACTGCACATGTAATTAAAAATCTTTAAGGGAAGAATACATACAAAAAATCCTAAATGAATGACTCCATGGAAACCTCTCTCATGGAGACCAATGAAAATCTGCAGGAAAATAGGAAGTAAACAAAATCCAGTTGTCATGGCAGCAATGATGCTGTTGTTAAGGATATTAACATCATCTTTGTGATCCTTCAGATTGTGTTTAAAAGATGAAGATGATGGTGTCACGAAGACTTGAAATAAAACAAATCTAAAATGAAAAGAAGATAATACCAGATATGTAATTGATTTCAGAATAAAGTATTTACAACAAAGTCAGCATTTCTCTCTGGCTGTCCATCACATAATAACTGATCAGATGGCCACAAACTTTTTAAGCAATTTAAGGAAAGTTGCTTTGACCAATAAATCATATTGTATTTTACAACCAGATATTGAATTCTGTATTAGATTTAATATGCATTTATGCAAGACTGCAAAGTTTGATGGTCATTCCAAAGTCTAATGGTCATGCTAAAGTCTGATGGTAAGCACCAAAGTCTGATGGTATGTTACTGATAAGGACGCCAAAGTCCAATGGTGATGGAATAAGAACATGTGTGACATCATGTCACACCATCAGACTTTAGCATGTCACACCAATGGGGTTTGGCCAAACCATCGGACTTGAACGTGACCATCAGACTTTAGAGTCCCATCGCACTTTGAAGTCCTACAAATACGACAACTATCAACTTACCCTACAGAAAGCAAAATGAATGGGACATATTTGAGAGGAATAAATGTGGCAATGGCCCAAGTTGTGAGGCAGGCTGACAGAGCGGGGTAACAGGAGAACAGCAGCAGCTCCAGAAACTGAAACCACAAAACGAAAGTAAAAATCTTAGCACCAAACAGTCAGCAAGATAAATACAGACTCTATAGGATATAACATATATACACTTGCATCTGTTTTCAGAAGCCACTTGTGGGAGAATAAGAAACTGTGATGGTTACTTAAAGGGGCATGGTCACGATTTTGGTCAAACTCTATTTTTCTGTTTTTTATTGTTTATAATGCTTTAGGAATGCATTTCTAATGATTAAATGAAATTTGAGAGTCAGTTGTTGGGTTATGAGCAAGATACAAAGCTCAAAACTCTTTGTCATGTAAACAAGGCTCGTGCCCTGTTTTTGTTTACATAGGTTCAATATACCAGTAAAAAATCTTTTTCAAGCTGATTTGTCTATCTTCTTATTCATTTTAAGCATAAATAAACATGCAGTTCCTAACATTTAACACATAGGTCTTAAACTGTAATTTTCACTTCAACATTCAAAATGTAAACAAAGGCTTCGTTTACATAGCAAAGAATTGTAAGTTCTTTAACTCGCTTATAACTCAACGAATGACACTCAAATTTTGGTTGCCTATTAAAAATGCCTGTCACCGAAGCATTGTAAACTTTAAAATCGTAAAAATAATTTTTGACCAAAATCATGACCATTGCATGCCCCTTTAAGACAGGTGGTCTCTTTGCAAATTCCAGGTTTCAACTCATGGTACATATTCTCAAATAACCTACATAATTTAACACAATTAACACAAAAACAAATTAACAAGTTATTCAAATGCACTTGACAATATAAATAAAGATATTTAATCTATTTCCCGTTTTTATCTGACAATATATAATAGAATATCATACAGTTGAACTTCGATATCTGGAACACTGATATATCAAATACAATGGATATATCGAAGTGATTTTTAAGGCTCTACCACCTTTTTTAAAGTAATTTAACAGTCCCATCTAGTTCGAGATAATAAAGTTTGACTGTATATTTAAAACGAATTTTTTGTGTACAACTTTGAGCAAGCTTCAGAGCTTGCTCGTAAAACACTGTTCTGCACCAAGCCTTTGTATGAGTATGAAAAGTTTTATAACCTCCAAATCCTAAGTACAGGTACAATTTGGATCATGGAATATGATTTGAAGTTTGTATGCAGGAAAGTTTTTTAACTTCCCTATATATTTCTTTGTTAAAACTTTGAACCACTCTTAAGGCCTTAGTATAAGTCCAGTAGTCAATGTTTGCACAATTTAGAATCTACACTTAGGATGCCTGCACAGTATTCTCACAAATTGTAGCATTGTAGTTCTTGAGAAGCAGATTTTAAAGGGGAAGGAAAGTCAAAAATATAATTTATTTATTTTAATAAAGTGGTGTAAATTATCACATGTGGTCATGCTGTTTAGAAAATAAAATACGTAATTAAGCTTTTATGAACGTTTGACGTTGAAGTACCGGTAATTGTATTTACTGGAGGCTGACATGATGAACTCTTTTGTATTAAAAACCAAAAAAATTAATTATTTTGATGTCACATCATCTATTCCGGTTTGGTTTACATATACAATGTACACAGTGCTCTGAACAAAACGCTGGTTTATGCCTTTCTGTTACTCAAGTAATCTACTGAACAAAATTGATAATGTTTAGGTTCACACGTCAATCTAAAGAATAAATACATGTATGCATAAATATATGCATTATAAATAAATGACAGCTGTTAATCTGCTATCATTCAAAGTTGAAAATGACCTCGAGTAAATTTTTATTCAAAGTCAAGTTCTTCGCTAACTGAATAAGTATGTTATAATAGAAATTTGGATGTTTAAAATATATTCTCTAATGTCTGAATTACCATATCAAAATAATGACGGCAGACATTTTCTACGATACTTGACATCTATTGACAATTTCCACAATTACGCAGATATTTCTCTGACACCTTCGCTTTTAGATAACGAACATGCTCCATTTGACATTAGTTTGTTATTTCAAAAAGTCAAAGGTCAAAGAACGAATATTGTTTCAAATTTATCCAGAACTTGTCATTTAGAGCGAATATCATGATTTACTAATACTGATGCTATGTTGATAAGACAAACTGGAATAGATGGTGTGACATCATAGATTAAAATTTAAATTAAGCGTTCGATTTTCTTGATTTATTCATTGTTCTGGGGTTTTTAATGAAAATAAATATGATTTACAATTCTAGTAGATGATAATTAATTGATTTATTGTACAACATATTTTTAGTTTCCTTCCCCTTTAAAACATTTCCCTAATATATATTTCTATGTTAAACTTTGAACCCCTCTTGAGGCCTCAGTATTAGTCTGGGGGTCATTGTTTGAACAATTTAGAATCTACACTATCTTAGGTTGCTGCATAGTGATATCACAAATTTTAGTCTTTGGGAAGAAGATTTTTAAATATTTTTCCTATATATTTCTATGTTATACTTTCAACCCCTTGATGCCCCAGTATCGGTCCAGGGGTCATGGTTTGAAAAATTTAGAATCTTCACTGTTTATACAAGTTTTGGTGTAAATATTAATTGGCATTTCTGGTGCAGTGGTTCTTGAGAAGTTTCTTTTAAGATACACATCTTATTTTCACTGTTTTGTAATTATCTCCCTTTAAAAAGGGTTTCGCCCTTTATTATTACAATTTAAAATCCCCTTCCCATAACAAGAATGCTTTTGTACCTGGTTAAGTTAAATTTGGCCCAGTTGTATTGGAGAAAAAGTCAAAAATGTGGAAAGTTTATAGAAAGACAGATGGACTAAAAAAGCTAAAAAAGGTGTAAAACTCAATTGAGAGGCATACTCTTTTTAATATATTCAGGGGGTTGCAAAATGGCTATTTAACTTACTGATGTAATATACTATGATTTATTATTAAGAAATAGTGCAGTGTTTTAAAAAACTATTGTAGTAAGTGAGCTAAAATATTAAACGGGTACGACTTTAACCAGTACTAGTGCCTACTTTGTTTTATACCACGCTGCTAAGTTTGAATGCTCAGTGTTTTTTTATAAAAAAGAAATTCTGCTTATCTTGTTTTGTTCAACTTGTTCATCAAAATAATATGCTTTTATCAATTTAATCTTGTAGATCGTTTAACGAGATCTTAGGTTTATTCTCAGAATTCTTTATCCTATCCTATTGTGTATCAATCATTTGGGAGACCCTTACTTTAATCATTCATTTTAAAAGCTTTTTGAAACATAAAATATGTATATATCTTTCATTTTCAACATTTTACTTTTTCTCTATAATTAAAGTAAAAAAAATTCACTTACCACACAAACCTCTGGCTCCTGTTTTCTGAAGATGATCATCTGAAGAAGGATCCATCCCCCAGTCAACAAGATGAAAGAATTCATCATGATCATCAGTAAAAGATTCACGATTGAAACCCTTAAATATTCAATAGCAAGACTTAAAACACCTTAATCTGTACAGTATATGCCATCTAATAATGAACTGTTCTTTTAACAATACGCATCCAAAAACAAAAAAAATTCCCATCAATCGAGTTTTTTGTAAAGTAACCTAATCTGTGCATGTTTTGATAATTAAGTATTGATAAAGTTATTCCACGCGCCTATGAGTAATTGTGTTTGCAGATCTCATCCATAACAACACCACACAAAAGTAAAGTCTTGATAATTAATTCAATTCTTAATTGTTGTAAGATAAACATTCCCAAGAAACGTGTGTGTTGTTTATTGTCATCATCGGATTAAACAATGATCGATCCTTTTCAACAGTGTCTATGTTAAAACAATAACTGTTTAACGTGATGCAAGAAGAAAATATAAGTGTTTTCAATCACAACATCATATAAATTGATAAATCTTCTTGCACTCAATCAAACAGTGAGCTCTGACGTGAGACCTTCGCCAGAAATTGTTAAACAAAGGTTGACCATGTGACAAGTCAACAGATGGCCGATTACATAATGGCAAATACTCTAGCCAGAATTTTTTGATGCGAGGAAAAATGGATAAATATTCAAATGCATGGGAATTTAAAACTATGCATGTGATAGAAAACTCAAATTGCTTTGCTGTTAAACAAAATTGCCTAATCTGAGAAAAAAAAAGTAAAGTCATACGAAATAAGACTTTCCACAAAATCATTCTAATAACAAAGAAATTAGTATACTTTTCAATCAAAATCCGATGCTTTTCATGAATATTGATGAAAGAAGAGCATATCTAACCTAACATCTTCACTAGCCAGGGGTTTCTGATCCACACCACTCCTCACTAACCCTTGGCATATCATGCTATCAAAAGTTGGGATTTTTTTCCTGAATTTTGGTTGGGGTTTACTGAAACCGTTCGACCACTCAAAAAGATGCAAAACATACCTGATTTCATCGACAATGTTTTCGTACTGTTTATGTGTCTCTAACAGCATAACTCAAAACCCTTATTTTTCTAGTCGTTCTATTTGAGCCTTCATGATACATGTAACTTGTAATGGTGCAATAACAAGTACCACCTATAACCTGTGTATCAAGAAAGGCATGTACTCATAAATGAAGGATTTACCGCTTCCAGTCTTACAACCTTCAAATGAATTTGATCATTTAACAATATTCCTATTTATTGAATACACTGGGCATTAAAGCTTTCTTTCAACTTGTCAATATCAATGTCTATGGTGGCTGCCATTACTGCAACAGTGACATTTAAAGTACGGCATCTTTCATCATTTGGCTGATTTATAAATAGGCTGGGAGATCATGTGATGAAAAAAAATTCCGACTTTTGATAGCACGATATGCCAAGGGTTAGTGAGAAGCGGCGCGGATCAGAAACCCTTGGCTAGCGAAGACGCTAACCTAATTGAGCATGTCTGCGGGAGATCAGGTGTATGTTATTGTTTTCTAAATTACACATCCGTCATGACTGTGTTTAGATGCTTAATTGTTAAGTTTGAAACATAATAATGTATTATAAGTGTACTCACACAAACTAAAAATAGCCCTAAGGGGAAAACAAATCACTAAATATTTTGCTCTCATATATATATATATATATATATATATATATATATATATAAAGCACTGAAAATGGCTAACGACACGAACAATTGAAATTGTCAAATTTTCGGGACAACCAGTCCCTTCTTCAGGACATAAGAGAAACAAAAAGAATTACATAGGTAAAAACAAAGAAAACAAAATCTAGCACTACAACTAACACTACTAAAGAACCTATAAAAAATAATAACTGGCTTAGTATCTATACATTAGATCCGACACTTTAAAGATCCCTAGTGTTGTTGATTTTATTTAGTGCTTTTTATATATATATATATATATATATATATATATATATATATATATATATATATATATATATATATATATATATATATATATATATATATATATGTATATATATATAAATAAATAAATAAATATACATATTAACCAAATCATTTACATCAAAATTTGCTTGAATCTGTAGGGAAAAATGGTAACAAATAGTAGGTTCTTACCACACAAGAGGAAATGTGTAATACAGTATGGTCATGTGGCATGGTATGAAAACAAATGTAAACACCATCACTGTCCTACAATGGGAAATACTGATAGAAATACATGCATTCACGGTTTATAATAACCTTAGTTAAAATGAAATAAAAAGTGAGCAAGCTCACATACCCTATGCTCCCCCGTTGTTGACAATCCAACACATAGTAAATGGCAATGGGTATGCATAAATACCAAGTCAATATGCTAGCTTACACATTTGCACAAAGAAAAGAACTGCTCTTTCTATATATTTATTGGTAAATCTGTGCTACTGTTGTTAATGAAAATAGCAGTAATTTCAAACAAGAATTAGAGATTCCTTCCCATGGCAGACACTTTAAAACATATGACTTCAAATCTATCAAAGACACATACCTCTGATTTTTGCTCCCTGTGTCAACCACGAGAATCAGAATTACCCCAAGTGATACCAAAAGCAGAAGCCTTGAAATAAAATAAAGCAAATACATTCATCTCATAAAATATCTAAAAATAAGATTTATAAAAATCTCTCTCTCTCCTCTCTCTGTCTGTCTGTCTGTCTCTCTCTCTCTCTCTCTCTCTCTCTCTCTCTGTTTATAACAATAGTTGTAGCTGTACCACACTATTATAAGAATTAAAAGAATAACACTACAAAACTATTTCCTCTATACATTTAGTTCTGTAAAACCTTACGGTTCTCCACATATGGCCAAAATAATGAGAAAACAAGGAAGAGCAGCCAGAAACACTTTTCTGTTGTATCTGAATGGGCCTGGGTCTACCAGTTTCTTCATCCTCTGGGCCAGTTCTATACTACTTAGAGGTTCCTCTATTTCATCCTCCTCCATCTCTTCTTCCCCTTCCTCTTCTTCACTTTCTTCCTCCTCATCTGTCTCTTCAGATCCACCCAAGTCTACTGGTGTCAAGTTGTCCACATTAGCTTGGTAAGGAGTTCTGTGGTAAACCTCTCCTTCCATTATCTATTATAATAATTGTGGAGGTCATGTCAGTAAATAAAAGAACAAACTTTAGATAGAGACAATGCGTAATTTGACAAAATTAAGCCTACAAACTGATCAATTTTTTGTTTAAAATCTTTATAAATATTGCTGACCTAATTACTGTCCGGAATTACATGTATCTCCCCTAAATTCTTGAGTCTGAACAAATAAAGTATTGTGGTACAATACTGTGTGTAACAAGTTATTTACAAAGTGGCATAGCCAGATTGAATAACTAAGTGTTTAAGCGACTGGTTGCCTTGCCAGGTAGCAAGGGCAGTGGGTAAATATTAAAATAACCACAAGGCAGTGGTTTATATATCTGTATATATTGAATTAGAGCGTTTTCTTTTCTCAAGAGGCACTTGGCAAGTGCCATTTTTACTCCTCATTGCATTCCCTATAAATCTCAAGGCAGTGGTAATATATCTGTATATATTGAATTAGAGTGTTTTCTTTTCTCAAGAGGTACTTGGCAAGTGCCATTTTTACCTCTCATTGCATTCCCTATAAAACTTGGGTGAGCCAGGAACAGACCGAAAAGCCTGAGGCGTGTTCAACAGGTTGAGCACAGTTACCCTACTGAGGAATGATTACACTAAATGGGAACTATTCCTCTTTTCAGTAACCAAAAAACTGCCAAAACTGCAGAATTTTCACGATGTATGCTGAATAAATAAAAAATTCCATTTAAATAAAAATAACGGCATGAGAAATGCAATGTTGTGCAAAAGTACCGGTACTTTATACAACTGACCTTCATGGCCTAAGCCTTCAGTTCTCCGCTGCTGCAAACATATACAAGACAATTTTGAACTTATGGATACTGTGAGTATTCTTGCATTGATCGTGAATTTTCCATTGATAGTTTGCTTTTTCTGCCCCAAAGCCCCTGAATTTCAGAGTTTGTGTTCATAAAGTTGACACAACTTGACCAAGCAAGAGAAATTCAAAATTAAATGCAGAAATTGTTGTTTATTTTGGATTAAATATTCAAATGGGATGGTTCACACCTATTCTGTTTCGCGCTGAGATGATTCACACCTCCCTCGGAGCGAAACATCTCACTGTATTAAGATAATTTTTCTCATGTTATTATTGCTCTGAAGTTAATAACCTATATAAGAATTGAAATAAGTTATAAAACCCTTTGCATTTATGTATATATACACTGCAAGTATAACGTTTATTCGTTTTCTTTTGAGTTTTTTTTTTATGAATGGTGTTATTAGAACAAGTGGTATTAAATGTGTTAACAATTATACCCTGTCTTTCACATGAGATTTACATGTATTTTTTTTTTTATTTGCGAAACATCGCGATGCGAACCACCTCAGCGCGAAACAGTTTAGGTGTGAACCATCTCAGGGCGAAACATGTTTAGGTGCGAAACATCCCGTACCCGCTGAACACGCCTTGGGTACAGGTCGAGGCCCGACACATACCCTACAAGAGGTACCGAGTAATCAATGGTGGCTTAATGTTAGACAGTTAGATGATCTAATATATCCATTATTACATATCATACTACATACCCCTCTTTTTAAAACAAAGATTACGTTTAATAACATATTTTTCTTTTTCCTTCGTTGCCGTCCGAATTTCCTTTAAAAAAAATAATGGACAGTAGAGTCAATTTTCTATAGGCCCCTAGTTACATTATCATAAAATATCTAAAATTACCGCAGTTTTATATGTAATCGATGTTTTCCTTTTTGAAACCTTGCGTCGAACCTACTGTACACCAAACTGAGACTGACTAACTGTTAGTGTTACCAATCTCAGAATCTATCGGACTATCCACATTTTTTCGGTGCACAATATTTAACTTTAAGTAGCCGCACATTCGTATTCAGGGAAATCCCTACGTATGACGTAAAATAAGGGGGATCCTCTTTAGTTATCCTGACGTCAGGTTGAAGGTGTACAAGATGGCGGCCGTCGGGTGCCTGGAAAGGGACCGCGGGAAAGAAACAACGACAAAAGATGGGGTACAGGGACTCGACTTTCGCCGGAAAAGTGGAGCTAACCGCTCGTTTTGTTTTGATGATAAATCAAAAGAGTGCTTGAGTTCTAACGGAGGTTTCATAGATAAATTGTGCAGATTGAACGGCTCAATGAAGACTTCTTCATTCATCGAACCTTCTATGCCCACCCTTCGATCCCGGGGGGACAGGCGGTCAGAGTGTATGAGGAAAAGAAGAATTTCCAAGTCAGAAAAGGAAGATGCGTAAGTCTGAACATTTTGTTTTTCTTTCTGCATAAAAGCAAAACATGCTGCACACACTTTCTGGACAAAGACTTCGTGGATGGGGCCACCAAGGGGAAATCCTATTTTGTCTCTAGTGACCGCATTTAGATTTCTTCCATAAATTCTTATTGTAAAAAAATAAGGCCCTACATTATAAATTCCCTTAAATATATTGTAGCCAATTCATTGACTGCAACAAAGGAAAATTAACTGTGTCTTGATCACAGATTCGTTGTTTTAATGACGTTAGTTTAATTTCAGATTAAGAATGGTATTACACATACAAGAAGTGAACCATTTTGATCAGATTTATGGAAATTGCACACAGCATGCAAACAATTTTATACATCCTGATTTTTATGAATGTAACGTTACATATCATATGGATTTGATTTTACTGCCTCCATATTCAACAGTCATAACTATCTGATCTTTGTTTTGTGTAATCTTTACCTCTTTACCCAAATATTTGTATAAATAAAGCTTAGATCTTGTAGACATGGTAATGTTGACAATAATTGTGTATTAGAAAGATAAAGTATTGTCTTAAAATTAGATTATATTTCTTGTGTAATAATGACCTTAAAAGGCTTAAATTCAAGAATCTCATAAATAAAGACAGGTTCCTTTTTTCTATAGTTTGGATAAGTCCTTATTACATGTGTGCATTTTCAAACACAGTGCATTTTTCACATGTACACAGTTTGTAGAGTTTTTTTTTTTGCTCAGGTGAATGGGGGTTTGTAAGATTTTCATGTAACTATTTTTGCTCCTGGTACAAAATTTACATTTATAGTCTGTCCCTAGTTACCATTTCCATCACTTTTGTAGAATTTAAAACAAAAATACAAACTGAAATTCCAGGTATATATGAGGGGGAAAAATAAAAAAATTTCCTGTTTGACAATGAGAAATTGTGAGTGAATTTAAACATTTTTTCTTTTACATAAATTAATGTATAATAGAAAAATCTGACATACTGGTATATCTGTTATCTTTCGGGGTGTCTTGCAAAATTATTTCAGCATAGATAATCATGTGCACGTGGCAATTTGCAATGCCAAATCCCCATAGACTTTTTATGACAATTTATTTTAATGGTAACTTTTTTCACAGATGATATAACTAAACATGAGGTCCAGTTGGCCTTCTGCTCACGTCAGGGGATTTGTAGTATTTAGAAAAGCTACAATAATGCAGGCCTCTCCCTTTTTTTTTTCTCCAAAATATGTTTTGAGAAGATTAAAACTCTGTAGGAAATGGATCGTAATGATGCAGGTGCTGCAGTGATTCACTCTCCCAGCTGATTTAATTGTCTCAAATCTTGAGGTGACAATATCATGTGATCTTTTGATATGTACAGTCGCGTGCCATAAATGAGTTCGCAAAATGGCCGCTGTTACATCGAAACAATCGCTTATTTGAAAATATTGTTACGAGTTTTTAAATAAATAAAATTTAAATCACTTGCCTACCTTCATCAGTACTTTGTTATATGTCCTTGAGAACGCAATACTCCCCTAAACTCTGGTAAAGGCTGCGAATATACACCAAAGGGAGCCTACTCAGAGTGTCAAGATTAACTTGTTTCAATTTAAGTCATTGGCAGTTCGGATTTCGTTTACTCGTCTTTGCACTCAAGCTTTCAGAACTTTCCACACATTTTCTATAACATTAAGATCGGGGCTTTGTGGGGGCCAGGGAAGTGTTTCTATATTGTTGTTATGTTTCCATTGATTCAATCTAAATCATGGCATAGGCATTGTCCTTCCTGGAAAACCCAGCTGCGATTTCTGAAATGTCTAACAACTACCGGCCACAGACACTTGTCCAAAACGTCAATATACTTATCACTGTTCATATTTCCTTCAATTGCTTTTAATGTTCCCACTCCATAGAAGGTAATGCATTCCCAAAACATTACAGACGCACGACATGTTGTTAACCTATCACCACGTACACCAAGGCACTCGGGGCGCAATCTCTCGTCTGCTTTTCTCCAAACATTTTTGTCTCATTACTAAATATTATAGAGGACCAATGATTAGCTACTGTCCACTGTAATTTTTGTCTACAAAAATGATATCTTCTTTCGCAATTTATTTGAGAAATTGTTGTTTTCTTCGAAATAACACAACGTTTATATCCCCTTTGGTTTAATCTCATTTTATGGTTCTACAAGAAACATCACACCCGGCGCTTGTTCTAAAACTGTTTGTCACATCTTTCAAAGTCTGTCTTCTATTTATTTTTACGCTTCGTAATAGATACCTGTCATCACGCGCTGTTCTTGTTCTTTTCCTTCCACTTCGCTGTAAGTTTTCAATTCTTCCTCTTTCCCGTACATGTTTCAGAAATTTCTGAATGGTTCTTGAATTAATTCCAATTAAGTCCTGTATTTTGTGGCTTGAAAAACCTTCATTTGACAATTGGATGATTATTTCTTTTTGCTCTAACGTCAACTCACTGCTATTAGGAGCCATGTTGATAAGCAGACGATATTTGTTTACCAAAGAGAGATAACTCTAATTAAACTAAATTCGGTGAAAGCAGAAAAAAGGTCGGAAAATCATTGGAAGAGTTTTTAATTCTGGTTGTCAAAGTAAACATGCTTTATTTCCGTTTTAAAATGTACCTTATAGAAAAAACAATCTGACGGCAGCCTTTTTGCGAACTCATTTATGGCACGCGACTGTATATAGTTGTGCAGAACATATATTGATTCAAAAGTATAAAGTATAATTTATAAAGTATTTAAGTATATAATTTATAAAGTATATAAAGAGTATAATTTAAACAAACTGTGATACATAGTGATACATGTAAAAAAAAAAAAAAAGTAATACTCCTGAGTAAATCAGCCCAGTAAAATTGGATTAGATTTTTTTTTTTGCAGCCTGTACCATCATCATGCAGATGTTTATGATATATATACTAAGACTTGTACTTAACTTCTTGCAAGTCAATTTGTTAGTAAAACATCAACACGGTTTATAAATATGCAGAACTAAAATAATCATCCAGTATGGTGTACATTTTCATTTTTCAGAGAATATGACACAAATTTATGGAATGAATAATGAATAATAAACAAATAACAGAATTCAAACTTGAATTGGTCAACAAATAACCAATCAGATCTACCTTAACATTTTGAATATGATATTTTATGCCATATTAAACCATGTAAACTATTTTTTATTGTAAAGAAAAAGTCCAAATATTTTAACCCTTAAAATTTGAATATTTATGCCCCCCTTCGAAAAAGGGAGGGCATATTCCTTAAGTTTGCTGCTGACGGTTGGTAGGTCCACCAACAGTTTCCGTTCATTTTCTTCGCAGAGGTTGTACTTACTGAAATGAAATTTGGTATACAGGTTTATCATAATAATATCTAGGTCAAGTTTGATTTTGGGTACGATCAAGCAATTTTTGTCAGAGTTATGCCCCTTGGACTTCGAAAAATTTCAATTATTTGCAGTTTACGTTCATTTTCTTCGCAGAGGTTGTACTTACTAAAATGAAATTTAGTATAAATATTATTCTTAATAATATCTAAGTCGAGTTTAATTTTGGGTACGATCAAGCAATTTTTTACAGAGTTCTGTGCCTTGGAAGTAGGAAAATTTCAATTATTTGCAGTTTTCGTTCATTTTCTTTACAGGGGTTTCAATTATTTGCAGTTTCGGTTTATTTCTTTGCAGATGTTTCCAAGGGAGGGGGGCATAAGTGTTTTACAAACATCTCTTGTTATAATAAATTTCTTTTCTCCGTCAGACTGTCTTTCTTCCAGTTTTCAGCTTCAGATTTTCAAAATGCTGACTTCTGAATCACAACCCTAGTATAATTTCAGTCTAGAATAAAATATTGCTCAATGCTGAGTAGCTAAAAGATTGACTAAATCAATTTTTGCCCAACAGGTTTTCTGACCCATTTGATAGATAGTGATAAGTGGCTAGCTTTTTGTTCATTTCAGTGCAATTACATGCAGAGTGTTCATTTATCAAACCATCTCTGGTAGGGTATATCAAGTAACATCCTTGACTGGTTTAAAGACGTCGGCATTATTAAGGTATTTCAGATATGAAACGATAATTGAAGAAGATTGGAGGTCAATTTAGGCTAGAACAGCTAACAGATAAATTGTCATGCACAATGGCCAAACATGCATTGCCATTATTTCACTGTATGCATTGGTTTATATAAGGCCTATGTATATCTGCAGTGGATAACTCAAAGGAGTTTTAAATGATATATTGGCTGAGGCATTTCACCTCAGAGGAAGCCTTTTTGAACTGATAAATCCACCTGAGGTTGTTGACATTAGCAGCCTACTGGTTTCCTTCCTGACTGTGTATCTGGGTCAGTGAACCAGCCAGAGTTGCTATTGATGTCTGGCTGCTGCCTTATTAGTGCTATTTGACTAGCCTTGTGTGGTTCAAACTGGAAGCATTCTGCAGGTGAATTATAGATTAGTTTGTTTTAATTATACATGTCTTGTTGTGAAAGAGATAGTTGTATATTTACTGTACTGTAATGACTGAATATAATGATATATTAAATATAACAATATAATTATATAATATAATACTAATATATATTAATTATGCTGCACTTTCATAAATGTGTTTGGACTATTTTGTGTGACTATACATAATCTTTCATTTAGGACTTTCTCTCTAATAATTGTAAACTTGTATGCATTTTGGGCTGCCTAAAATTGGAAAAATAAATTATCTATTAAATTATTGATGATAGCTCGAGAAAATTAAACCAATTTGAAAATGTCTAAATGGTTGCAAAATATCTATGAGAAATTCAGCTACAATCCCAATCATCACTTGAAATATTTTGGGTTTTTTTTTAACCGTTGTTTTCCTGCAAATGCTTCTCTATGCTAGTGCAAAAAACAATCACATTTATGGTAAATAACCCCTGCGTACAAAGTTGGGGTGGGGGTGGCTTTGTCCTCGGATTAATCATATATGTTTTTTCTGTCTGTCCTTTTGTCTGTCTGTAGACACGTCAATATTTTCTACAAAACTAGTACATGGATCAATCTCAAAAGATGTTTACCTAATATTTTCAGAAGTACATGTACTTTTCAACTATTGTTTGTACTCACTACAGTCATTTTTAAAGATTGATGTCCCACCGAGACTACTAATGCTTTTTAGCTCACCTGAGCTGAAAGCTCAAGTGAGCTATTCTGATCACTTTTTGTTGGTCTGTCTGTCTAATGTCTGTCTGTAAACTTTTTACATTTTCAACTTCTTCCCCAGAAACACGTGACTGGGGTGATTTTAACCAAACTTTGCACAAAACATTCTTGGTTGAAGAGGATTCAAGTTTATTAAAAATGAAGGGCCACGTCCTCTTTCAAAGGGAGATAATTAAGAATTATTGAAAAATTGTTGGTGTCTTTCAAAAATCTTCTTCTCAAAAACCAGTTGGCCAGAAAAGCTATAACTTGTGTGGAAGCATTCTCAGATAAGGTAGATTCAAGTTTGTTCAATTCATGTTTCCCGGGGATAGAGTGGCGCCACAATGTAGGGGTCAAATTATACATAGGAATATATAGAGAAAATCTTTTCAAATTTTCTTCCTTTTAAAAACCAATTGGCCAGAAAAAATGTAACTTGTGTGGAAGCATCCTCAGGTAGGGTAGATTTAAGTTTGTTCAAATCATGATCCCCGGGGGGTAGGGTGGGGCCACAATGTGGGAAGGGCAATTTTTACATAGCAAAAATGTTTTGATACATGATTTAACTAAAATGACATATTGATTCTCAATTGCTTAGAACCTGAACAATTGTAAGGCCCCACCAGGGGCTCAAAGTTTGATGTAGGTTTATATATATTTGCTTTTAAAGATCGTCACAAGAACTGTAATACTTATTATGTGATATGACTTTTAAATCATCGTGTTCAAAAGAAGCTCAATGTTCAACATAATATCTGAAGAAAAACTACTTTATTGTCCAGATAGTTGGTATAAGACTCTATAAATCTGTTTTTATTATGACTATTGTTGCTCAGGTGAGCGATGTGGCCCATGGGCCTCTTGTTTTAAACTGGACATCATGTCCATCAAAATTGGTATCTTTGTTATTAATTTATCTCTGTTTTAAAACTTAGAGTTGTGCTATTTAAGATCAGATGTAATTCATGATATTGATTAATACATATGTGTATCTCTCTCTAAATTAACCAACATGATCAATGCGACTGGAAATTCACAGATGTTTATACCACATGTATAATGTATATCAGACACTACGCAATTATAACAAAATTTTATTCTCTGAATTGTCTCTATCTTATACATTCTATGTCACCTTCAAAATACAAAACCTATCAAGGGGGGGGGGGCAATCAAATTTAAACCAATTTTATTTACATTCATACAAATACACTGTACAATAATATACTCTGAGTATTCAAGTTAAACATGTAGACTTCATGATCTGTACCATCAGTTATAGAGACAATCCCACACACTACAGGGTGAAAGATGTATTCAGAAGAACAGTTCGTTTGTAATTTCTAATAGCCATTACAGGATTATAAAGTCATTTAAATCTAGCACAAAAAAGACTCATTTATTAGATCCTTTATACCTTAAAATGTGAATTACATCACAATACGTCAATACCCAGGTACTAGATCAATGAAATATGTTCTGTATTGAATTGCTATAATTTTATTGATTCATTGATGTTGATATATAAAAGTATTTCATGGGAAATAGTTTTGCTCTAAAATTAACCATATATATAGTTATCTTATAATCATATGAAAGTTTGTTGAGGAGTAAATTTCGTTAATTGATGATTTTTTCAAAAATCAGCAAACCTGATCTCAGACGAATATTTCTACTTTTATTAACACCATTATGCAAGCCATATTACATGTACTAGAATGTAGATGTGATATAAATCATTCATAATACAATACGGTTTATTATTATAAATTAAATCAGTTTATTTGAAGTTGGTTTAAAAAAAAACTAAAACTATGTTTGAATTGTTGAAAAATTGCTTGAGCACAATATGTGCAAATAAAATTAAAATGTCAAGGTCAAGGAATTCTGCAAAAAGATATGCTAAATGCATGCATGGATTTAAATAACATTTATGTCATGCAAAAATCATCTGTGTCATCAAAATGTTTGATAAAGGCCTAGCATTTGTTGATCTCCAGGTAGCAAGCTTGCATGAAGCATGTAATGTCAGCTCTTTTTGAACATTAAATATTAAAAGGGCTTGTTCTGCAATTTTACTGAACAGATATCTAATATCCTGTATGACTATCCTCCAACATTGATCTTTTGATTCACTGAGGCTCCAGCAGCAGATTGGCATATATGTTTAGATTTTCCCTCCATAATCTTATAGCTAACATATATAATATCAATATAATATCATAATATATGAAATCTTAAATGTTTATTTGTAAATATTACACTTTTAAAAAAGGTTGTACTGGGTTTAGTTTTGATGTTACTACACAATTATTTGTTCCAGTTCAATTGAAGCTGTAACCTGTATGGTCAGATCATGTCAAAAAAAATATTATGAGAAAAAGTTAATATGCCTCACTGTTACGTAAACAATGACAGGCACAATAAAATACTTTAAACCAACTTTTATTCGCGATGACATTATTTCACGATTTACTGAACACAAACTGGTTCGCGACGACTAATATTCGCGAGTAAGCCTTAGAAGGTAAGATGCATTTTGTGAACTTTCATGAAATATATATATATATATATATATATATATATATATATATATATATATATATATATATATATACACACACACAATTTTCAGAAATGTATTATGCAAGTGTTTTTTCAAATTCTACTACTTGAAAATTCATTATCTCTCTATGTTTCATTCCTATGTGAATGGCATTTATGTCTAGATTTTGAAAAACAGAAGATATCAATTGAAAATTAAGGAAAGTGAGTTCTTGTACACTGCATGGAGATTTCACAGTTTCCTGTGTTCACACTATTGACTTTTTGTTGGGGTAAAAATTCCTAAATCAGAAGCTTAATCGTTCAATGAATTGCTGAATTTTCTATGCACTTTCTTGGGGACTTACTTTTTATATTCATGCACATATATAAGACTATATGGACTGTCCTTCTGTCGAGTACTTAAGGGTCAGTAATTGGGTTTTAATAAAGGTTTTGTTGTGAATTATAGATGAGCTCAGAGATAATGTCCTTAAAATCATCTGTTCTGATAAGTGTTTTGCAGATTCATAAAGAGTTTATATTATGACTCAGCTGTGTTTGGCAATTTATTACACAATGTAAATGATATTATATGAACTTTTTATACAAGAGTAAAAAAATATGATAAATATTTATTTCATATTTATTCAGTTTATTTCATACATTTCATTTTGAATATTAAATACTGCATGTTTATATACAGACTTTAACTGTTGCTCGATTAAAATTGTGTGTGCATGCCGTCTTAAAAAGATTATCATGTATATGAAAATATTCTTATTAATTAAAAGAAAAACATGCACTCTTATCAATTTTCTAAAGCTTTAGAATTTATAATGTATGATATCTTGGCCAATTTGATTCCAATTAAAAAAAATGATAAATATTAATAGAACACCTACGTCAAAGACTGATATTGCATTCAGCTGGTACACTGAATCTATGTCAATATGTCACGTAACACTTACCGCAGACCTGACACACATTTTGACTGCCTGCTTCATTATAGGTCTTGATAAGTTGTAGGGTTCAACAATCTGCCCACTATAGATACACTGCGTGCTGCCTGTCAAGTTTTATATATACATGTATATATACTAACTCATATGATATAAATGTTTGGAGGGAAACCTTTTTTTATGGCAAAGTGGGTTAGACAAGTGTTTGTTAGGTGTATATGAAGCATGAAGACCCTGGCAAGCTTGTGAAATACACTGGTGTCGAGACCATTTCTGTGAGCAGACTGCAAGCATGTGCACTAGAGCTAGCTAGTCCTTTGTTCCTCAGAGATTGGAAAAAATGATGTGCCCTACAGTTCGTTGACTTGTCATTTTGTCAAGAAGGTGACTTGTGCTCTGTGATTTCAGGAGTGATCTATTTTTACATTTTTATCACTGTTGAGACTTTGGGTTTTTTTTTTTGTTGTGTGTAGATTAGTGAGGCTCCAGTGACTTTGGGGAGAGTGGTGCATTCTACATGTAACTTGGATGTCTTCTAGTCATTTGATGAAAGGAAATGTGGTAATTTAAAGCTATGTGTTTTAACTGTTATATTTTGATGATCAGGGCACAGTGAAAATAATATTCTGGAGGTTTTTAACTGCACTTTAACAAACAGGATTATGGATTTACTATTTTGACATGTTTGCAGAGTTATGTTTTTTCATGCTGCCGACCTTCTTATTGTTCATTGTTCTGATGAATGGCTAAAAATATACATATTGATATGTGCAGTCTTTCATGTTTATAATCTTTCTTTTTAAAACTCTGTAAGATAACAAAAGGACTTGAAGGCAATTTTTTTCTCTTATCTGAACATCATGTCTAGAGGTAGTCAAATATGAAGTCTTTATAATGATGTTGGTTTGAATATCAGTGTTGAAGACTTGGGGACTAGCTAGGAACACTTCACTCAGTCTTTCTCTCTATTTTATCATTTTATTTTGTGAAGCAATTTCTTCTGGGAACTATTTGAAGACAACAGTTGTAGATAATGAAAAAAGGGGAAATGTAAACAAAGTGATACACATGTCGAACCTGGGAGAGATCTCATTGAACTTCATGCTGGGGATAGACTCAGCCAGGTAACCACATTGTGTTTTTTTGGATATATATATTAATTGCCTGACCTTCATTTTACTAGGCTGTACAAAATAGATCTTGATTATTGATTAGTATCCTGTGAAAAATGAAGTACTTTAAGTATTCCTGACATGACAGCAATATGTGGAGCTCCCTTACCAACTTTACTGAGACATCACCTGGTGTAGGTTGTCAGACATTGCAATCGTTGAGATCAGACATTATTTTTTTATGATAAAACTTTTTCTATGATGGATTTGTCACACGACTTATAATTCATGTATGCATGGTTAAATTATATTTTTTATCTCGTTATGTGAATCAAAATATTGAAGAAGCCTATATATATGTAAGAATTGAAAATAATTAGAAAAAAAGAACATATGTTTTAAACGACTGGTTGAGGACTAATATATGCCTGTAATCCATGTATTTATGGATTTGAGTGGTAATAGAATTCATTGTAACTGGAACAGCAAAGTACAGTACGTTATACTTCCTCTTTTCAGTTGATACAACGTACTGTGACCAAATTAAGTCATATGATTTACAAAAGTGCTTTCATATATACATGCATTCACTATTTACATAACCAGAGAGTGTGCATGCTCTGTCCTAATTGAGCAGGATTTAGGTCACAGTTGTGTTTTGTCTGGAAATTTTTTTTTGCCAGGCTTCTTATGATTATATGAATATTAATTATTTTTGCACTAGTCACTTTAATCAGATGTTGATTTCTTTAAATTTTTAATATTAAGTTTAAAAAGAAAGAAATGCTTGCCCTCTGTTTGTTGACTATAAATAAGTATAAAAGTAAAAAGCATGAATACATTTTTACATAAGAAGTAAGTCCTAAATCGGTGCATTACGATGCATGGTATGCTCTTCATACAGTAATTGGAGGCTTAATTCAAGAGACATTTTGTTTATAGTTAACATGATTACTCCTCAACAGAAATATTTTTTAAAAAATTTAAAAAAAAAAAAAAAAAAAAGGGAAGTGTTTACATGTTCAACAATTGGCTCATAAATTAAAACCTGAAAAAATTAAGTATTATGATACATAGTCATATGTTTAATAAAAAAAGGTTAAAAAAATTAAAAAGGCACATAATGAATGTCTTTAATTAAATTTGAATAGATTTTGAAGTGAATACAACATAATTACATGTTGTACATCATGCAACAGTCACTCCATGCAGTGGCACTGGTACACAATGCATACATCGATCATGATAAGTTTTCTGTTAAATATTTTTTGCTATATTACCCATTGGCAATATTTAACAGTTTCTTTTATAGAATGGGCATATCTGTATTTTTTCACAATTAGAATAAAATTTTGTTTCCTCAAGTAGAAATCCAAAAAATTATCTGCACAAATATTATACCAGTATAATTATACAAGTTACCCAAATGCAAATCAAAATGAAAATCATTATACTTCCTGCAAAAGCAACAAGATCTTGAAAGTAGTACATCATGGGTCCTAAAATTTTTGAAGAGATATATGTATATGCTCACATAGATATTAAATAATTTATGAGATTCTTGAGGTAGATTTGGATCCATAAAAATAAAAATCCTTAATCATTCAGTGTAAGCTCTTTGTAAATGTTGCATTTTTGAATGACATAAGCATCATTAAAATTTAAATAAAGGAAGAAAAAAAAGCTGTTCCCTTGTGCACTATAAGCCACAGACATCACATTTTTACAGCAATATCACTATACACAGGGTTAAAAGGCAAGAGATTCAGCGTTTGAGTAAAATTTGTAGAAGGAAGCGTTCAGGATTTCTTCTATGATTTTGTTTCATTAATGTCAATTTATTTGACTGTTGTCCTGCTACAACAAGTATGGATCTTACGTTTCAGGAATATTCATTTGAAATATTGGAAGGGTAGTACCATACTAATTAAAAATGAAGATGGATTAAAGAGTTTTTAGCTCACTTGAGCTGAAAGCTCAAGTGAGCTTTTCTGATCACATTTTGTCTGTCGTCCGTCTGTCTGTCCATAAACTTTTCACATTTTCAACATCTTCTCAAGAACTACTGGGCCAATCTCAACCAAACTTGGCACAAATCACCCTAAGGCAAAGGGGATTCAAAGTTGTGAAAATTAAGGGCCACGCCCTTTTTCAAGGGGAGATCATTAGAAATTATTGAAAAATTTTGACAATTTTTCAAAAATCTTCTTCTCAAGAACCATTAGGCCAAGAAAGCTGAAACTTATGTGGAGGGGGGGGGGGGTTGAAGTTTTACATAAGAATATATAGAGAAATCTTTAAAAATCTTCTTCTCAAAAACTAATCAGCAGGGAAAGCTGAAACTTGTGTGGAAACATCCTCAGGTAGTGTAGAATCATCTTGTTAGAAAAGGGACTAATGATTATAAACATAAGAATATTCAGGGGGGAAAATGGATTTTATTTTTATAGGATCTACATGTAACTATTATTTTACATTGCCCAGATACATGTAGTTTGTTTTATGACTCCATTAAGCTGATTTTATCATACCTATTGTTCCTCAGGTGAGCGATGTGGCACATGGTCCTCTTGTTTGTTTTACCATAAAAGTATTTGATATTTAATCCATGGACAAGTTTTGAATGACAATGTACATTTTATATTGATTTTTTGCAAGGTAATACTTTCTCATTTATGTCTTGATGTACCCTTGGTAAACCAATGAGTATGAAACATTTCTGCTTACAAAGAAGTCAGAATGAATTTCTTCTAATTCATGTGAAAAAAGACCTTAATAGAGTTTATTTGATTTGCAATGCCCATGTTCTTATTTATTTAGTGATGAATCTGTTTCAATCCCATATTACTTCTCTTAGATCACTTATAAAGATCTCTAGATGAAGTCTTTAGAATACTTAGTTCAAATGTTGGTTTCAAATAGTCCTGTGTTTCTGTGTATTGTAGGTGTGTAACAGAGGACAAGATTGCAAGCTGTCAGCTGCCCTGTGTACCAGACTTGTTCTCCAGGAAAAATGGAGTCAAAAGGTAAAAAGAAATAACCCAGAGTAGCCTCAGAGTTTAATCAAGAAAAGTAAAAATTAATTGACTCAGACTGTCCTGATGAGGTAAATACTGATAAAGCCTTTCAATATCATTGTTTTTATCATTGAAATTTAGAGAATTCTTCTCAGACTTATTGTGGCAGACCCAAAGAGTAACTCGAAAGAAATTTTAGACTTTGTATTAAATATATCAAAGAAGGGCAACATTAACCATTTGCATAGTGATACACAGTCATAACCATCATACATAGGACCTTTTTTCAGATGCTTCTTTTCAGCTAATTCTGATCTCTTTGATTGCATATACATATAGACAGCTTATTTTGTTCCTTATGTGCTTGTTCATATTTGTGATACTCAATTACCTGAAGTAAGCTAAATGACTATATGGGCCTAAAATGAACATAATCATTTTACTGTAATTCTTTGTTTTCTTTGTACAGATATACATGTTAAGTTATTTCATAATTTTCATTTTAATCCAAATGCCCTCAATCTAGAAATATGACCAAAAAGAGTTAACCTTTTCCCACAATTTTCACATTTTTTTCAGCATATAACAGCTTGTTTTTAAACAATTTAAATTTTCTTGTTCAAAGTGTCACTCTATATTTCCCATTCGAAAAAATATAAGAAAAATGTAAAAAAAAATTTACCAATTTTGATTGACTTATAATAATATAGCGTCACTTCTGAAATCATATACTGCCAGTGAGTGCAAATAATTCAACTAAATAGGTAAAAAATAAAATAAATTTACTTAAGGTGGAATAACATTTCGTCACAAAATGGCTGACTTCTGATCGAAACAACAATCCTTTTATTAAAAGAATTTTATCGACGGCAACATGTAACTTACTCCATATCTGAGTGGATAAAATGTCAGGCTTGTGATCCATACATCCCAAGGTCGAATCCTGCAGGGGCTTTTGTTGTTACTTACTGAATTGATATTTTTTAGATATTCATTTCTTATCCTCAAACTTCAAATTTTTCGCTTTTTTGACATATGTACAAGTTTATTTATCAATTATTTAAACCTTTAATAATCAAATACTGTGGTTTCATTAATATTCAAGGGTATCAATTTTCGTGGATAAAGTGAAAATCACAGTTTCAAGGATACGTGAATTCGTTGCCAATGACCACACCAATACAAAATGTTAATAGAAATTGCATTTCAATGAACATTTAATTTCGTGGATCAACTTAAAAACGAAATCCACGAAAATTGGTATTCAACGAATATTGATGAAACCACAGTAATTTACTGTTAATTTGAGTGACTTTTTCCAGATGTGTTATTCCACCTTTAAAAAAAAGGGCAAATTATAGGTGCCAAATTTGACTCGTATCATATATAGTCCTTGCTAATTTCTGATAATGTTTGTATACAGTACAAAATATCTTGACTTTATAAAAACTTTAATATTCCTGCAAATCTGACCAATAAATGCCATCATATTTCTCTGAATTTTGGTTCTTACATACGGTACCAGTTATATATAGCTAATATTAAAAAGAAATAGAGTTCTAATAGTAGCTCTCAGATAAAATAAATAAAAAGACATTTTGATGTTTTCAAAACCGCAAGTCTTGTTTACGTGAAAGAATTTCATGAGACAGGATTAAGCTGTCAACTACATTGACAGCTTTTTTAGCTCACCTGAGCTGAAAGCTCAAGTGAGCTATTCTGATCACATTTTGTCCGTCGTCCGTCTGTCCGTCTGTCCGTCTGTAAACTTTTGTACATTTTGATCTTCTTCTCTAAAACCGCTCAGCCAGTTTCAACCAAATTTGGCACAAAGCATTCTTATGGGAAGGTTAATATAAATTGCAAAAATAAAAGACCGATCTTTATTCAAAGCGGAGAAAACCTCGAAACTGTAGAAAAAGGGGGGTGCATTTTAAAAAATCTTCTTCTCAAGAACTACTGAGTCAAATTCAATGCAATTTAGCATAAATAATCCTTATGAAAAGGAAAATATAAATTGCAAAAATTATGGGCTAATTCTGTTTCAAATCTGAGTTATTACGAAAATAATAATAAAAGAAATGCGTGTTTCAATCAGTTTATAGCTTCGGGTTCGGTATTCCATGAGTCATGGTAAAATGGGTAAGCAAACCCGGGCCGGGGCGAAACAAAAGATTGGCAGTTATTAATATGCCGATGTCATTAAAATTTTGAGGATATGTTACGGACCAGTATATTTGTATTCGCTGTAAATATTACTGCAAAACAATGCGTATTTTGGAATTGACGATTGCCGATCTGCCCCGGCTTTTATTTTGCCCCGGCCCGGGTTTGTTCACCCATTTTACCAAGACTCGTATTCTCCATACTTCTAAAACGAGGTTCTTTGTTTAAGATAAACGGGTCGATCTGACAATGATGAATTAGTTTGTTGTGCAACAGTTCGCGCACGAAGGGGATCTTTGAAACATGCAGAATACATTGGTGCCGATTTTGTGAAGTAAATTGAGGTTAAATATTTCGATGCGTTGACAGTTTTCACATATGACGGTGGTGTTAGCTTGTTTTGATTTTCGTTTCGTTTTCATTATCTATGCTTTGTAACTATCGCCTGTATTTTGTAATTTTTACGTATCAAATCAAACAGAGACTTCGGTAAATCAGACAGTTAATTGTTAACCTGCGCAAATTAAGCAAAATCTGATGTATTAAAAGAGTACTAAAATACTATTCATTCTATCGGTAATTCGGTATGATCTTTTGCGTAATAGGCCTATTAGATTAATGCAATGTGTTTTGTTGAGATGCTTAGCATTTTCTCGAATTTATTCATAAGTTTAAATGGAGTTTAATATCGCTGACGGAAATATGTAGGTATATATTTTGAAAAATAAATTGTGCACTTTATTTGTTATAGTGCATACATTGTATGTTTCTTGTGTTTAATTGTTTACAATTTCTATTTACTAACCATATTTGAGTGTTAAGCTTCGAATTATAAGCAAGATACAGAGATTTGCTCACAATTCTATGTACACAGATCTGAGGCCATTCTTTTTTTCCACTTTAAATGCTGAATAGGAAATACAAAGTTAAAATTCTTAAGCTGAATGTAATAAACTCATGTGAACAAAATATATGACCCAAACCTAGCAGAATTGTGAGCTCTGTATCTTGCTTATAATTCTACGATTGACGCTGAAATTTTGGTTGATCATTAGAAATGTTTCTATGCTGTATATAACTACTCTCTGGTCCCTCTTTATACAATGGATAATGTGAAATCTACATCAATTGTGATAGTTTTTCAGACACGAGTACCGGTAAATAAAAACGACACCGTTAAATAATTTCAATAGTTCTGACACATTTCTGTTGCGGGGATAAAGGAATTATCGCTATTCCTAAGAAAATATTACAGCGGAAAATTATCCTGGTCTGTAGCCATTTTTTATTTTTGAATAAAGATGAAAATAATGGGTGGGCCTTAGTAAAATAGAGTGATATGCCTGTCAATACTGTAACATTGATTTTTATAGCTCTTTAACTTGTCACGTGACAACAATTTTCATTCCAGTGTATTCATCAATCAAATGTGAGTAAAGTTATAAAAGTCACACGAGTTTACGCCAGGTAAACAACAGTCATTTCATTATAATGGAGAAGACAAATTAAATTTTTGAATGTTTTTAATTTGAGGAATTGAGCGGATTGGGGTACAATTTTCTTCTTCATATCTATAGGATTTTTTTTTAATAAAATGCAATAACTATTATATGATATTTTTTAAAAAATACAATAACTAGTAAGTTATTAGTAGTTGAGGAAGAAAATGTACCTATATGCTCTCATATATTTTGATCGCTTTATGGAGGGGGGGGGGGGGGCAGAACGAAAATATAGGGAATTGGAGGGAGGTGTACCCCTACCAAATGTTTAGTTTTATACCTTGCGTAGGATTTTCTTATTCTGGGTAAAAATAGTATTCCATAAAGATACAACGTCAAAGATAACGTGTATGCAAAAATAAGTGTAAAATTCGAAATTCAATACTTTACAATATTTATTTTTTGTTATTCTACTGAGGGGCCATATGGCACAATATCTTTTGAACGCCCATTGTTGCTCAGGTGAGCGATGTGGCCCCATGGGCCTCTTGTTTGAAGTGTTGACATCAACATGGGAAGGTTACCTTCTGCACCAAGTTGAAATTTGCCTTCTTTCATTGCAGTGGTTCGAGTTAGTCAGGTTACACATTTTTACAATGCTTATTCTGGTGCTCAGGGGTCATCTTTATAAATATTCATGGGACAGATATAATGGAGGGAAACATCAATTTAAAGAACATTAATTTCAGTCAGTTTCTCTTATTAGTGATTAGTTTTAGGAGTGCAGTGTTTATTTTTAGGAAGTCTCTCTGTTTGTCATACTATGATGCCCTGCCCATGATATAATTATAATCATGATAATATTATTTATAATATTGGTTTTAAATTTCAAAGCCCTTAAAACATTTTTTTATGTAATCTTTCGTTATTTTTGGTTTTTATACAAGATAAAATATTCATAAATTTTAAAAACAACCCAATGTAAATTTACCTGTAAAATAATGTTTTTGACCCGTCCATCGGTCAGTCAGTCAGTCTGTCAGCCAGTCCTTGTTTTTTTTTTTTTGTAAGTGCAACTCGGTCTAATCTTAAAGGTCATATGAAACGATTTTTAACACCATGATTTTCTTTAATAAATATGAAGCTTGGTATAAACGAATGTTAAAATACGTGTAGCAAGATTTTTTTGTCATTGTATTACTGAGAAATAACCGTGGAAACTCGGCATCTGAAAAAATTCTTCCCCGCTTATCGTTCTTGAATTTGTGGATTTATGACGTCACACAGACCCACCGATGTAAACAATGCATAAAACTAGTGTAATTTTACAGTAGCTTATCGATTTGATTTTAGTAATTTTTGCATATATGAACGTGTCTTTCTTTTCATATGAGATGATCTGATTTCGTAGTACAGATGACTTAGTTTTAATTGGTCGTTAATGAATAAAACTATCAGCTTTTCACCAGAGTAATATCACGATGAAGATCCCGTACTGCAGTGAAAATTTAACAACATTAACAGCTGATTAACGAACTATCCTAATCCTTTTTAAACAGAAACAACATTTTCTTTTTCGATACGTATCATGACTGAGCTACATTTACATATAATTAAATCATTTTAATTCATTTGATTTATTTTGTGACATAAAAACGTATATAAGGCAGACCAATGAAAATGTTTGAGGCATTGTGTATAGTCTGTATTTAAAAGCTGCTGTAAAATACCGCAAAAATAATCTTAAATTTTATTTTAAAAATAGGTCTATTGATATAAACTCTAATTAATTTGGCCTATAAATTTCTGACTTATTGATATATACAAGTAGCAATATCTTTAGAAAATTCTTTGTGTACACGTATAAGTATTAGCGTTTTATCAAACTAGATCGCGGAAATGTGGCATTTAAGGATTTAGAAATGTACCAGTTAAATAAATTGGTTGTTTGATAAAAATATGTGTGAACGAACGGGAATCAACATATTTCATTATAAGAACAAGCATCAATAAAACGAAAGAAAAAATTGCGGAAGAAAGGGAGATAGAAGGAATCTGTGAGTAAACACCGCACATACAAGTACACGTTTCAAAATCAAAACATTTGAAGAAACTTCTCTTAGACTAAAAATTATTAAATGGTAACATATTTGTGAATTTGAAAACGAAACAAACAATTTAATCGTGAAGCGAATGAGTCAGCATGTTGCCTGTTAAGAAAAAAAAACCCCAGTACTGTTGAATTGCATGAACGTGCAAATTGGAAAAAACGATCAGTTATTTTTGAATTTGACAATTTCATTTAAACTAATTGAAACAAAACATATACATGCATACATAAAACTTATATTATACTTGCATGTAGATCTATAAAGAAAATCATTCATTCTCGAGTCTCTACTCTCATGTACACGCTATCAAATATAGACGCATGCGATTGAATTTCTTGAGAGAAAATATACTGTCGTGGTTGATTATTGTATAATTATATAAGTTTTTATATAAAATAGAATTTTTTTCTTTTAAAATACTGCAAAATGACATGGATATTTGTATTCACTACAGAGCGTTATAAGGCCATTGGGTCTTACTGACGTCATAAGCAAGGGAGGTAAGCCGCGTAAGTCAATGTTCCTTTTCCCGATTAAGTGATTTTGATCGACTGTGGCGCTGACATTTTGCATAAAATATCCAAAAAACAATGCCAGTCTTATTAAATAGGCACTTATGAACTCATTCCCGTATATAACTCAATATGGTCAGGATATCGTTTCATATGACCTTTAAACTGCTTCACGGAATTTGAGAAACTTTGTAGGTGTTTAGGACACAATGTGTAGATGTGCATATTACCAGGAAATCCCAATTCCATTACTGAATACAGGGTTATATTTTTGCCCTTCTTCACTTGCACACGGTTTTACCCCGTCTAAAATTTGCCCAAATGCAGTTGTGTTAAGAGATTTTATTTGTGACAATGGAATTCGCCTGCTGACAATGAGGGCGAAATGGGCGAAATATAAAAGGGGCGAATATTTCCCTGTATACAGTATTTTTCTGGGAATTATAGCCCTTTTGAACCTTTTGAGTCCTATATTGATATTTATTCTCTAAATTACACAATGTGTAGATGTGCATATTACCAGGAAATTCTGATTTCTTAATGTTTTGGAAATTTTGGCCTTTTTGATCTTAGAATTTTGTAGTTGACAAAGGATTAGATGTGCATATTTGCAGGAAGTTTTAATCTGATGATTTTTTGCGAGTTATGCTCTTTATCAAATTATTTTTTGGTTGTGGTGTACAAAATTCTTTGTGTGAAGTGACATGTCTGTTGCTTCTGGCTTATTTAATCAGGTTCCGAAGTTTTCCACCTGTTCTCACCTTTGAAAAAATAAGGTATGATAATACCGGTAACTGTAACCAATTCTAACAAAGAGCACAGCTGGTTTGGTATGAAAAAATGACCTTAAAACTATTGTTAGTAAAAATGGTCTGGTTGTCAAAGTTGGACTATTGTAATATCCAGGTGGAAATAAACAATGATATTAGACATGTGAAGGATGGTTACCTTTTCTTGTTATGAAGAAAGTATTGTATGATCAGGTTGCTTATGACTCCATTAATTAGTTTTATCTATTAACTCTACAAAGCTCAGGAGTACTGTCTGATGAAATTTAATGATGTTTTTTTTAATATGACCCAAACTTCATGAACTTTTAAAAATGTCGAACAATTACATGTATAACACTTCCTGCCATTTGAAAAGAAAAATAGAAATGTAGTCTCTTTATTGGGGATTGAGAATGAGAAAAATAACAATTGACATGTCATACAGGTACATGTATTTTGATAAGTGGAAATAAATATTTATTTTTAAAACATTCTTCTACAAGATAACAAGTAATCAATTATCATTTTTAGCTCACCTGAGCTGAAAGCTCAATCCACCTTTTCTGATCACCTTTTGTCCATATGTCTGTCCATCTAAAACATTTTGGACTTTTTTCTAGAAACACTGGTTCAATTTCAACCATCAATGGCACAAAGCATCTTTAGATCTATCTGCAGGTCTCTAGCTCCCGTTCTAAAAAAAAAAATCGGATGGTCGACCTTGGAGTTACTTCCCATAGTAAAAAAAACTGCAATTTACGGCACACAAAAAATTGCGCTAGTTTTGGACTGATTTATCTTATTTACACACAAATTCTGTGGAAAAAATTAGAACTATTAAATTCTTCCTGCAATTTACTACTGATATCATCTCTTCACTTGCCTCAGACTTTCTCCAAAACACGCTAAGTGACCTCAGAAAATGAAGTATGTTAAATCCATTTGGAGATCGAGAGTCACCATTTTTACATGTAAACAAACTGCACCACTCCACTTCAATTTACAAGGCTGGTGTTGGAGTTTAAAAAAATATCAGAGGCAAGTTAAGTGACGATATCTGTACTAAAATGTCTGAGGAATTTTATTGGAATCAAATATTTCTACTAAATGTGTTCACAAATAAGATTAATCAAACCAAAACTAGCAAAAAATTTTATGCGCTGTAAATTGTAGCTTTTTAACAGACCCCGAAACGCACTACTACATCTAATCAAAGTACTGAAGTACTGACGGGAGTTGATTTTATCGATTATTACTTATTTTAGAATCAACGATATGTTATTTAGCATGACAAGTAATTTCTAATCTCTATTTAAATTACGCACATTTTTATAGTATGAATTCTCGGACTTTTCCGACAAGAATTTCGAGAAAACCAATATGAATCATGTTGTGTAATATTTAAAGATATAATTAGTTCCATCAAACTATGTATCAGTAATCGAAATATTTCTAAAAATTGTACACATATCTGGATTCAAGCAATACTGAACTCTAGTATCGTTCAACCAGACGCTCTGCTGTCTCCGTTTATCTCCGACTACCAAAAGAGACTCTCTACTTGTCGGAGATTTACGGAGACAGCCGAGCGTCTGGTTGAACGCTCTGGCGTAGGAATACATACGCTACAAAAAATATCTAAATTGTTCGTACTATTTAAAATCTGACTATTTTCAAGGTATTTATAAATACGTTTTCTTGAAAAACAATGGTTCAGCATACGTTACATCGCATTTATCTATTATTTCAAGAACTAACTCTTGTCAGCGGTGATGATTTGTGCTTAGGTCCAAACACTGTTTCTCTTTTGGTTTGCCAGAGTAACTGCATAGGAGAGTTGATTAAAATCAACTCCCAAAAAGCGTATTAGAAGCGTGTGACTTTCGTATCGTATAAGAAGCGTATCGTATCGTGCGAGAAACTTACCGTACCATATAAGAAACGTAACATTCCGTGCGAAAAATGTATCGTATCGTACAAGAAACGTATCGTATCGTACAAGTATCGTATCGTATGAAAAACGTACCGTACCGTGTGAGAAACGTATTGTATCGTACAAGAAGCGTACCGTACCGTGCGAGAAACGTATGGTATTGTACAAACCGTATAGTGTGTGAGAAGCGTGCGAGAAACGTACAGCTGGTGTAGTAGTGCGTTTCAGGGTCTGTACTATGGTAGGGACTGAAGCTCTCAGGTCAACCATCCAATTTTTTTTCGACCTGGAGCTACAGACCTGCAGCTACTTTAGATCAAGGAGACTCAAAGTTCTTGAAATAAAGGGCCACACCTTTCTAAGCATGTTATTGCACCATACGCTTGCAGGACTACATGAAGATAAAAGGTCGCACTTAACAGTTTTCACAGAACGCTGCAATATTCTCATGAAACTTTAAAGTTCAACAAAAAAGTATATAGAGAAATATATTTTAAAATCTTCTCAGGATCAAACTTCAACACTTCAATTTGTATTGTTATACGATGAAAGCATCTTGATACTGTATACAGAGTTATTTTTCGCCCCGTGTTATTTTCGTCCTTCTTCATTTGCAAACGGTTTCGCCCCGTTTTGAATTCGCCCAGACAAAGTTTTGTTTAAAAAGAGATAATTTGAGTAAAGGTATTGGACCCAATTCGTCCACTGGCAAATAAAATGGGGGCAAATATTTCTCTGTATACAGAAATTATGTTATAGGTTCTAAATTGTTCAAACCCTAATCCTCAGCACAACAATTGGGCTCAAGGAGGGCACAAAGTTCAACATACTGTAAACATATTACATTTGGCTGTGTATTCTATTTCATGTACCGGGTATTTAGCAGTGTTGGCTAAATGTGGCTTCTGCTTTAATCAAGTACATCGCTAAATGCCAAGCATGTTATGCATAAGAATAAGAACATTCAGGAATATGCTAAATAAACTGACTTGTAGAAAAACTATTTTCCACCAAATATCATACTTACCAAATAAAATAAGTTTACAGTATATGTTGTAAAAGAAAACCAGAAATTTAATAAGAAATTGTGTGAAAAGATACAAAAATACACTTTAAATCATTCCCTGTTGCCCATGCTTGGACATGTTGCTGGGTTCCAAAATTGGTATACTGACACTCTTGCATGATCCTTGATCCTTTAAGTAGTTTTCTCTGTTTCCTTGTTAAGTGATATCTGTTGAATAAATCCAGGAAATATTTCACATTTTCTAATTGTTTAAAATTATTCCGAAAGAATATTCTGTTTTACTGTTATAAGCAGGAAAAAGTGAATTTTTATGATGTTCATTAAACCTCAATGTATATATACTTATTTGGCTTTTAATGTCAAATTACCAAGTACCGGGGTATTTATATTGTATTGTGACAAATGCCAAGTTGATCGCATAAAGTTACATATATATGGCATACAAGGTGAAGGTATGAGGTATGGGTCATTCTAGAATGAACTCAGTGATTAAGATTCAGATCTAGTTCAAAATTATTTCATAATGGAATGTGGAAAATAAGTAAAAAAAAAAGTAATTGATATGCTATTAATTTTGTTTTGTCAAGAAAATAAATCTGTAAAAAAGATTTAACAAGTTCCTGGTTGGCTGTAGGATGTTCATTATCTATGAGTATGTCATGCCGTCAATGACAGCCTTTGTTCCCATAGTAAATAGTTCTTACTAGTATTTTCAAACACTGTTTTTTTTTTAAGTTTCAGTGATGATGAAATGCCACATGTTATGGAAAGCGTGTGTATGCCAGACACCACCCGTCAGGACAGCGTGGCGACATGCTCTAGTGATGGTTCACTTGATGCCTCACCGCTGACCAATGACGGAGGCTGTTCTGTAACCCCTGACAACTCGCGCTCATGTACACCTTCCTCATTAAACTGTCTGTTGAGTCCAATAAGTAAGGACAGTCGCTCGGCTGACAGTTCTCAATGTGAATGCAAAGATGCCCTGCCACCACCTGTAATTTGTAAGTGGAAAGACTGTGATTTTGAAGACTTTGAAGACCAAGGAATCCTGGAACACATAAAGTCAAAACATGTGTATTCTCAGGAAGGAAAGAAAGTCTCGTGTCTTTGGGAGGGCTGTAAAGTGTACAGTGTACAGTCCAGATCTCAAGCATGGCTGGAGCGCCATGTGGTATGTCACTGTGGGGACAAGCCATTCCGGTGCATCGTGGATGGATGTTCACTCAGCTTTACATCTCACAAGGGACTGGAGAAACATGTGAACAATCACTTCAAGCTACAACAACTACCAAATCAGAGACCCTCCAAGTCCAGAGAAGACACGCCCACAAAAATGTGGAAGAAGAGAAGGTGTCGAAAAAGTCGCCCACCTGGTGGTACGTGTTTTAAATATTCAGTACATATGAAACACTATTTATATTATTTCCAAATTGTACATTTTAAAACAATATTATTTTAAAACCACTATTTTCTTATGTATCATATGCTATGTATTACCATGCAGCGCAGCCAATACCTTTTTCGGTATGTGATGGGATGTAACTGAGTTGCCCAGTAGATATATGCCTTGTCAGGGACATGTGGATAAACCTCTCAGTTTATTAGGGCCCTTTTAGTGATCAGTGTCTGTCCATTTATCTATCCTTGGAAGATCACTTGTTCGAAGCATATATTCTCTCCCCTTGGCCCAATCTGGCCCATACTTCACCTACAGAGTGCCTTTGGATAAAGAGTGTGCAGTGACCTTGAACTAAGTTTCTAGGTCTAAGGTTGAGGTCAATTTTAGACCACACAAAAAGCATATTTACTCTCCCCTTCGCCCTATTTAGCTCATACTTCACATAAACAGAGCTTTTGGGTAAAAGGGTGTGCAGCGACCTTTAATCAAGTTTCAGGGTTAAATTTGAAGGTCATAGCAGATCTCTTTAAATTCTAGTTTTAGACCACAAATTATTTCCCATTAGCTAAATCTTGCTCATATTAAACCCAAGAAAGCCTTTTGGTAAGGGGTAACGGGCTTGACTTTAAGTTCTATGCCAAACTGAAAATTTATAAGTCATAGGTTGATGTCAAAGCAAAGTCCTCTGAAATGCTTTTAACCTATTTTCCATTATTTAAGCAGGGCCCTTTCAGATGGTCCCCATCTCAATGATGTCTAGTTATAATGTGTAGATTGGCAGATAATTTTAAGTTTGACATCTTTATTTACATTGTTGGGAGAATTGAAGAATCTTGTTATTTGTGACAAACAGTATTCAGCAGCTGAGAAATAGACATTATAAAGACAAACTACAATGGATAGAGTAAAGAAAAAAACAAAACAAGTAAATACCCACTAAGTTACCCTGGTGTGTCAATGTTTTATTTCTTTAAAAGTTCTCATCCAAACCCCACAGGTGAATTTATGAGACATTATGAAAGAAAATAGTCAAATATTTATTTGGTATGAAATACCAGACCAAGAATAGAAAAGATAAGAAGACCATGAATTGAAATCTAGCTGATAGAAAACCATACTAATTTGCCATCAACAATGTCAAAAAAAGTATCCAGAAATAGAAGTTGCCACAGCTGTAGCTAAATATTGATTGCATATCAGTAATGCAAGCAGTGGAAGCTTTTGTGATCACCCATAGAAATTGCATGATATGATTTTACAATTAGATACAAACAATTTACGTGTGTTGCATTAATATTTTCTGGATATCTCAGAAGGAGATACACATTTCAGATTTAACATTTATAGATAGACATGATATGTTAGACAAATTTATTTTACACACAATCCACACAAAACTCTTCCTTTGTACATAATTTTTGACTGTCTGATATTTAAGAATGATGAATAGACCAAAGCATTTACACAGCACATGAAATATGATACACTCTTTTTCATGAAAAGACAGTCTATCTGGGTGGTTTAGATTTTTAAAAATTTGGAAACCCTCCATAGACTGCTTGTGTATGAGAGTTTTTATTATGACCTTGACCCTGACTATCATTATTCAATTTAAAATTAATTCTCTGCAAAAGGGGTTAAAAGAGCTACAATAAACAATGATGTACCATAAAATGATCTGCTGTGGTCACCTGACTCACCCTGGTGACCTATTGTAATCTGTGTTGGTCAACCATTGTCAGTAATATTTATCGGTTTTATAAATGTTCAAATACTGCTACTCCACTGGTTTGTACATCAGCCCAAGTGAAGGATGAGAGGAACTTTTAGGTAAAAACTATTACTACAGTAAAAATCCTCTTCTCTACTAGTAAAACTTTTACCTGCATATATATATGTAGGATATGCATGCAGGAAGGCGTCTACCAAAAATATATATATAAATTTTATTACCTCAGGGTCAACAGAATGGATGGTGCCTTATTGGTCATTAGCAAACTTGCATTATTTATTTTTTCCAAAACCCCCTACTACTTGGATCTAGTACACAAGCTGAAAAACAAATGAAAGCAATGAATTCTTTATGTAAAAAATGTTTGTTATGACCCAAGTAGGAATGATCAAAGTTTTTTTGGGGTTATTTTTATTTATTTTTTTTTGGGGGGGGGGTAGAGGGTCATCCTTATTCGTCTACAGGTACACCCCACCCCTCTATCTGTCTACTGGTACACCCCGCCCCTCTATCCGTCTACTGGTACACCCCGCCCCTCTATCCATCTACTGGTACACCCCACCCCTCTATCTGTCTACAGGTACACCCCACCCTTCTATCCATATACAGGTACACCCCACCCTTCTATCCGTCTACTGGTACACCCCGCCCCTCTATCTGTCTACACAGGTACATCCCACCCCTCTATCCGTCTACAGGTACACCCCGCCCCTCTATCCATATACAGGTACACCCCACCCTTCTATCCATATACAGGTACACCCCACCCTTCTATCCGTCTACTGGTACACCCCGCCCCTCTATCTGTCTACACAGGTACATCCCACCCCTCTATCCGTCTACAGGTACACCCCGCCCCTCTATCCATATACAGGTACACCCCACCCTTCTATCCATATACAGGTACACCCCGCCCCTCTATCTGTCTACACAGGTACACCCCACCCCTCTATCAGTCTACAGGTACACCCCGCCCCTCTATCCATATACAGGTACACCCCACCCTTCTATCCATATACAGGTACACCCCACCCCTCTATCTTTTTACACAGGTACATTCCACCCCTCTATCCGTCTACAGGTACACCCCACCCCTCTATCCGTCTACAGGTACACCCCACCCCTCTATCTTTTTACACGGGTACACCCCACCCCTCTATCTGTCTACAGTTACACCCCACCCCTCTATCCGTCTACAGGTACACCCTACCCCTCCATTCATCTACAGGTATGCTCCCACCCCTTTTTATCTGAGTACATGTAAATTTTCTTTTTCCTTCTTGTCAAACTTATACCAAGAAAAATCTCACCTTGTTTCAAACCCACAAGTTATCTCAATCTGTTCTCTTTATAACCTGACTATTAAACTACAGAAAGATAATGCCAAATATAAAAGAGGAACAACTCTATTATCAGTACATATTCATTATCATTTTTCTGGATTTTTTTTCAGTAAAGCAGGTGGATTTCTTTGATGATGGTATAATGGAGAAAGTACAAGCAGAACTGACCTACATTACAGACTTAACACAAATTGATCTCAATGGCAGCTCAAACTCGGCCACATTCCACAGCTGTGTAAGTCCTATCTGTCAACAATAAAACATCAAGGGTATACCTTTGAGTACTTATAGTGTACTGAATATTGGTGCTTTATCTCATGTTTTAAACCCACATTTTACTTCTAGAAAACTTTCTTAGGCTAGCATTCTTTGAGATGTAAAAATTACTATCTCATTTCAACCGCACTGAAATGAGCTATTTTAGTGTCATGCTCTTGTTGAATTAAAAGGTAATTGTGTCTTAACTACTAAAGTGATTAATGTCAATTCTAATTGAGGCCGTTTAGATTCACCAAATATATCTGTTTTGTAGGTTATAGGAAGAAGAACTGATCGAACAGGGAAAGTCCAGGCATTGCTTCATTGGCAGCCAGATCAGGTGTAAGTTCTCCCTTGTACAACCCACTGCCAGTAATGGTTCAGTGTCCAGGGCATCATTAAGAAAGGGTGAATGTCCTCATAACTCTTGATTCCTTATAAGAAATGAATCTGAGAGTGGAGACTTGTTGCTTTTAAGGATTGGAGAGTTTATGAGGACATCAATCTGCTTAAAACCCACTATTTATTTCTTATTTATTGTGAAATCGTGTATTATGCAAATGTGATTTTCATAGTATTTAAACTGTTGTACCTGTCTTCATGTATTTGAAATATATTAAAAAAAGACCAACATCTTTCACATATGTTTTAAAATGCATGTATTGTGTATGTTAAATATGCACTGCCAGGGTTTTTATGTCATTAACATATGTGAAAAACCATATGGTGTATAGTGTCAATTCATTCATTTATATATGTTTTAATATTTACTTTTGATTTCATCATTTAAGCATTGAATGCTTATTTTTGGATGTTGTTGGTCCTATGACACACCAATGCGGTACAGACAAATTGAATACCGTGAATCTTGTCCCCACGGCGGAATTTCACTGTCCCACACTCGTAATAATGAATGATTATTTTTCTCGCATTGTTTTTCATTAAAAATTTATGTTTACAATTTTATGCTATGATGTTCAAATTATCTCTCAGCGTGCTACATATTGTGCAAGTCAGAAAGAAACGAAACAACAATTTTTTCAATGACAATATTATATAAATAGTGCCTGTTTGGGAGGGTACCAGTTGAAATTGACACCCCGAGAAAACCATTGTCAACCGACGCGAAGCGGAGGTTGACAATGGTTTTCGAGGGGTGTCAATTTCAACTGGTACCCTCCCAAACAGGCACTATTTATTTTATTATACTGAATGTCATAATTTTTATAGCAAATTTTACTGCTTTTATATAGAAAAGACGTGAATTCTACGGCGAACCGTACGCGCATAATTAACGCGCATGTAACAATTCGTTCTATCGGCCCGTTGCTAAGCGTGCGAGGGAGAGAGAACGGATTGTCAACTGCGTCTAAACCAATCAGATTGCAGTATTTAACATGAAAGTATAATAAGATAAATTGTAATCAGTTAATCAAAACAATACCTTCATGGAGTAACAAATTCCTATATTCATCATTTCCTTACAACAGACAATGTTTGTTTATGTTTCACAGTGGCATAGTACATTGTAATAAAAAGTGCAAGACAGAAAAATCTCACACTGCTGTCTCACACTGGACAATCTGATCTCACACCCATGATAACCTGAGAATAATCTATTCCCTTGAAGTTAGGAACTATAAAAAATATGTCTCTGTATTGGTAATTGTAGAATACACGATTGCTGGGTTCCAGAGAAGGATGTGGAACAATTCCAGACCTGCACCATCCCTCTTAAGCAGCTACCTCAACCAATGGCGGCCAATCTTCACACCTCCATCTACCACCACCACAGACGCCGCAAACACCGCAGAAAGTGACACCACCCAGCAAGTTCTATCTAAAGTGCAAATAATACCGACTTTGAACTAATATTATGGATTCAAATCTTCTGTTTGTTTCAAGTGGTTATGCTGTTTCACTAGTGTGTGAGCTGTACTACAAAGCTGGTTTTCTTAGAGAAAACTGACCAGGTCTATCAGTTAGAAGGACCTGGTAGGTCTAAGTTCATTTGCAGTGAATTAAAATGTGTAGCGAAGGTTTTATACTTTTTTTGTCAAGGTAAGAAAAGAGACAATGTTCTACAGGTTAAAATTTTTAATGTTAGTACTATAGCGAGCTAAATTTGATTCAGTTCTTTTTTTTTTTTTTTTTGCAAGACTGTTTATTAGATGTTTGATTGATTTTTCAAGTTATGCAAGTATATTTTAATTTGCTTACACAAATAAAAAGTTATAAGATTACCCTATAAGGGAAAGGCACTGCAAATAAGAAATTAATTAAATTTGAAATTCTAATTTACTTGCATATATTAATTGGCACATCACATTCCTTTTTATTGACTTAACTAATTACTATGATTCCTTTGTCAACCATTTTTGTGACTCTGTTTTTATATTTCATAAAACCAAAGGCAAAATTAGGGTACACATGTAGAAAGCCTAATTTGTACAATTTGATAGGATTTCATAAAGATCCTACTGAATAGAAGAGAAAGAAAAATTACAATACAATGTTTTGGAGTATGTTATTCTCTTTTTTGTGGTCAGGAAGTTCTTAGTATAATTTGAAATTAAAATTTAAAAAAAAAAGCCAGTCAAAATGAACCAGAAAATATCTTAAAGGATTACAGTAATTCTCCTGCACAGTTTTCTATCTGTACAGTTATATTGTACCTTGAGATGTCCCTATCTACCTCTGATCTCTGCCTATAAATTATTTATTCTCTAAACAGATTAGATAGTCTCGCCTTCTTTGTATTATTTATATTTTGTTTCTTTTTCCAAATGTATATAGGTTTGGCAAAACCATAAGCATAGGAATGATATTTTATGGATTTAGTATATTCTAAAGAAATACTGTGTTCTTAACTTAATATAGGATTTTGTTATATGTAATCTTATTTTTATTAGATCTTCCAAAATTTGTAATTAAGCTGAAAATATTAAGTAAATTTTACCTTCTTTTTTTTTTTTAAATTTTGGAGGAAAATCAAGGTTTGACTTTTTAGATACTGTATGTCGAATAATTGAGTTCTTTGCTTTTCTTTACAGTTTCTGTATTTATTATAAAATTGCTCATGTTAAATGTGTGGCTTATAAAATAATACAAATGTGCTACGGTAGCTGGAGTACAATACTTGTACAGTTATTGTATATTTTCTCAGGGAAGTATTCAAACTATTTATTTACAAGCTACTAAAAAAATTCCAATGCTTCAAACATAGTAAGGGGAAATATACATTCACAAATATCAAGTTTTGTGGTTTTATTTCAGTTTTTTAAGTTAATTTTAAAAACATTTATTTTAAATATTACAGAAGTTGATACTTTTCCCAAATAATGATCAAAACAACATAATTGATTGAAAATTTATTTATAGTTTGATTGTTTAAACATGATTTATGCACTTAAAGTGAACCTATTACCTTTATTATGGGTAAAATTGAAACCTTGTAATGGTGAAAAGACATTCATTTGGAAATATTTATTAATATTTATCAGTTGAAAGAGTCAGTTAAAGTTATTGCAGTGAAGATTAGTGTTTTCACTAGGTCAGGACAACTCATTATTAGCAGATGTGAAATGTATTGAAATGGTATCAAGTCAAAAAGATTTACTATTGGACCAAGCAGCTAAATAGATAAAGCCCAGACTCATAATATAACTGTAATTCCACTGAATTTCAAGGTGTTCATTGTACAACAGGTGTAAAATGCATACATCTCCTGTTATTCTTTATTTAGGTATACTTTTATTTAGTTTTTCCTTTTGCTTAGAAACATCATTGTCAAGTGTGCAAGATGCAAAAGCAATACATGACATATGGAGTTGCCTCCCTATTTGCACAAAATTTTCTCAGGATTTTTCATCGGATAAATGTTTCTTACTATATTTCCATGGTTTGGAAGACAATAAATGGTGAAGAAAATAAG